>JAVJIF010032998.1:0-148790 GCA_038442645.1 Agave tequilana | reverse complement strand
TACCCTAATTAATTGGATTCCCTAATTATGGTTAACTGATATTATGTATGCCCAAATTAAAGTTACATTTGTATAAAGTTATTAAATAATCTTTTGTGGTATTAAGGGACCATGATGGGTGGTTTTATCACAAGGGATTAATTACAATTGTTGACCCTCATCTCTCCTCCTGAAAAGAAAACAACCCTCCCTCTTTCATTGTGAGTTCCATCATTATTGTGCTTGGGTTTGTGAAAAGAGAAGGAGACAGAGAGAAGAAGGGTTTGCAATTAGGGTTTGCAAGGATTAAAGAGAAGGACTGAGATCTTCTTCAACATACCTCCATCATTCCGCTAATGGCTTCAGGTATGTAATTTATGTGTATAGTTATTTATGAGATTCTTCTTGAGATGTAATTGATTCTAGATCCTTGAAATTGATTCATGAAGTATTAAAGTTTTATTCTAACATTTGGTATCAGAGCCTCGTTATAGAATCTTTGCATCTCAGAATTATGAACAATTCTTGTAGATCTAAAATTCAGAAATTAGGGTTTTTGATTAATTGTTTCAAAATGAAATTTTTGATCATTTAATTGTAGAATTTTAAGAGGATTTAATAGCCCTAATATTCTGTTCATATTCCTCTAATTGTGCAATTAATTGGGATCAAAATTCAGGAATTAGAAACCCTAATTTTCCTAAATTTCTGGCTTCAGTCGATTAAACAGGAACTGCCATTTGATAACTGTTTCGTCGACTGTTAGTCGACTAGCCCATAACACTAGTCGACTAAGTCCTTTTCCAGAAAGTTAAGAACTCTCTGTTTCACTTCAGGAGTCGACTTGATATTTTGAGTAGTCGACTAATAATGGTATAGTCGACTTATTCCCTCACTATAGTCGACTAACAGGTTGACCCGAAAGTTGTTGGGTTCTCTGTTTCTCTGTTAGTCGACTAACCTTTCTCTGATAGTCGACTTGCTTTACCTTAGTCGACTAACCTAAAATGTATAGTCGACTTGACTTGACCCTAGTCGACTGGGACTTCCACTATAGTCGACTTATTTTGTTCCAAGTCGACTAGTAGTTCCTTGACCAGTCGACTAATGTATGTTTAATTCAATCATAATGTATGTTACACATTTGATGTTATGGTGTTAATATTGATTGATATTGGTCAAGTGTCAACATTGGAGTATTATGGAATAACTCAATTAAAGGATTAGAGAATATTATTGGTTAGTTTTATATTCATACGGTTTATTGATTTAGTAGTTGCCAAAGTGACCTATATTAGTAAGCCTTATGAATATACAACTACATAAAAGATTTGTCAATAAGGGTGACATTAAGGTCAATAATATTCTCGATGGCGGTTCTAGTTAGGAGATTGGGACTCGCCCAAAGGAGAGTCTTTTTCAAATAATTACGAACCGGGTAGGGTAGTGTAATTTATGCAACTTAGTGGTGTAGAATTGGATACCCAAAGGTAACATGACTTACTGTCTAAGTGGCATAAATTATATTAGACCTACATAGGTGATAAAAGGTCTCACCTATATAGAGTGAATGCTACATATGCTTAGGTTTCGCCAAAAGAGAAATCAAAGTGATATCAATAATTCATCTTCATAAAATTTAAATATTTTGTATTGATTCGAGGCCTTAATGTGAGCATTGTCCTATTTTGTTTCAGTGAACGTTCCCACTTCCCTTCACTCTCATGCATCTAGCATTCCAGCCTTGGATGGTACAAACTTTTCTGAATGGTTTGAGCATATCCAATTTACACTGGGTGTACTGGATCTTGACATGGCTCTACTAGTTGAGAAACCTGAGGAAGTCACTGCTGAAAGCACAGCGGATCAGGTTAGCCATGCCAAGGCCTGGGAAAGGTCGAACAGACTCAGTCTTATGTTCATAAAGATGACCATTGCCAACAATATCAAGACTTCACTCCCTCAAACTACTAATGCATCAGAACTTTTAATTGCTGTAAAAGACCGGTTTAAATCTGCTGATAAGTCATTAGCTGGCACCCTTATGGCTGAACTAACTACCATGAAATATGATGGTAGTAGAGGAGTCCAACAACACATTCTTAATATGACTGATAAAGCTGCCAAGTTAGGAACATTGGGAATGAAAGTGGATGAATCCTTCTTGGTACAGTTCATCCTTAACTCACTTCCTCCTCAGTTCGGACCATTCAAGATTCACTATAATACTCATAAGGATAAGTGGAATCTGAATGAGCTGACTGGTATGTGTGTTCAAGAGGAAGTGAGACTGAGGCAAGAAGGACATCACTCAGTGTTGGCAGTAACTCAAGGAGCTATCCATAAGAAGGGAAAGTATGGAAGAGGTAAGAGATTTCCACCAAAGAAAGGGAATGAAACTGGGGAAAGTAGCCAGGGTCATGGAAGGACTTTCACTGTCAAATGCTACTTTTGTGGCAGAAAAGGACATGTGAAGAAGGATTGCAACAAGAGAAAGGCTTGGTTCGAAAAGAAATGTATGAATCTTTCTTTTGTATGTTATGAATCAAATCTTACTGAAGTTCCTTCTAATACTTTGTGGATTGACTCTGGAGCCACAACTCACATAACTAATTCAATGCAGGGATTCCTTACAACCAGGAAACCGAAGGAAAGTGAAAGATTTGTCTTTATGGGGAACCGTCTCAAAGTGGAGGTCGAGTATGTTGGAACTTATCGACTACTCTTAGAGACGGGTCATCAGATGGATCTTGTTGACACTTTTTATGTACCTTCGATTTTTAGGAATTTAATGTCATTATCCAAATTAGATGTTGTTGGATATTCAGTTTTATTCAGTTGTGAAAAACTCAATTTAATGTTTAATTCAATGTCGGTTGGACATGGAATTTTATGTGATGGTTTATATAAAATTTTCTTGAATGATGAGTTTGCACAATCTCTTTTAACCCTGCATTCAAATGTTGGTTCTAAACGTGGCTTAATTAATGAAAAATCCTCTATCTTGTGGCATAGACGACTGGGGCATATCTCCAGGGATAGAATTGAAAGATTAGTGAAGAATGGGATTTTGGATAACCTAGACTTCACTGATTTTGGTGTTTGTGTGGATTGCATAAAAGGAAAGCAAACCAAACACGCCAAGAAAGGTGCCACAAGAAGTAAAGAGCTTCTTGAGATTATTCATTCAGATATTTGCGGACCACTCTCTATTCCATGTTTTACGGGAGAGAGATACTTCATTACCTTTATAGATGATCTGTCTCATTATGGTTATGTGTATCTAATTCATGAAAAGTCTCAGGCTGTTGATATCCTTGAGGTGTTCATTACAGAAGTCGAGAGACAATTAGATAGAAAAGTTAAAATCATAAGATCAGATCGAGGTGGTGAGTTTTATGGAAGATATGATGAGTCAGGACAAAATCCTGGCCCATTTGCCAAATTTCTAGAAAAGCATGGTATTTGTGCTCAATACACAATGCCAGGTACGCCTCAGCAGAATGGTGTTGCTGAAAGGCGAAACCGAACACTTATGGATATGGTTAGGAGCATGATGAGCTTCTCTAATGTACCTAATTCATTGTGAAATGAAACCTTAAAGACTGCTATGTATATCTTGAACAGGGTTCCTAGTAAAGCAGTCCCAATAACTCCTTTCGAGTTGTGGACTGGTAGGAAACCTAGTTTAAGACATTTACATGTTTGGGGTTGTCCAGCAGAGGCTAGAATATATAATCCACAAGAAAAGAAATTAGACTCAAGGACCATATCTGGGTATTTCATTGGTTATCCAGACAAGTCTAAAGGGTACAAATTTTATTGTCCTAACCATAGTACAAGAATTGTTGAAACTGGTAATGCCAGATTCTTTGAGAATGGCGAAATTAGTGGGAGTGATGAACCAAGAAAGGTAGATCTTGAAGTGATAAGGGTAAATATCCCAATACCCTTTACTTCAAGAGAAATTGTTGTCCCTCAGCTTGATCATCAAGCTGAGATACCAGAACAACATAGTGATATTGGTTCACCACTTCATGAGGATATCGCCAATGAAAATGTTGTAGAACCACCACAACCGGCAGTTTTGAGGAGATCTCAAAGGAAAGAAGATCTGCCATTTCAGATGATTATGTGGTGTATCTACAGGAATCTGATTTTGATATTGGGATTAATAAAGATCCAGTTTTATTTTCACAAGCCATAGAAAGCAATGATTCTAGTAAATGGATTGATACTATGAATGAAGAGTTGAAATCTATGGACCAAAACAAAGTCTGGGATCTCGTCAAATTGCCTAATAACTGTAAGAAAGTCGGGTGTAAATGGGTCTTTAAGACCAAGCGCGACTCCAAAGGCAATATCGAACGATATAAGGCCAGACTTGTGGCTAAAGGTTTCACTCAGAAAGAAGGCATTGATTATAAAGAAACCTTCTCTCCAGTATCAAAGAAGGACTCTTTTAGAATCATCATGGCCCTTGTAGCTTATTATGACTTAGAGTTACATCAAATGGATGTGAAAACAGCTTTTCTGAATGGAAATTTGGATGAGGAAATTTACATGGAACAACCTGAAAGGTTCGCAAAGAAGGACAAGAACACTTGGCTTGCAAATTACAGAAATCCATCTACGGACTAAAACAAGCTTCCAGGCAATGGTATATAAAGTTTAATGATACCATTACCTCTTTCGGATTTACAGAAAACACTGTTGATCAGTGTATATATCAGAAGATCAGTGGGAGCAAGTTTATCTTTTTGGTTCTGTATGTGGATGATATCTTGTTAGCCAGTAGTGATATTGGTTTGCTGTATGAAACTAAAGATTATCTTACCAAGAACTTTAAGATGGTTGATATGGGTGAGGCAGCTTATGTCATTGGCATAGAGATCTTCAGGGATAGATCTCGAGGATTGCTAGGACTGTCTCAGAAAGGTTATATCAATCGAGTCTTGGAAAGATTTCATATGGAATTATGTTCAGCCAGTTGTGCACCCATTATGAAGGGTGACAAATTAAGTGGGAGCCAGTGTCCTAGAAATGACTTAGAAAAGGGTCAAATGCAGAAAGTTCCGTATGCGTCAGCTGTTGGGAGCTTAATGTATGCACATACTTGTACCAGGCCAGATATCAGTTTTGCTGTTGGGATGTTAGGAAGATACCAGAGTAATCCAGGAATGGAGCACTGGAAATTGGCAAAGAAAGTAATGCGGTATCTTCAAGGGACGAAGGATCATATGCTCACATATAGGAGATCAGATCAGTTGGAAGTGATCGGCTATTCGAACTCAGATTTTGCTGGTTGCCCAGATAGCAGGAAGTCTACCTCAGGCTTTATTTTCATGCTGGCAGGTGGGGCAATCTCGTGGAAGAGTGTAAAGCAGTTTATCACTGCTTCATCCACGATGGAGGCTGAGTTCATAGCTTGTTTTGAGGCCACGAATCATGCATTATGGTTACGTAATTTTATCTCAGCACTTGGTGTAGTTGTATCTATTGCCAGGCCGCTGAAGATATTTTGTGACAATACAGCAGCCGTTTTCTTCTCTAAGAATGGAAAGTACTTTAGTGGTTCCAGACACATGGAACTTAAGTACTTGGTGGTTGGAGAAAGAGTTGAGAAACAAAAGGTGTCTATTGAGAATATAAGTACCACTTTAATGGTTGCTGATCCATTGACCAAGGGATTACCTCCAAAGACATTCAAAGAACATGTTATTAGAATGGGTCTTTTGAGTAATCTGTAATGTATGTTTTGGTACTTATGTAATTGACACTAATGCGCAATAAAAGTTTGTTTCTGTATTTTCTATTATCCAATTATGTGTGCACATATTATGTATGGATGTTTGTTAAACAGGAAATGTCTTGACAAGACAAATCACAGGGGTCATTTTGGTTATGGACTCAATTAATAAGGGTTATCATGTTGTGGTACGTAGAAGGGAGTATGACATAGATGTTGTATAACCGCTATGACTCACATTGGTGGTCCAAGCTAATTGCAGTATTACAGTATCTAATTATTTGGGCTTATCAGTGGTTGTTTTCAAAAATTCGTGATCACGTGTCAAAGTTTTTCAGTATGGAATCTAATGGAGTCAAAATGTTTTGAAAATGAGTCTTTTATTTGTTTTCTAAAGTTTTTATCTTAATCGGCTAGTGGTCCAAGTGGGAGAATGTTAATCTCACATTAAATATTAAGTGGTCCACTATCCTAATTAATTGGATTCCCTAATTATGGTTAACTGATATTATGTATGCCCAAATTAAAGTTACATTTGTATAAAGTTATTAAATAATCTTTTGTGGTATTAAGGGACCATGATGAGGGTTTTATCACAAGGGATTAATTGCAATTGTTGACCCTCATCTCTCCTCCTGAAAAGAAAATAACCCTCCCTCTTTCATTGTGAGTCTCATCATTATTGTGCTTGGGTTTGTGAAAAGAGAAGGAGACAGAGAGAAGAAGGGTTTGCAATTAGGGTTTGAAAGGATTAAAGAGAAGGACTGAGATCTTCTTCAACATACCTCCATCATTCCGCTAATGGCTTCAGGTATGTAATTTATGTGTATAGTTATTTATGAGATTCTTCTTGAGATGTAATTGATTCTAGATCCTTGAAATTGATTCATGAAGTATTAAAGTTTTATTCTAACAACAATTATATATAATTATTATTTTTTGTTAAACTTTATTTATTTATTTTGTTTTATTTTACTTTATTTTTGGGATGAGTTAAATGGGTTATGGTTTATTAGATAATTGGATTATGGGTTGAAAAAAAAGATCAATTAAGAATAATATCAACAATAACATAATAATAATAATAATAGTAAGACTAATAATAATGTATAAATAAAATTATAATACATGCATATATTTGTATAAATGCAAATAAAAAACATATGCACTTAATATGTATGCACATATATCTATACACATGTATAAACTAAGTTAATCAATAGATAAATCTAACTATAATTAATAAAATAGAAATACAGTATTATTAGTTAGGGGATATTACACATATTATGGGATGATTGAGGACATATGTGAGTTAGATTACATCCTGTTTCATGTTCCCATTTTTGATGTAAGTTGGTAGAGAATAATAATGGCGTCATGATTGACGAGTTAGGATTCATTTTAGTGGATCTTGACAAAGAGGGTCACAAAGATGACACATTCATATTGGCATCATAGACAAAACAAATATTTTATATCACAGATTGATAAAAAGTGATTTATTATTCTCTCAACGAAGCCAAAAATTACAACTGATTGCGATGACATGAACAATACTGAGGATAATATTGATGATATTCTTCTTTTTTCGCTCGGATTAACAAGCGGGGGATAATAGTGATGGTGATGATTGGAATGATTATGTCGAGGACAACGAGTCGTACATACGTGAAGATCATTTTAAGGAATATTGGTGGAGAAAAGTCGTAAAAAGCAGGAAAAAAATAAAAGTATATGTCTATTTATTTTTTCATACGAGGTATTTATCTGTTCAATAGTTTGCATATCTTTGTTGGATAATCTTGCCCTTACATGATAATATCTTGATAAATGTATTTTATGATAACAAACTAGTGTGTATAGTTTGATACATTGATACATGCATCAAACTAGGCGACTTATAACTTTTATAAGTCAACTTATAATTTTCAACAGAAAGTTACAATTTCAACTTTTGTCAGTCTAATCGACTTATAAACCCATATACTCGACTTATAAATATCCGTTCTGACTTGAGTATCATTTTATCTCTCCAATTTGTCGACTTATATTTTAGTCCACTCGACTAATATTCTTTATAAGTTGACTTATCAAGCTATTTTCTGTATCATAAGAAACTAATTGACTTGTGAGTGTTTAATCTTGTATATATCTGACTTGTGAGTGTTTAAAACAATTAAGAAAATTTTATAATGTATATAAATATTTATTAATACTCAAGTGTAATTATTAAATTTATGAAAATGACTCTCACCATATATATGAGTCAAACCAATCCAACCCGAAAGGGTAAACCTGCTTCATGGAGAAAGATTCAGATAATTCTTTGGAAATCGATGATAAAATTTTAAGCTTTTACTTTTATCATTTACAGAAATATCTGTTTTCTTGTAGCGTCTCTCCGTCAACCCGATTCTATCCAATGCGGATATTATGTTATGAGATTTATGCGGGAAATCGCCACATTACAAATGAACCCGATTCTAAGAAAGGTATTAATCATATGTATGTTTTTTTGTTAGTGTTAGTGTTAGTGTTACAATTATATTTCTCTTTTTTATTTATGTTTTTATTTTATATCTAAATCATATTTATGTTTTTTGTTGGTGTTAAAATTAACACAAATAATCACTATATTTGCAATTCGATGAGAAAAGAGCACATGCAGATCATGAATTGAGGGAAGTTCAGGAATAATGGGCGAAATATTTGTTGAAATATATTAATGATAAGTATTTTTTTGTGAATATTTTATTCAATGCGTATCATGTATTCATGCCAATTTACTTTATTGTATGTGTGTGCATGTATACACACATGCACACACATATACTTTGGTGCATTTTGATTCATTTTGGAGCATGTACACACACATACACTTAGGTGCATTTTTGGTTCATTTTGATTTTCACATTGGATTCATTGAGTTTGTTGAATGTACACACACAATAAATTAAAGCTAAGGAATGAGGAAATACATGATTTGATTGTTTTTTCCATTCTCTACATCTCAAAGAAGTCACCTTATGCCTGCCACAAGGGGCATTCTTATTCATCTCAATTTTTAGGCTAGTTTCTTCCACAACAATGGATATTGGTGAGTAAACCTGTATTTTATACTGATTATCTCATATTGTTTTATATTTGCTTTGTTCTGTGGATAAATTAATATATATATATATATATATATATATATATATATATATATATAACATTCATATGTGCATATAGATTACAGGTTATGTGGATAAATTTAAAAAATATATTTTTTGCGTCGATTTCTATAAATCGACACGAAGAGATTGTATACGTTGTACATGTCAGTATTTTTTCGCGTCAGTTGTAACAAAAATCAACGCGAAACTTTAAATTTTTAGCGTCAGTTTCTATAAAAACAAACACAAATATACATATCCTAGTTGGTTGTCACAGATAACCGACGTGAAAAATCTTAATAAATTATTTTTCACGTGGAAAATAATTTATTTGTAACATCGGTTGTGAGGAAAACCGACGTGAAAAATAATTTTTCCATGTGAAAATAAATTATTTTCAACTATAAGTGATATTCCATGTCGGTTACTTTTTACGTCACCCGTATATACATCGGTCTCTAAACTGAAGTCTATGGTTTGTCATGATGATTTTAATTCGACGTGGTATCCTTTTTCTGTACTAGTGTTTCCTGATAGTTTCTTAAAATCTACTCAACAAATATATATATATATATATATATATATATATATATATATATATATATATATATATATATATATATATAAAATAAGCCCAATTCTATTGCCATTTCTTGTGTTTCTAAGAGATAACATATTATCAATTTTTGTTTGATTCTTAATGAAAATTGAATATTTGATAGGATTTTGGATAATATGGAACTTAAATCTAATAAATTATTAGGTTTTGTATCGTTAAGTAGATTCTCGATTTCATAGTGGGTTTGCGTTCTCTAAGCACATCACGTAAACCTCTTTAAAAGAAGGAAAAGTGATTATCATTATTTATTTTCAAAAGATAGTTATTGAGGAAAATAACCTACATGGTTGTCTATTCAATAAATATTGAAACATTTTTTATGATATGTAGAATAGAAATCAAAAAAGCGGGGGAAAGTAATTGGCGTATGCATGCATGACTGGGGCCAAAGGCTATCAAAGTACAACATACAGCATACACCAAGGATATGAAATATAACAATCAGTAAAGATGGGGATGGGTTCACCCTCACCGGTGGCTCTCCCGGTCAATCTGATCGAACTCGAGGCCTCGGTCCACGATCCGGTGGCGACTGCGGGCATTCTGGTGCCGGGACAAGCTGATCCAGATCTGGTTATGGAGCATCCTCGACAGCATCACCGTCAAGATCCTTAAGTGGCCTATGTCCACCTCCTCGCCGGTCTTTCTGCTGTTCATCATCATCTGGATCCCCCGCGCCACCCATGGAGCCACCTATAGGAACTGTATACATGCATGTAGACTGTCCTTAAGTTATTAGGCATGTGATATTATAATTCTTTCTTTAAAATGGAAAGAAAAGAGGTGAATAATTCATTGAATTATCTTTGAATCAAGTTTCTCTTTGAATTCATTGTAAGTTTAAATGCATAAGACCATCATACATATTTTCTAAATATCAATTTTGGGATGCTTTAAGTCAAGAAAAGGACGATCATATACGTTCACTCAGAAAAGATAGAAAACAAGGAAGAAATAGACTATCATAGCAGTCAATATGGTACATGGGACTAGTTTAATTTGCTGAGTACATTCTTCTCTTTGGAAAAAATAATTCTGTTACCAAAATTGACTTGGATTTAATTTAAACCCACCTAGTTTCATTTTAAGTATAAACCCAGATGACAGCTTTTATTTTGTACCCATACAATATAGCATAGATATTGAGAATATAGCATCTAACAATGTACTATAGCATCCAAAATAACACTTAGCAGCATACATTACTGACTATAGCATACAAATTGGGAATACTGTTGCGCCCTGATAGCTCTTCTTGCGTAGGGTCTATCCTTGACAACAACCAACTTGAGGAACTCAAGCAACGGAGATGGACGCGCTGAAGAAGTACTCACACGACAGGAATAGAGAAACAAGAGAGAAAGCAAGCCAACACAATATTTAACGAGGTTCGGCAATTTGCCTACATTCTCGGGGCAAGGGAGAGAGAGATTTTATTGATTCAATAATCAATTACAACTTATTATTTACTTTCAAGGAATTTCCAAGAGGATTTTAAGAGGGATGTTATTCATGAGGGCTCTAACCCTTATTTATAGTCAGAGAGTCCCAGGGATTTAGGAAACTACGATTGAATTCGACCCTAAAACAGAAAATGGGTCTGAATCCATTCAGGAGAACAGAACGCGTCTGTCAGTCGACCGGTCAGTTAACCGACCCCGTCCCTCAGTCGACCCGGCGGTCGACCAGGATCAACAGAGAGTTCTGTTGTACCAGTCAGTCGACCGTGCCAGTCGACCGTTTCCTTGCCACGGTCAACCGGGCCGTGCCTGTGCACGTTGTGCACACCGGTCGACCAGGCGCTGGTCGACCGGGCGCTCGACCGGGCATGTCTCCTGGCCGCTACAAATTCTGTTCTTGCTCCTTTTGGTGTCTATTCTCTGCGTTATTTATTCCAATGAGTTTAAAAACTCTTCTGATGTCTTTTATCTCCTCTATCTCCTCTCTCTCCCCCCTACAATTCTTCACCTCAGTGAAGATTTTTCAAATCTGAGCCAAACTCTAACGAGGCGACATCGACACACGATCTCAGCGAAATCGACACACGATCTCAGCTTGAGCGCTCCAAACAAAATCAATGCACGTTCTCGATGAAATCGACACACGATCTCGACTTGGCCAACAAATGAAACATGTTCCTTCAAAATGAATCGCTAGTACATATTCAATTGATTTTTACTGATCGCACTAGATCCAAATTGAGTTTGTCGTACCCTTAGGTAACGCTTTCCAAACTCCAATATCAATTGTAAGATTCCAAGTTTAACTCAGCTAATTAAATGGAATGCAACATACATGCCTTCCTATCATTCCACCGAGAAATACCATATGAGCTTACCAACAAACATGTCTACAATTCAGCAACTAAATAGAATACCATTCCAAATTGACCTCAAGAAGAACCCACCATAAGCCAACTTTGGCTCTCCAATTGACTGGCTCTCTAGTCCAAATGTCTTCAAGACGGACCAACCAAATCTGAGTAGAGCAAATCAAACATCATCATCGGCTTCAACAAACTGGATGCAAGCTCCCTTTATGCAAATTCAACTATCTTCTCATCAGAAGTTCAATTGTTCATCGAGATCATAACACTTCACCTCTACGTGAAGTTCAACTCTTCACCTTTACGTGAAGTCCCAATCAGCTCTTGAGAACCAAATAGCTTCATACGGGTTGCACACTAAATGGTTGTGCCTTTACGGCTGCCTACATATCTTACCCAAGGGATCAAGCCAACCATAGCTCTTTGTAATAAGCTCCACTGAGCTCAAGCACCTGTTACTATATCTTCAGAAGTGAACCGAATTGGCTGAGTTATATGAACCTCCTTACTACGATCATGGAGAACAACCACCTTCAATTTTAGCTTATCACGGTCACCAACTTGAGATTCATGCTTCTTCACCCGCTTTCAAGGTTTTATCTTGGTTTCAAGTGCTGCAAATAATTCGACATTCTTATCGATGTCTTCAACTTGTTCAGCATCAAAACTGGCTACATGATCTCCACTTGGTGTCACATCCGGTGAAGTCCTCACTGATACCAAACCAACTGGAGATGGTGAAGTAGCATCAACCTTCACCCGCTACAATACTTCCTTGGTCTTCATCCTCTCCACCTGCTGAGAGACGGTAGACTTCAACAATGAAGTCTCATCAAATGTGACATGCAGACTCAACACGATCTTCTTGTTTTCGGGTTCCCATAACCTGTAGCCTTTCATATTTCTTCTGACACCTAAAAACACAAACTTTTTACTCGCAGATTCACTTTGCCATCTTTGGCACTAAAGTAGGCCGGACTTTCAAATTCCCACAGCAAATCATGATTTTGAGCAACTTTCCCAGACCAAACTTTCAGAAGAGTTTTACCTCCTATCACAGTAGATGACAATCTATTTATGAGATGGCTAGCATACACAATCGCCTCAATCTAAAACGATTTATATAACTGAGCATTAGACAACAAACACCGAACCATCTCCAGCAAGGAATAATTGATCTCCTTAGCCAACCTATGTAATCCATCTGTGAAGTGAGTACCAATACCAATGTTCTGACCAAATTGTAGGAATTGATTTTTGTATCTTTCAATATTACTAAGCTTAGATAAATTATCAATAAAAGAGACAAAGTACTTATGACCTCCAAGCGATGCAGTCTTACTAGGTTCCCAAATACTTACGTGAACACAATCAAGAAGACCTTCCGAGCGGTGAGTTGTGGTGCCGAATTTCACCTTCTTCTTATCCGGAACGCTTTGTTCACCCAATTTCAAGTTACAAGTAAATGCACCTTCCAATGATCCCTTCTTTACTAGAGCTTGCAAAGATTTTTCTCCTCCGTGTCCAAGCTTCATCTGCCAGACCGTGTGCAAACATCATATAAAGAAATAGAAGTTGTCACCTGACCTATAACTGTACTACCCTTTAAGTATTAGAGATTATTTCGGTGGATGCTCTTCAAAACCACCGTTGAGACTTTGGTCATCTTAATAACACCATCTCGTATAGATACTACAAGACCTAATGTTTTTAAAGCACCAACTAAGAAAAGATTCCTTTTGAGTTGAGGTATATACCTCACTTTCTTCAATTCTCGTACTATCTCATCAAATATCTTGATCTAAACTGTACCTATCCCGTCCACATTACATGGATGATCATCACCTATGACAGTAAAACATCCATCTAACTTCTCAAAACTAGAAAATCAATCCCTGATCGGGCACACATGATAGATAGCTCCTATATTTAAGATTCACTCAAAATTATCTGAGCAACCAACAGTAGAAGTAGTAACAGAGAAAGAGAATACCAATGAGTCTAAGTCCGATCTATCTGCCTGTGAAGAACTGGCATGAATACTGACCACCTATGCAAGATTTGCCTCGACCTTTGACTCTTTCTTCTTACTTTTGATCTTCGGATAATCAACCTTCTAGTGCCCTAACTCTTTGCATAAGGTGCACTGGTTCTTCTTCAGATCACTGAAATCTGATCTGGACTTTGATCTTTCCTGATTACCTCTGCCCTTCGGATTGAAACTCCTGCCTCTTACTGTCAACACCTCTGCTGATGTACTTACTCCCAGAAGAAGATAATCTGTCTTGCCTCTTTATTTCATAATTCACAAGAGCAGCCAATATTTCACTGTATTTAAGTGTTTATCTTCCATTGATCAATGTAAGAGTAAAAGTCTCATACTCTTCTTCAGGAAGAGAATTCAATAGAATCATCGCCTTATCCTCTTCATCGATCTTCACATCCACATTAACTAAGTCTGTAAGAAGTTTTGTGTAGCTATTCATGTGTTCATCAATGGAGAGTCCTCTCTTCATCTAGAAGCGATTAAGCCTCCTCTTCAACTGCAACCGCGACTCGATGCTCTTTGTTAGATATTTTTTCTCCAGGATCTCCCACAGCTACCTTGCAGACGTGTCATGTAACACATGATATTTGATGTCTTGTATCAAACAAGACCTTATCAAGTCACCCGCCATTCGGTTCATCTTATCCCAATCCT
Organism: Agave tequilana; assembly: GCA_038442645.1. Taxonomy (NCBI): domain Eukaryota; kingdom Viridiplantae; phylum Streptophyta; class Magnoliopsida; order Asparagales; family Asparagaceae; genus Agave; species Agave tequilana. The sequence goes on along the minus strand of JAVJIF010032998.1, from coordinate 134,258 downwards.
CTTCAATAGTAGTCTCGTGCTTTTCTCCAGCCGTAGAGTGTCTTCGAGTTTGATGTTGTGAATGCATCCATCACTTCACATCTCCACATACCAAAGTTATTCTTGCTGTCGAACTTTACCACGTCAATCCTCAATGGATGTGGATTTATAGATTTCATCATAGATGTACTATCTCTAGCCATCTTCTTAATTGATTTCTCAAACAATTCAGAAAACAAACAAAGTTAGTGAAAGTACACCTAGAGGGGGGTGAATAGGTGTAAGGCTAATTTCATGACAAATGATGCGGAATTAAAAACTAAATGTAACACACTTAGTGTAACCAAAGAGTGTAGCTGAATTCTCGGTGAAGGGCTCTGGACTATCTCCTCTAAATTCCTCTAAATAAGAGTTGAGGTGCTATATGAAGCTCTCTTGGTTTAACACAAGTATGGCACACACAAACAAATCCAAGCATATAAATGATGCAAGGCACAATATAAGAGAAAGAGTTAGAGATAGTAGGTCAAACGCAAATACAAGAATATGTTTCGAGGTTCGAGCATCCAGCTCCACGTCCTCGCCTTCATAAAGAAGAATTTTCACTAACTCGTCCCACAGGACTTCCCACACAGGGAACCTCCACTGAGGATTTGGGCAAATACAATTTGGGAGTACATAACTCCTCTCTCAACCAATACAACCTCTCACTAGAGGTAAGGCACAACACAAATCACCTCTACACTTAGAGGGATAGGCACTTAGCCAAGCAACAATCAACCTCTCACTAGAGGGATTAGGCTCAAAGTCAACACCAACAACAATCACCTCACACTTGAGGGATTCCAACTTAATTTTCACAATCACCTCTCACTAGAGGGATACAAATGCCACTTCCACAATCAACCTCTGACTAGGGGGATATCAACACAATCACCTCTCACTAGAGGGATATCACAAAGTATGGAAGGATTATAACTCTTGATGGTATCAACAACCACAAACTAATTTTTGCACAAGATCCTATAGATAGGATAGATATGATAGTTCAAGTGTGAGAAAATAAAGAGTTTGGAAATCAAAAATATAAAGAAAAACTCTTGAGAAAAACTCTATATTGAAATATGAATGAAGATCAAAACAACTCCCAAAGACTTTCTTTTTCTTTGAATTTTCTAACCCTTTTTAAAACAAATAAAGATCAATCTTTTGGCTCTAAAACTCTTTTAAAAAACTTGTATTTAAACACTAGAAAGAATGAGAATTTTGCTCTTAAAAAAACTTATTTGAAACTAGCTCAAATGGGGGGTATTTATAGCCCCAAATGAAATCTGCCCGTTGGCAGCAGGAAAGGGCAATTTTGTCCTTCCGGTCGACCGCCTGGTCGACCAGCCCAACGATCATATTTATGACCGTTGTGCCTCCGGTCGACCGGGACTGGATACAAAGAGCAGCAGCTCTCTACCGGTCGACGGCCGGTCGACCTGGGCCATTTTCAGAGAGCAAAGCTCTCTAGGACGGTCGATCGGCCCACCAGCCCAGGCTGCGTGCACGTCCTGTGCACGTCGGTCGATCGGACTGGTCGACTGACTTCTGCTACGGTCGACCGGTCCGATCGACTGGCAGACAGCCAGGTTCAACTTTTTGGGATTTAAAAACTTGCCTTTTGGCTATTAAAAAATCCCATAAAATACACATAAATTTCACAAAAATCAGTTCTTATAAGATCTTTGAATACAAATATGTGTGAGTAAAATTCAACACATATTCTAAACAATTTGAACCATTTTTGTGTTCTTGAAAATTTGCTTTAAACCAAAATCCGTATTTTCCAAAACTTGAATTTTTGAAATGAAAAATCGTTTTCTCCAAAACTCATATAAATATAAAATATGATATTGAAACAACTTTTAAACATGTTGTATATGGATAGAATCCAATATACAAGAAAGATATTATATCTATATTTTTGATATGAAATCCAAGATCGGTTAAACCGAAAACCAAAAACCAATAAACATTTAAACTTGTGTGTGTATTTGAACTTGAGCATATCAACACTATCTAATCTTTACACAAGATCTAAACACAATCTTAAACTAAACAAACCAAAGTCCTCTTGTAGAACTCCATCTCCAAGTTGACTCGATCCAAACACAATCCAACGAGCTTGACTCTAACCGAGTGCTAGATGTAAATTTGACGCTCGAGCTCTTGAATCACCATCTGAAAGCTCCAAAAACACCTTTGTTGAAGCTAATCACCTACTAATATCTTGATCAAATATCTGAAATTAAATATCACAAGATTATTAGTATACTATAACTATATGAGTTAATCATCATCAAAACTAGAGTGAAGTGCCTCTGGGCCAACAGTTAGTTCAAAAAAAATAAGATAAAAATAGGATCTTTACCTCAAAGCGAAACTCTCGAAGATTTTTCGAAGCGATTTACTCCTCCAATAATTCCTTAAGCAATCCGAACGCTGTTTTGAGATCGATGCACGATTCCACAAACAGTCCCAACGCTACTCCGAGATCGACACATGATCTCCGTAAAACAGCAACCAATGCTCTTGAAATCGGCACACATCTCACGACGAACCTAGGATGCTCTAATACGACTTGTTGCGCCCTGATAGCTCTTCTTGCGCAACACCTATTCTTAGTAGCAACCAACTTGAGGAACTCAAGTAACGGAGATGGACGTGCCGGAGAAGTACCCACACTATAAGAATAGAGAAACAAGAGAGAAAGCAAGTCAATACAATATTTAACGAGGTTCGGCAATTTGCCTACGTCCTCAGGGCAAGGGAGAGAGATTTTATTGATTTAATAATAAATTACAACTTGTTCCTTACTTTCAAAGAATTTTCAAGAGGATTTTCAGAGGGATACTATTCATGAGGGTTTTAACCCTTATTTATAACCAAAGAGTCTTAGGGATTTAGGAAACCATGATTAGAATCGATCTCAAAACAGAAAAGAGACCCGAATTCATTCAGGAGAACAGAACGTGTCTATCGGTCGGTCGACGACCGACCCCGTCCCTCGATCGATCGGGACTAACAGAGAGTTTTGTTGTGCCAGTCGGTCAACCGTGCCAGTCGACCGCTTCCTTGCCACGGTCAACTGGGCCGTGCTTGTGCACGTTGTGCACACCGGTCGACCGAGCCTGTCACTTAGCCTGCTACAAGCTTCGTTCTCGTTCCTTTTGGCGTCCGATCTCTGCGCTATTTCTTCTAATGAGTTTAAAAACTCTTCCGATGTCTTTTATCTCTTCTATCTCCTCTCTCTCCCCCCACAAATATAGCATCTGACAATGTATTATAACATACAAAATAAAAGTTATTGCATTCTGGATTTATCCTTTAAAAAAATGAAATTACATGGGTTTAAAATTAAAGCCAAGTCAAATTTTGGTTACGGAATTATTTTCCCTTTCTCTCTTCTCGCATGTCTTCTCTTCTCAATTCATTGCAATTCTAAATGCATAAGACCATCATGCATATTTATCCTAAATTATCATTTTCGGTCTACTTAAGATTCAATTAATTGAAAGACCAGCATATTATTTTTCACACTAAAAATGTCGGGTCACGTAGCGCATATGTTCCCTTTTCCAAGAAAACTTTCCTTGAAACTTCCTAGCTTATGCCATGGCCATTCGTAGAATAGGCCGAGTCTCGAAGCCATGTGTTGGAGGAGAGAGTACAGTAGAGGAGGAGAATTCATTCCAGGTGCTGTTAAAGATTGCCAAGGAGTCTACGACGAAAGGCAAAGGAACAGCGGGCAGGAAAAAGCAGCAGCAGCAGAAAAAGACAGAGGTCGGTCGACCGGTCCGGTCGACCGACGTGCACAACGTGCACAGAATTTGAGCGGTCGACCGGCCGGTCGACCGCAACACTCTGTCTGCAGAAGACAGAGCTCTCGGGTTGTTTCGGTCGACCGGACCGGTCGACCGGAGAGGCTTTCTGCAGGAACCCAACTCTCAGGTTGTTTCGGTCGACCGGACCGGTCGACCGTAAGAGGGAGTCGGGCGACCGGACCGGTCGACCGACAGTCGGGTCTAGGCTGAAAACTGCTGTTTCGGGAAGTTATGTATTTAAGCCCTAATTGTAATTTCTAGGGTTGTGTGCCTAGAGAAAAATAAGCTGCGGACTCTCTTGTGTTCATAGAGATCCAGAGCTATTGTAATCATCTTCCTAATTGAAACTCTCTCCGTAGATTGCCCCGAGGACGTAGGCATTCAGGCCGAACCTCGTTAAATCGTGTGTTTTGTGATTGTGCGTTCTTCTCTTGTGATTTCTGTGATTTTGGGTGTTCTTTGTGGTACTGGAGATAGTGTGATTCTCTGTTGGTTGTTGTCGGTGCGCACAACAAGTGGTATCAGAGCTTCAGGCTACGCTTGGGATTCTGAGGATTCGAAGGGCTCCAGATCTGATCAGGTGGAGATCGTGTGTCGATCTCAGGTCAGAGGTATTGGTGTTCGAGGAGATCGTGTGTCGATCTCAGGAGGACGCAAGGAGGGCTTGTTGAATCAGTGTTTGGAGTAGATCCGATGAGAAACTCGATCTAGGGTTTCAAGAGGCAGGTAAAAATCTCATTTTTATCTGAGTAGAGATCTATCTTCAATTTGGTTATTCTTCCGCATAAATAGAGAATCAAAGGTAGATCTCAATGGCAGAAGAAACTACTTCCGTTAAAACAATGAATCACTCAAGGATTGAAGTTGTTAAGTTCAATGGAACTAATAATTTCGGGATATGGAGGTGTGAGGTTATGGATGCATTGAATGCACAGAACCTCGAGGACACGCTCCTATTAGAGAAGAAGAAGACCACTACCACTGATGAAGAGTGGGCGAAGATGAACAGGTCGGCATGTGGGTTGATACGTTCATGCTTGTCACAAGACATCAAATATCTTGTACAACATGAGACGTCAGCTAAGAAACTGTGGAATACTCTTGAGAAGAAGTACCTGACAAAGAGTGTGGAGTCTAGGTTGCAGCTGAAGAGTAAACTGTATCAGTTCAGGATGCAGAAGGGAAGCACAGTAAACGAGCACATCAACCGATATACGAAGCTTCTTACAGACTTGCTGAATGTGGATGTCACTGTAAGTGAGGAAGACAAGTCAGTCATTCTCCTGAACTCACTCCCACCGGAGGAGTATGAGACATTCACTAAGACATTCATAAATGGAAGGCAAACCTTAGTTTATGATGAAATATCGTCTGCACTGATGAGTTATGAGACAAGGAAGAATGAGAGACATTCTGGTCAGTCAAGTTCATCAGCGGAGGCTTTGGAAGTAAGAGGCAGGAGTTCATCAAGGAAAGGCAAGGAGGTGAGAGGAAGATCAAAGTCTAGGTCGGGCTTCAGGGATCTTAAGAAAAATCAGTGCATGTACTGCAAAGAGATTGGGCACTGGAAGGTTGACTGTCCAAAGTACAAGGGGAAGAAGAAGGAATCAAAGTCTGAGGCAAATCTGGCAAGAGTGACAAAGGCTACAAGCGGTAAATCACAGGCAGATGGAGCAGATTCAGATTCTTCAGTGTTCTCTTTTTCAGTGACTACTCCTGTTGTAGGTTACTCGGGGGATAACGAGTGGATCCTGGACACAGGTGCTACATATCATGTATGTCCTAATCGAGATTGGTTTACCAGTCTTGAGAAGTTGGAGGGGTGTTCGGTCGTCATGGGCGATGATCATCCGTGCATCATGGAGGGTGTAGGCACTATTCCAATCAGGATGTTTGACGGGATGGTGAGGGAGCTGAAAGAAGTAAGATATGTACCTCAGCTGAAGAGGAACTTAATCTCAGTAGGAGCTTTGGAATCATTGGGCCTAGGAGTGACTATTAAGGAGAGAGTCCTTAAAATGACAAAGGGTTCGATGGTGGTGTTGAAGGCTGATCGCCGGAGTAACCTGTATTACTTGAGGGGTAGTACAGTGACAGGACAGTGGCAGCTTCTACCAGTCAGAAGGAAAATCTAACCCGGCTATGGCACATGAGGCTGGGACATGCAGGGGAGAAATCGATGCAAGCTCTTGTGAGGAAAGGGCTGCTGAAGGGTGCAGAGACCTGCAAGTTGGATCTATGTGAACATTGCATCATCGGCAAGAAGACGAAGGTGAAGTTTGGCACAGCTTCACACTGCACCGAAGGTATTCTTGACTATGTTCACACGGATGTATGGGGACCTTCCAAGACTGCATCAATTGGAGGTAACCACTATTTTGTGTCGTTCATTGATGACTATTCTAGGCGATGTTGGGTGTACACCATGCGACACAAAAGTGAAGTCCTAGAAGTGTTTGTGAAGTGGAAGGCTAATCAGGAGAGAAGCACGGGAAGGAAGGTTAAGGTCCTCCGTTCTGACAACGGAGGAGAGTACAAATCAGATCCTTTCCTACAGCTATGTCTAGATGAGGGCATAGAGAGACACTTCACAGTAAGGGAAACTCCGCAACAGAATGGGGTGGCTGAAAGAATGAACCAGACTTTGCTAGAGAAGGTTCGGTGCATGTTGTCAAATGCAGGATTGCCAAAGAAGTTTTGGGCTGAAGCTTTGGGATATGCATGCCATCTTGTGAACAGGTTGCCGTCGTCTGCAATAGGGGGGAAGACTCCTCTTGAAGCTTGGTCAGGAAAAGCTGCTATGGACTATGATTTGCAACGGGTCTTCGGATGTCCAGCCTACTACCATGTCAAAGAAGACAAGTTGGATCCAAGAGCAAAGAAAGGGGTGTTCGTTGGCTTCAAGCGAGGAACTAAGGGGTTCAAGATTTGGGATCAACAGGACAACAAGTTCATACTCAGCAGGGATGTCACATTTGATGAGGCTTCGTTGATGAAGCCTACGGTCTCTCAGCAGGTGGAGACCAACAAGACCAAGGAGCTATTGCAGCAGGTGGAGAGTGATGCAAATCCACCATGTCTAGAGGATTCAGTGTCAGTGAGGATCATTCCTGAGGTGACACAGGGAGGTGATCAAGTTGCAGAAGAAGATGCTGAAGTTGTTGAAGAGGATCAGGAGCAGGTCATGGGTACTGTTCCAGATCCTACTGCAGTTGAAAGACCACGGAGGAATACTAGGAGACCAGGCTGGCTCACCACCGATATGGTTGTTTCATATGCACTTCCAGTTGTTGAAGAGGCTATTCCATCTACCTTCAGAGAAGCTGAGATCAGTTCAGAAGCAGATATGTGGAAGGAGGCCATGAATGAAGAGATGCAATCTCTTTATAAGAACAACACATGGGAACTTACTAAGTTACCCAAGGGGAAGAAGGCCATAGGGTGCAAGTGGGTATTTGCTAAGAAGCAAGGATCTCTTCAAGAAGATACAGTGCGCTACAAGGCAAGGTTGGTGGCTAAGGGCTACGCTCAGAGAGAAGGAATCGACTACAACGAGGTGTTCTCCCCAGTAGTTAAACACTCGTCTATTCGGATTCTATTGGCCTTGGTGGCGCAGAATGAGTTGGATCTTGACCAACTTGATGTGAAGACCGCCTTTCTCCACGGCGATCTTGAGGAGGAGATCTATATGACACAGCCCACAGGTTACAAAGCTGCAGGGAAGGAAGAGTTGGTATGCAAGCTGAAGAAATCGCTGTACGGTTTGAAGCAGTCTCCTAGACAGTGGTACAAGCGATTTGACAGCTTCATCAGGAAGAAGAAGTATACAAGAAGCCATTTCGATCCATGTGTGTACTACAACAAACTACCATCAGGTGAATATATCTATCTACTTTTTTATGTAGATGATATGTTGATTGCTTCTAGGTCAAGATCTGCTATTGATTCTCTGAAGAAGATGTTGTCGTCAGAGTTTGAGATGAAGGACCTGGGGGAAGCAAGGAAAGTATTGGGCATGGAGATCACAAGAGACAGAAAAGCTGACAGAATAAGTTTGACTCAGAAGGGCTATCTGGAGAAGGTACTGTAGAGGTTTAATATCGGGAAAGATACTAAGACTGTTAGTACACCAATGGCGCCACACTTCAAATTGTCAGCGAAGATGTCTCCAAAGAGTGTTCAAGAGCGTGAACATATGTCTCATGTTCCATATGCCAATGCGGTGGGTAGCTTGATGTATGCAATGGTGTGTACGAGGCCAGATATTTCACAGGCAGTCTCCATGGTGAGTAGATACATGCATGATCCTGGACAGGGTCATTGGGAAGCTGTGAAATGGATTCTGAGGTACATCAAGGGAACTGTTGATGTAGGCCTAGTGTTCGAGAAGGACGACACCGGAAAGCAAGAGTGCATAGGGTATGTGGATTCAGACTATGCAGGTGACCTTGACAAACGCCGGTCGACGACGGGATATGTCTTCACATTCTCGCAGGCACCGGTGAGTTGGCGCTCCACACTTCAGTCTACCGTCGCTTTGTCGACCACAGAGGCTGAATATATGGCTATGACAGAGGCCATGAAGGAGGCAATTTGGCTTCAGGGGTTGCTCGATGACTTGGGAGTGGAACAGGAGATCTTGAAGATAAACTGTGACAGCATGAGTGCCATTTATTTGGCAAGGAACCAAGTCTACCATGCAAGGACGAAGCACATCGATGTCAGGTATCACTTTGTTCGGGAGATTCTGGAAGAAGGTGACATTGACTTGTTGAAGATTCACACTTCGGAGAATCCGGCCGATATGCTTACAAAGGTGGTGTCGGGAGTAAAGTTTGCTCACTGCAAAGACTTGCTCCAGATCCTTCAGGTGAATTGAGCTTACTGAAGCTCATGAAGATGAACTACGGATGGCTTGATCCCTTGGGCAAGGGGTACGTAGGCAACCAGATTGGTGCAGCCGCTGTCGAGTCGATGTTCGGCTCAGATTTGGAAATCTTCACCGAGGTGGAGAATTGTTGGAGGAGAGAGTACAGTAGAGGAGGTGAATTCATGGCAGGTGCTGTTGAAGATTGCCAAGGAGTCTACGACGAAAGGCAAAGGAACAGCGGGCAGGAAAAAGCAGCAGCAGCAGAAAAAGACAGAGGTCGGTCGACCGGTCCAGTCGACCGACGTGCACAACGTGCACAGAATTTGAGCGGTCGACCGGCCGGTCGACCGCAACACTCTGTCTGCAGAAGACAGAGCTCTCGGGTTGTTTCGGTCGACCGGACCGGTCGACCGGAGAGGCTTTCTGCAGGAACCCAACTCTCGGGTTGTTTCGGTCGACCGGACCGGTCGACCGTAAGAGGGAGTCGGGCGACCGGACCGGTCGACCGACAGTCGGGTCTAGGCTGAAAACTGCTGTTTCGGGAAGTTATGTATTTAAGCCCTAATTGTAATTTCTAGGGTTGTGTGCCTAGAGAAAAATAAGCTGCGGACTCTCTTGTGTTCATAGAGATCCAGAGCTATTGTAATCATCTTCCTAATTGAAACTCTCTCCGTAGATTGCCCCGAGGACGTAGGCATTCAGGCCGAACCTCGTTAAATCGTGTGTTTTGTGATTGTGCGTTCTTCTCTTGTGATTTCTGTGATTTTGGGTGTTCTTTGTGGTTGTGGAGATAGTGTGATTCTCTGTTGGTTGTTGTCGGTGCGCACAACACCATGGTGATCGAGCTCTCTGCTGCTCTTCTTCTTCCCCAAGACTAATGTTCTTTCATTCTCTCTTTACAACCCTTTTTGTGTATTTTTAGTACTCAACTTTTGGTTGAGTTGGTCTAATTGCAACATGAGATTTAGTTGGGCTAGCTTAATTCTCGATTTCCAAACAAGAGAAAAAGGTATTTTCCAGTCAAGCTACTTTGCACATGCTAAAAATCTAATAAAATATGTATCCATTTGTGATGTTTTCTGTCACACGAGTCACGAGTGGTTCCTTAACACTGACGGAGTAGCTAATATATTGATAACAAAAATGATTTTCGAAAACTTAATTGAAGCTATTCAAGACATTTGATCACACCAAATTTCCCCTTGGCCAGCTGGCCAATATCATGCATGGGCTTGATATTTCATGTGCCCATACATATCACAAGCTTAACTGGGAGGTCAAACGGGCCGGGCCTGGGCGGGCCAAGGGGCAGGTCATGTCGCACCGCGTGGACCGATTACTTTCTTGCCCGGCCCGGCCCGGTCCGGCTCGGGCCCTGGTGCCCTTTGGGAGTCTCACGTCCGGCCCGCGACCTGGCCGGACTAGACCTGTGCCGGACACGAGCCAACACGGATATTTTAAAAAAAATTAAAAAATATATTACACTGTTAAATTTTTTTTTTCACTCTATCATTTATACAAGTGTTGGGTGATGTAGTTGGTCATCAAGTTTGTCTCACTCATACAATTGAGCTTGAGGTTCGTGGTTTGAAACCGGTGAGATCGTGAGTCGTTTTATCCAAACTCAGGTTCAGCCCATGAGGGAGCCCAATCTCCAGACCAGGCCGGGATATCACTCGGGTCGGGTCGGGCCGGGCCGGACTGGACCCGTGCCTAAGCGGGCCATGCTCATGCTCATGCAGGTTGCCGGGTCCAGGTGACGTCCCTAAGCTTGACACAATTTAAGCAAAGTTGTTGAGCGCCATAATTAATACCTCTTCTCTGTCAAATTCATATCCAACTCCGGACATGAAGTTTCTCCAACCATATTACTATACACGCATAAAGTTTCTCTATATAAATGTTATGTACGGTTGTTATATGAGTTCTTGTCTGTGTAGGTATGTGTAATTATAACAATTAAACAAATATCCCAAAACAAAATAAACTCATTTTTCTCCAGAAATCTGGGTGAGGATTTAAATTCTCTGTCGGCCCCAGAAATATGGGCCCGCTTGCCCGTGTCCAAGTGAGCCGTGCCCGTGCGGATTGCCATTCTAAACTGAACACACTTCAAGCAAAGTTCTTTTGCACCAGCATTAATATCTCTCCTCCTCTCTGGTCAATTTATATACAAATCCTTACATAGGAATATGAATTTTTTCATTTTTTTATAAAATAATTTCTATTGAACACGTGTAATAAGAGTTTATGGACACGTCTATTCTCATCTCTATCAGTATATTAAATTTCTTCAATCGCATCTATACATGTGCGTAAATTTCCCTATACAAATGTTAACATACGGTTGCAAGATGTGTTCTTGTCGGCGTAGTTATGCGTAATTATCACAATTAAAAAAATATCCCCAAAACAAAATAAACTTACAATTAAAACGTCTTCACCAGAAAGCTTTAAATTCTTTGTCCTGCGCCAGAAATCTGAGTGAGGTTGATCGGACTAGTCCTCAAATGCCAACCTTATGTTTCAATCTTCAATCACCAAATGTAACTTCACATAAAATGGACAACAATGAATAATAAAGGAAGAAAATGAGCATGCAAAACAAAAGATATTAATTATCAGAAAAAATAACAGGCTACCTAGTCGCTGGTGACGTCCTCCCTCGCAGGACACACGGAGGTTTTAGATTCAATCTTCTCTGTTGTTGTACGGGAGATTTTAGCTTGGATAATTAGTGATGACGCTTGGATAATTAGTGATGACTCAAATGAGTAATAGCAGAATGAAATGTAATTCTTATCTTAAAAATGTTTAGTGCATATTAAAATTTAGTTATATATATATTATTTTTTCTGAGTTCAATAACAATCCACCTAGTCTATTTAACATCATTACTGAGGGTAATTCCTGAGGAGTTTTCCACACATTAAATTATGAGAATTAATGGATGAAATTTAGAGATCAGACCAGAGTTAACGCACAGATTTACTAAAAACCCAAAAGAAAAAAATTATGGTACAAGAGAGGGTTCTACTAAATTCAGAGAAAGTTACAATGGTGGTAGCCTGATCTCACCCACTAGGATTTTTGGGCTTGATTGGTCCTCCTCTTGTTGGTGGGGGTCTACTATTTACAGGTGGGTGTCTTATTGGGTAAGATTACAAAGTTCTCATCTATCTAAACCTCTATCTTATTTTAACTGTTTATCTTGGATCCAGTTAAGCCAAACATCCTTATTTGAATTGGTAGAGCATGTAATTGTCTATCCAGTGGTCTTTATCACTACTAGAAAACAGGCAATTTGCAGTGAAAAAATTGTGTCGAATACAGTTTCGACTCAAAATTTCCATCGAATTATCGTGAATTCGACGCAATACGTTAAATAAGACTTTAAACTAAGTAAATAAAAAAATTATTGTACATATTGCGTCGAATTTCGGCGCAAGATGAAAAATTTAACGCCAAACATTCTCACCAAAATTTTCGCGGTTATTATGTCGAAAATCCAACGCAAAAGTAATTAATATTTGGTGAATAAATTTGGTCGTTAATTTGCGTCGAATATTCGACGCAAGTATTACATATTGCGTCAAAAATTCAACGCAATCAGATTGCGTCGAATTTTTGACGCAATATGCCCATACTTCTGATCGGGAATTCCCTCCCTCTCCTTTCTCATAAATCTACCTCTCCTCTCCCAAATCTCCCTCCTCCGCTGTGCTCCTCCCCCCGATGACCTTCCCCTGGCCTGCCCCCACCCCCGGCGTCTCTCCGGCCTGTCTCCTCCCCCCGCCCCCTCCCCCACCCCGGTCTCCCCTCCTCCCCTCCCCCGGCCTGCTCTTCCCTCCCCTCGGCCTCCCATCCCCTCGGGCCTGCTGCCTCCTCCTCCCAGGCCCGCTCCCCCTCCCCAGGTCTGCTCTCTCCCCTTTCAGGCCTCCCTCCCCCTGCCTGCCGCCCCCACTCCAGTTGCCCCCCTCGGTTGCCCACTCAAGCGTCCTCCTGCCCCCGACCTCTCCTCAGTTCAGGTATTTAATCCCCCCTGCGGGTTAAATTTTTTTTCAATTGTTCCAGTTTATTTTATTTATTATTTTGAAACTTGTTTATACAATAGTAGACAACACACGAAAACGGACAGGAACACGAACATGTATATGCAGCACGGACACGAAAACAGGCACGAACACGACACACACAACACAAAGTTGGACATGAGACACACTAACTGGACACGACACGTTGGAAAAGCATGAACACTTACACGGAGATGAACATGGACACAAATATGGACACGAACATGGAACACAGATACAGACACAACACGGATATGTAGCACGTACATATGATATGGATGGACACAACACGACATGGATATGTATATGTAGTAAGGACACAAACACAGGACGCAGACATGACACAGACACGGACACAAACATGACACGAATCACACGACAAGTATATGTGGCACGGACATATGACACCCACACGGACACGGATATCTATATGAAGTAAAGACACAATCACAGGACACAGACACAGACACGATCACTGAGCAAAGACACGAACACAGACTCAAGAAACTCTAGATTCCCGTTCAACAAACACCGAGCAACACCTATCTTATAACTACTTTCTGATACAAACAACTGATGAATCTTGAACATGTGCTCTTCATAGACTTTTTTTTTCATGTCAGCAGTTAATTTGTATCTTTTGTGATTATTACAAGTAATGTACGGTGGTTGCTGAATTGTCTGTTTGGACAAGTTTGGGATTGCATTGTAAAGTTGGACACTATATACGTGTTGTGTGTATTTTAACTAATATTTTGGTAATACCTTCCTTTGTTCTTTGGGCCAAGACTACCCTATGTGGACTTGGAGAATATGAGAGAGGTGCTACCAAAATTTAGTCTAAATACACATAATATGTATATATCTCCAACTATACAATGTAATTCTCAAAGGGATAGGACACATCACCCTAAATACTAAACAATATTCCTGAACGTGGACACGGACACAGACATGACCAAATGAATTCTAGATTCTCACTCAATAAACAACGTACATTACTAATGTCCAAACTAACTCTAATTATAATATACAACTAATTAACATATTTATTATTTGTTATGTAATAGTGTCTATCCTCCAGTAAATAATGAGTGGAATAGGAGTTGGGATGTAATGGTCCCAGTTAAATAAATCCTCAATTTACATAACATCCACTTACACCGACCGATTATTAAAATCATTTCCAATTTCTTAAAAATTTCAGCAGCAGCTCCTTTGTAATTACTGGTCAGATATGATATCCAATACAAGTATGATAATTTCGGCTAACATCAGCCTACTTATTCTCAATCCAACCATATAACTGAATTCAAAATCATCCACACAATCATGAAAGTATTTCGGCTTGACATCACCTACTTATGGAGAAACATAACAACATAATTCTAAAGTTTCTCTCTCGGCATCCATAGAGTTTCAGAAATGATAACTTATGACTCTCACGATCATCATATTGGTAATACACTTCTTGTTATCACATTCCAATAAAGACATCTCACATATCAACTTGAAATGAAATTACTACAATGGTTCTCTATATATATATATATATAAGTACAAGATATTTCATCTATCCCATGTATCTACAAGTATCATCAACAAGCACAATGTTTCAGAGTATAAAGATTGGATTGATTCAGAACGAACCCTGCGCAGCATAACCCTGACCTCCGCCTCCAAGCAACCTGCAATATACCAGTCTGTGGGAGGGTGAGCTCGACAGCTCAGTGAGTAAGGTAGGAATTAATCAAGAAATGGTAATATCAATGAGAGTATGAATATTCACGCAATAAGAGAAATCTGAAACAGTAAGAAGACAAAGAATCAGAGGCATCCGATAGTTTAATAATCAAGACCCCAGTCTCTAAAATTTCTGAGGACGATCAAACTCTTATGATCGTACTCCCCAATTTCTTTCTTGGATTTTCATCTTTATGTGTGATAAGGTCTATGAGTTACATAAACAAACTCTCTTGTCTTATGTGTACGAAGTGTGTATTACTCACGTGCCTTGTATTCCACGCTATAATACACCAACCACTAGAGTTATGCCACAAACTTAGTTTATACATTCAAATAACACTTACATCACAAGCCATACTTATATAACATATAATCATATCATATTTCTCATAATGCAATATCGCATCACGCTATAAGTAATGCACGGATTAACATGTACACTTTCCCCCAATATATGGTATTCATTTCAATCAGCTAAACTTGTATTCTGACGTTTTCATTGTCATATACGATAGATAACACATCCAACATACCCCTAGTGTCACACACACACATTTGTATCACACATAACCATTCATTCTCAATCATTTGTAAGGATGCAATTATATGTCTATCATAGCACCGTCCTCGCACTCCGCCTGTGCCATACAGGTCCCTTCCTCCCAACATGATATATAGCACCGTCTTCGCACTCCGCCCGTGCCATACGGGTCCCTTCCTCCCGACATATGTATATATATAGCACCGTCTTCGCACTCCGCCCGTGCAATACGGGTCCCTTCCTCCGTAACACAATGTGTACATACATAATAGCACCATATCAGTGCGCCCAATTCCATAAGATTCATACATCATGCACACCATTTCTTATATAAAAAAAACAATCATACTCACAATTAATGTTTATCCGTTAGACTGTATTCTTATAGGAATATTCGCACAAATTGCTTAATCAGAACATGCCACCCATGTATATTATGTACATAAATCAAGTGATATACACCCATCATATTCATATCAATCATAATGATTTCTATTCAGTAAGACACACGCCAATGCCCTTGTATACCATATTCCAAAATTCTACATTAAATGCAACACTTATTACACAAGATTGTGTTCAGTTCTAATCCTATCTTACTATCCCTTTCATGATGACAATGAATTAATTATTGGTTCAGTATCTAATACTCGCAAGACTACCCACATTTAGTGTAAGTACTAATTTACCGCAATAAACCTCCTTCGACCATAAGATGGTGAAGCTATTCCTTTTTCTTATAACATTGTGTATGTGTGTAGATATATAATATGGGTACTTTCTATGTGATACTCTAAATATAATTGAATAGAGAAACAACCATGTTCACATGGTTTACATATGCATAACGACCAGGTAGTACTTATGTATATATGCCGCATACCCATATTTCTCACTTTCGAATCTTCTTTTACGAGATTTCTAAACATTCATTGTTATGCCCATTAATTTGGTCTTCATCTTAGATAATTGGTTATCCCCTTTAACTAGAATAATATGAACGTCACAATTACTCTTTAACCCCCGGCGTAAATCAAGACATTATACTCAAAAGAGAAAGGAATTCAATGAGAATTGAGAAGATATAACACATACGATTGAAAGTGTTCGTTTCAAGTATCTCTTAAGTTTGGTTACGTTATGGGGCACACACTATTTGTACGCAAAAGCATTACTTGCTCAAATATTCTGGCAAAAAGGATGGGTGAGTTGAGACTATGAGGAGCAACGAATGTCTCACACATGCTAGTTAATTGGAATACAACTCTCTTGATTTAACGCACAAGTTGATAAGGCCCAACAATTCGTTATTATTTAAATTTCTTTGACACGGTGAATATACTGTACTCGCAACCAGGATTATATATATTTATAACAGCTATTCTCATTTACTCATGGATGGAGTTGAGCCTAATTGGATTCCTGCCAGTACTGATCTTGATACTGCCAATCCTATCACTCTGATTTCCCAATCTTTAATATTACAATAAGAAAATCTTTCTTTTCAATTAGTATTCATATTCACTCATCTATTAGCCTGCTGTCAACATAGTTTAGTGCTGGCCGTTAACTTGTTCATTTATCAGTGAATTACAATTGATCGGACTATCGTCCTCACCAGTGACTTTCGACGTTTCAGAAATTTCACTGACTATGTGTCAATAAATACTCTATTCACAGTCCAGTTACTAGACCACAGAAGGGATTATGTGTTAGGATGAAATATGTCTTTTGGAGTCCATAACACAATAATTCCCTATTTCTAGTAAAATTAAGGCAAATTTGAGTCCGAGGATAATTGTCCACAACACGAGTGTACTTGCAACACCGTTTATGAGACACTATTATAAGGGAGGGTCAATACTTTAACAAACAGGTAGGATATGCCTGTGCTCAAACATGCGTTACTGAAGAAAAGTGTTTAGTTCTATATTCAGTACAACGTGCCTACATATAAATTCAATAACCTTCCCATAGATCCCACCTAAATATGTTTCGTCAGATCTGACCTCCCTAACAATCGAAGATGATTTTATCGTAACTCCCATTTTTGATATAGAATGAGACACAGAGACTTCCATTAAAATTTAGACTAACCGATCTTTCTAACGATATATTACATGACCCACTTATTTCGTATGAACAGCCGTAATCAACAGAAAATCTTTTAGACATCCAAAATTCTGCAACTTGGTACATTCGACTAGTTGTCATATTTCAGTGATAATTCCCAGTACAGACCTTTGATTAGGACACCGTAAGAACCATCGGAAAGTAGACTCGATTTGCTTTCCAACGGTATATCACATGACCTATTTCCTATTAAATATCCTTACGAAAGAAACCCCAAGTTTCAGGTTTTAGATCTGGACAGACTTTAACAGATTTGTATTACTATTACAAAAGTGCTTTGAACTACACCAATTCTCAACTTTTCCTTTTATTTCCTCATCTAAATTAGATCATGAGTAAGTCATGAACTTAAGTATTCAGACCTTTCATCACGAGCAATTTTTATAAGAACTTTCATGGTTCGATCACTACTTGATTTATCACTAACCTCTCTTTAAGTCACCTCCAACTTCATAGCTTAATCATATTATAAAAATTTCTTTTTATCTTACTAACATCACCACGATCAAATTTTGATTTGATTTCATAGTTATTACATAAGAATGGCAAGAAGCTCAACCATCACAAGTGTAAGAGGCTCCAAAAATCTCAATCTACACTAATGGTTAGGAGAGATCTATAACTTGATCTCCCCCAATTATAACGATTCACGAATTTATGATACTAATTCCACGCTTAGAATTAATCTTGTCTTATAATAATAATATAATCGTTACTTAGACTTTTAATATGATGCCACTCAAATTTTCGGCTTAACCTTGCCTACTCAAAGATAACCAACACCAACCTCCGATCTCACAAGATATAATCATATACATAATACAAAAGAGTATGCCTCTTGATAAAAATCAAGCCGACTCAACCCCATAGCCCTTATTTGATCATGATGCTTTCACATAGGGTTATAGTTGTCACCAAGAGGCTAATTTGCATATTATTACAGGAGAGTTACATGATGTACCCTAACATGCAATCTCTCTACCCATCAATTATAGGCAATTAGGTTTACTCATATATCTCAAGATCAAAGTTTGACCACTACATACTTTAATAGGTCAAGAAATTTTAAGAAATTTGCATGAATAGCTCAAGGGAAAAATTTCACTCAAATCTAGAGATCAAAATTTAGGGATTTCAAAGAATGAAATTTGAGAAATAAGAAAAGGGGAACAACCCACTCACCAACTATGAGTTCCGGCCTCCGGCCGCCGCGCTGGCCGCGGCCCCGCCTGGCCCTGGCCGCGTTCGCGCCTAGCCCTGGCCGTGGCCGCGCCTGGCCGCGGCCCCGCCTGGCCGCGCCGCGCGCCTGGCCCTGGCCGCGACCCCGCCTGGCCCGGCCATGGTCTGCCCTGTGAGAGAGAGAGAGAGAGAGAGAGAAGAGAGAGAGAGAAGGGAGAATTTTGGGGATCTCTTTGGGTTTTGGTCTCAGGAAAGAGAGAGGCTGGACCTCAAGACTTCTTCCATAAGTCAAATACTAATATAATTATATATATGAAAAACACCTAGAGGGGGGTGAATAGGTTTAGTGCTAATCTAAAACTAAATGCAAAACTAAGTGCGCTAAAAAACGGAAGCTAATGCAAATTATGCACAAACTAATACAATACAACAAGTGTAGCCGAATTCCCCTTGCGAGGCTCTGGACTAACTCCCCTTGATTCCCCTTGAAATAGGTTGAGGCGCTATGTGAAGCTCTTGTTGGATGAGTATAAGTTAGGCACACATACACAAGCAATCCAAGCAATATGAAATACACACAATCAAGCCAAGCATATAAGAATGAATTGCAATATAAAAGATGCAAGGCAACACAAGCAATGTATAAGATATGTATGCAATGAAAGAATGATGCTTGAATGAAATGATGCTTGCACAAAGTAAAGAGAGTGAGAGTTAGAGATCAATCGCAAAGACCAAGATATGTTTCGAGGTTCGAGCACCTTGCTCTACATCCCCGCCTACACCACCGTGTAGGATTTCCAATCCACTATCTCCCACCGAGGGAACCTCTACCGAAGAGGATTTGTTACAACACTAGGAGTACCAAACTCCTCTCTCAAACAACAACCTCCACCGAGGCCAACAACCAACCAACAACCACCTCTACCGAAGAGGCTCACAACCAACACAATCACCTCTACCAAAGAGGGATCCAAACCAATACCACTCCGATCACCTCTACCGAAGAGGGACTCACAAAAGTAAGGAGGGTTTACAATAAGTGGTTACAAAGACCACAAACACAATCTTTCTTTCTTTTCTCTTTTCTTTTTCCACAAAAATAAGATCCTAATAGATTAGGATAGGTGATAGCTCAAGTGTGGAAACAAGGTGTTTTTGGAAACCAACAACAAAGAAAATCTACTTGGGAAATCACTTGTAAATGATAGAAAACGAAAAACAAAACAATCTCCCAAAACCCTAGCTTTCTTTGATTTTCCAAAAACCCAAAAACAAATAAGATGAAATCTTTTTGACTTAAAACTCTTTTAAAACTCTTTTAAAACTAGAGAAAATCTGGAATTTTTCTCCTTGAAAACCTTAGCCAAAATCCCAAAGAGATGGGGTTTATATAGGCCAAAACAGAAACTAGCCGTTAGAGCTGAGCTGGCAGCTCTGACAGGCAACGGTCGACTGGCCGGTCGACCGTCCAACGGTCATATTTTGACCCGTTAGAGCTACCGGTCGACCGCCCGGTCGACCCAAACTAACAGAGAGCAGAACTCTCTGCAGCGGTCGACCGTCCGGTCGACCGGACCACTGTGCTGCAGACGTGCACAAGTCTGTGCACGTCGGTTGACCGGTGCGGTCGACCGTCCCTTGGTGCGGTCGACCGTCCCGGTCGACCGACCAGCCTGTCAGCACAAAGAATAAGATCAGAAAATTTAGGAAAAATATTTTATAAAAATCTTTTATCTTTTTCTGAAAATTCTATAAAACTTATTTTAACATTTTGTATTGAAACATAAACATGTGATAAAAATTTTCAAGACATATATCAATCATATCAATTCATTTTTGTGTCTTGCCAATTTTATCAAAAACCAAAACTTGTATTTTTATCAAACTTGATTTTCAATAGGAAATCTGATTTTCCTAAAACTTATAGAAATACAAAAACATGATATTTGAACATTATTAAGCATGATGCATATGGACATAGGTCCAATATACATTCACAAAATTTATCACAGTTTTTGTTCTTTAATTTCAAAAATATGTTTTATACCAAAACATAAAACTACATGAATAGGTACGTCAAACTTAGTTTGTATAAGTCATATAAGCATGTATGTATATAGAGCACATCTAATATACATATAAAACATGTAAACTTGTTTTGTTCAAACTATCCATGAAAATCAAAATCCAAATCATGAAATGTGTGTGTATGTGTACTTGAGCATATCAACTATACTAAGCTTTACAAATGGATCTAAAACACACTAAACTAAACTATGGATACCTAAGTCTTTGAGTCATCAAGAAGACTTGCTCCCAAATGCGATCCACCGAGTGCAAAGGTATGATCTTTAAGCTTTGGCACCGGAATCACCATGATAAGCTTCCAAACACCTTGTTGAAGCTAATCACCAACTAATATCTTGGTTAATGATCTGAAACTTAAACAATACAAGATATTAGTAAACATAACTACATGAGTTAATCATCATCAAAACTAGGGTGGAAGGCCTTTGGGCCAACAATCTCTCCCCCTTTTTGATGATGACAAAACTCATGGAGTTATATATGCATGGATTAAAGTAAAGCTTCAAGGAAGCTCCCCCTTAACTCATGCATAGCCAAATAAACATAATAATATGCAATGAAGGCTCTTAAAAATATGAATGCACAAATATGCATAAACAATAAAGGTTCTAGATACCAATGAAATATTTAAAGCAAAGCATGCTCTAGATACCAATTAACAAATAAACATTTTCTAGATGCTCTAGATACCAATAAACATACATTAAACTTAATATATGCAAAAACATAACTATGCATATATATAAAACTCACAAATAATTCTCCCCCTTTTTGTCAATCATCAACAAAGGGGTAAACATTCAAAAACTATAAATAAAATGAGGGGTAAAAATTTTCTCCCCCTTTTTGTGTCAATCAAAACAATGCAAACAATGGTCTCCCCTTTTTTGTCTAAAACAAAAACAAAGTCAATAAGGGGTGACTACAAACATGATATCAATTAAAAATATGTCAATGAAGCATCTTGATACCAAATAAAGATAAACAAAGATTAATAAATGTTATATGCTATATACATTCATGAAGAGGAAGACGCTAAGTTAGCTTCCCTACACATATGAGTTACATGAAGAAAGGAAGACACGCCCTAATTCACATAACACAAAATATGTAATGCATAAAAGGAGATGTGAAGCTCCCCCTACACACGTGTACCACATAAGGAAGAGTTGTCAAGCTCTTCAATATAAGATACACTCAACATGAATTTATACACATATAGGCAATGTAAAATAAATATGTTTTTCTCAAACAAAATTTTGAGATACCAATTTAAAACATTTAACATAAACATCTTGATATCATTAAGAGAAATGTGTTCTTTTAAATATATGATACCAATTGAAACTATATTTTAACATAAAGCAAGGGAGTGGAAATCAAATACCAATTGAAAGACAACATCAAACAATAGAAATTTTTTTTCAAGCTTAGCATAAACAAGTATATATACGTATGAAAATTAGATACCAATTGACATTGATATTTTTGAAAGAGTAAGCATACATATACAAAACATATATGAGTATACAAAAAGATCAAAAATTGATACCAATTGAAAGTGTTCAATGATACCAATTGAAAGAATAGGGCCAAGTGTATATCTCATATTATAACGAAGAATATGAACTAGTTAAAATGAAAAGTTTTGTTAACTAGTACGAAATCCTTCAAGTAAGGAATAAATACAAATCATTTTTCATAAAAATGAAATCCACATGATAATCAACACTCTAATCCAAATAAGCATAAAAATGTCTCATGAAAACAAAACATGAGCAAATAATAAATGTGAGTGTACAAGTCAAGTATGGAGATCACAATCATGAAAATTTGTTCAATTAAGTTCAATTATTCCTTTAAACAAGAAAACTAAAAATTAATATTATTTAATCTTCAAGGCATATGTATGTTTAATACAAACCAAAGTATTCATACATATCCAAGATACAAACGAGTCCACAAGGATATATGCATGAAGGCACGTGGCTCAAAAAGGATATTCATGTATATCTAATGGTTTGGACAAGGTAAACATATACATGAAGTTTAAATACCAATTCAAGGAAAACATGAAAAGTATGAAAAGTATGAAAATTTAGCTTTTTATTAAAACAATTTGATACCAATTCTTTTCAAGGTATATGTATGATTTGTCAACACAAGAAGTATACATACATATCCCTTAAACACACTTTGAGTCCATAATAGATATTTGCATGAAAGGCAAATGACTCAAGGGGTATACATGTATATCTTCAAGTTTGGCAAAATACACATATACATGAAATGAAAACTCATAATCATAAAAACAAATACCAAAAATGGAATACAAGTTTAAAATGTATGAATCATCAAAACTAGACTATACTAGCACATCTAATGGGAACAAACAAGCATTCAATCCCAAACATATATAGATTTGTTTGTAGCCCATCATATGTACAAATATAAATCCTAGTCTTAATGAAAACTAACATCTAAACATATATTCAAAACATGAAGTATCAAAACAAACACGAATATTATTTTGCTATATAAAACAAGCAAAGATTCATCAAAAATTCTTTATCAAACTTCTAGGTATATGTATGATTCATCCAAATTTAACAATATACATACATATCACAACCGTAAACGAGTCTATTAAAAGTATTTGCATGAAGGCAAAAGACTCATGGGTATACATGTATATTTATTAGGTTTGAATTCAAAATACATATACATGAAGTAAAAACATGAAAATAGGCATAGCAAGTATAAATGAAGGAATCATCAAA
This sequence comes from Agave tequilana, assembly GCA_038442645.1. Classification (NCBI taxonomy): domain Eukaryota; kingdom Viridiplantae; phylum Streptophyta; class Magnoliopsida; order Asparagales; family Asparagaceae; genus Agave; species Agave tequilana. Next base: position 110,997 of record JAVJIF010032998.1, on the reverse strand, counting down.
ACTAGCTTATACATGTGCATATAGTGGGTACAAATGAGCATGAAGTGCAAACATATAAAAGTCAATTTGTTCTCACTATGTGTACATGCATACATGCAAGTTTTGATAAAATCTACATCTAAACTAGTTTATACCACATAAAGCATAAAACAACAAAAAATCATCATGAGAAAACTAAAACATGATTACTATGTAAATTCACATGTATTAGATTCATGATGTACATTATAGTTTAAACAAAAGTGAGAACACTAAGTATGGGTTCATATAAGTATGTGTGTCTCAAATACTGTACATGTATGTCAAGGATCTAATAAACATGGAATGAACATACTAATCCATAGACATCAAAAACATGTTATAAAGCATCAAAACATGCTATAAACAATAATATGAAAGCATGTAAACAATAAATGGGAGTTAGGAATTTGTTACCAAAACCTAGAAGGCAACTCTCCTTGTCTCCAAAAAAAAACATGGTGGTCATCTCCACCAAAACTTCCCTTGAAAGTGATGCATCCAATTGATTTCCTTTAAGTCCGGAACGCATCCACTCCAAGGTGTCATCACTCTCACGTCATGTGAGAGCCCACACCTACATCAAAAACAATAGGAGGGGTGGTCTTTGGTACCCACATCTTGTTGGGTCCATGGGGGTTAGTCCCTTCCCTACCCAAACAAATTTCTTTGCTAAATTTGAAACATTTAATCTATCATAACAAAATTTAGTAAGATGGCCTTTTCGGCCACAATGTGTACATGTGTACACATGAGCATACATGTGTTGATGGTGTCCGTGTGGAGCATGTGTATGCCGTGGAAGGTGTGCATGCACAAAAGTTGAAACTTGTTTCTTACGAACCAAGGTTTCCAAGCGAGTGTGGTTCATGGCACATTTGCTCATAGTGGAGCCCAAACAATCTACTCTCTTCTTTAACATACAAATATCATCATTAATCGTAGAAGAAGAGGTACATGCATTAGGTAGACTAGATGAACAAGCTACACTAGCATGGCAAACATGTTCATCAATCTTATTTTTCAAAACAACATTTTTCTTTAAACACACATCTAAATCATTTGAAATGGAAATAATTTTATTTTTCAAATCAACATTCTCTTTAAAATAAAATCAACTTTTGAAGACAAGTTATCATTTTTCTTCAAAAGAATATGGCAATCATTTTTATTTTTCAAAAACTCATTTTCTTTAAGTGCAAGATCAAGTTGAGATTTTAATGAATCCCTCTCATTAGCAATCTCCTCTTTCTCTTGCAAAATAACATCAAGTCTAGCAATCAAATTTTTATTTTCATTATTAATGCCTAGACTCTTCTTTTTCAAAACTTTATAGTTTTCTATTAATTTTTCACAAACTATGGATAGTTCTTCATTCAAAGCATGGGAATCAACATAATCATTTGAAGAACTAGCACAATCATTACTATCTAGTTGAGTTTCCGAGTGTACCTCAAGGGAGTCATTCCCTTGGACCATATAACATTGTTGTGGTTCGGATTCTCCACTAGATTCCTCTTCTTGTTGGATTTGGACTTGAAGCTTAGAGGTGGTGGTTGTTGTCAATTTGTTCCACACTACAAAAGCGGAATCAATGTTAGAAACACGTAAAAGATAATCTTTAGATAAAGTGCTTCTAATGGCCTCTAGGGCTTGTGCATTGGCCCCTATATGATTGCGATCACTAAGGAAGGATTCCTTGGTAATAGCAAGATAAACTTTATGACCTAGGGTTTGTAAATAAACGGTCATCCTAATCTTCCAAACATGAATGTTGGAAGGGTCATACATAGGTGGGGTCATGAAGGCCATGGTAAACTAAATGTGTGCAAACAAGCAAATGCAAACAATAGATTAGCAAGCAAATGGATCTCACTCCTAGGATGTTAAGCCTAAGTATCAGGAGCACTAGCTCTGATACCAATTGAAAAACACCTAGAGGGGGGTGAATAGGTGTTAGTGCTAATCTAAAACTAAATGCAAAACTAAGTGCGCTAAAAAATGGAAGCTAATGCAAATTATGCACAAACTAATACAATACAACAAGTGTAGCGAATTCCCCTTGCGAGGCTCTGGACTAACTCCCCTTGATTCCCCTTGAAATGGGTTGAGGCGCTATGTAAAGCTCTTGTTGGATGAGTATAAGTTAGGCACACATACACAAGCAATCCAAGCAATATGAAATACACACAATCAAGCCAAGCATATAAGAATGAATTGCAATATAAAAGATGCAAGGCAACACAAGCAATGTATAAGATATGTATGCAATGAAAGAATGATGCTTGAATGAAATGATGCTTGCACAAAGTAAAGAGAGTGAGAGTTAGAGATCAATCGCAAAGACCAAGATATGTTTCGAGGTTCGAGCACCTTGCTCTACATCCCCGCCTACACCACCGTGTAGGATTTCCAATCCACTATCTCCCACCGAGGGAACCTCTACCGAAGAGGATTTGTTACAACACTAGGAGTACCAAACTCCTCTCTCAAACAACAACCTCTACCGAGGACAACAACCAACCAACAACCACCTCTACCGAAGAGGCTCACAACCAACACAATCACCTCTACCAAAGAGGGATCCAAACCAATACCACTCCGATCACCTCTACCGAAGAGGGATTCACAAAAGTAAGGAGGGTTTACAATAAGTGGTTACAAAGACCACAAACACAATCTTTCTTTCTTTTCTCTTTTCTTTTTCCACAAAAACAAGATCCTAATAGATTAGGATAGGTGATAGCTCAAGTGTGGAAACAAGGTGTTTTTGGAAACCAGCAACAAAGAAAATCTACTTGGGAAATCACTTGTAAATGATAGAAAATGAAAAACAAAACAATCTCCCAAAACCCTAGCTTTCTTTGATTTTCCAAAAACCCAAAAACAAATAAAATGAAATCTTTTTGACTTAAAAACTCTTTTAAACACTAGAGAAAGTCTGGAATTTTTCTCCTTGAAAACCTTAGCCAAAATCCCAAAGAGATGGGGTTTATATAGGCCAAAACAGAAACTAGCCGTTAGAGCTGAGCTGGCAGCTCTGACAGGAAACGGTCGACCGGCCGGTCGACCGTCCAACGGTCATATTTTGACCCGTTGGAGCTACCGGTCGACCGCCGGTCGACCCAAACTAACAGAGAGCAGAACTCTCTGCAGCGGTCGACCGTCCGGTCGACCGGACCACTGTGCTGCAGACGTGCACAAGTCTGTGCACGTCGGTCGACCGGTGCGGTCGACCGTCCCTTGGTGCGGTCGACCGTCCCGGTCGACCGACCAGCCTGTCAGCACAAAGAATAAGATCAGAAAATTTGGGAAAAATATTTATAAAAATCTTTTATCTTTTTCTGAAAATTCTATAAAACTTATTTTAACATTTTGTATTGAAACATAAACATGTGATAAAAATTTTCAAGACATATATCAATCATATCAATTCATTTTTGTGTCTTGCCAATTTTATCAAAAACCAAAACTTGTATTTTTATCAAACTTGATTTTCAATAGGAAATCTGATTTTCCTAAAACTTATAGAAATACAAAAACATGATATTTGAACATTATTAAGCATGATGCATATGGACATAGGTCTAATATACATTCACAAAATTTATCACAGTTTTTGTTCTTTAATTTCAAAAATATGTTTTATACCAAAACATAAAACTACATGAATAGGTACGTCAAACTTAGTTTGTATAAGTCATATAAGTATGTATGTATATATAGCACATCTAATATACATATAAAACATGTAAACTTGTTTTGTTCAAACTATCCATGAAAGCCAAAATCCAAATCATGAAATGTGTGTGTATGTGTACTTGAGCATATCAACTATACTAAGCTTTACAAATGGATCTAAAACACACTAAACTAAACTATGGATACCTAAGTCTTTGAGTCATCAAGAAGACTTGCTCCCAAATGCGATCCACCGAGTGCAAAGGTATGATCTTTAAGCTTTGGCACCGGAATCACCATGATAAGCTTCCAAACACCTTGTTGAAGCTAATCACCAACTAATATCTTGGTTAATGATCTGAAACTTAAACAATACAAGATTATTAGTAAACATAACTACATGAGTTAATCATCATCAAAACTAGGGTGGAAGGCCTTTGGCCAACAATATATACACTTCATAATTTAATTATATAACCTCTTTCAAGCACATCATGACCGTACATCTCATCTTCACCAAGATCAATTAAATCTTGACCTTTCCTCTCCCTCACCTACTCCCTCCACTAACACTAGGAATATAATACTAGAAAATTGCCATGAATGTATTTTCTTGGTAAATACATATATTTCAAGTATAATACTAGTATATCATCACATTGAAATACTAGTTACATAAAAATTATGGTATAGGTATATTCATATATACCACTTGACATTCCCAAAATTAAATTGAAATTCATTACACACTCAATTAACATAATAATTCGAGATTTATTATTAAATCAGGGTTTAATAATTCGGGGTGTTACATGGGAACACTTGAAGAAAAAGAATGTGAAATATAGAAATGGATATGAAGAGTTTGTAGAATTGGCTTTTCACCATTCGGTCATTAATAATAAAATAAGTTGTCCGTGTAGGGAATATAAAATAAAAAATACTTGAGAAGGACAACGTCATGTTCCATTTACTAACTAAGGGGTGGTATCAAGATTACGCTCATTTTGAGCTGTGGCATTTGCATTATGAACCAAGACAACATCCCTCACCAAATAGAAATGACAGTGATGATCAGGGTCCTGGTGATGATGTCTACTATGGTGGTGTCAACTATCACAGATTTTTAAGTTCACTTTTACATAATTCGATCACGAGGGCTCCATTAATCCAACCGACGACAGTCCAAATGATGCTCCTCCTTTGAAACCTGATGATTTTTTTGAGAAGGTTAAAGAATTAAATGCTCTACTATACCCAGGCTGTAAGAACTATTCTAGATTATCATTCATAATAAAGTTATACCTCATCAAATCACGGGGTAAGTTGAGCGACGTCACATTTGGAGAGACAATACATTTACCGAAGAATACATTTCCTGACATAAATATACCAGACTCGTTTTATGAGACTAAGAAACTTATTAGAGCATTGGGTTGTGATTACAAGAAGATTGATGTGTGCCAAATGACTGCATGTTGTTCTGAAAGTAAGATGAAAATTGGATGCTTATAAGGTGTGCAATGAGCCCAGATGGAAACCTAGCAAGGCTTCTTCATTAAAAAAAGAAAAAAAAAAGTATCAAAAAAATTCTGAGGCATTTTTCACTAATTCCAAGGCTCCAAAGGCTCTATGCGGTGGAGAGCACCACGAAGGATATGAGGTGTCATGCAGAGGAGCGTCGTGACGATGGGATCTTAAGGTACCCTGCCGATTTTGATGCATGGAAAGAATTCGATAAGAAGCATGTGGAGTACTTGTTGGAGCTGCATAATGTCAAGTTAGGGTTGGCAACTGAAGGATTCAATTTATTTGGAAATATGACTATCAATTACAGTACATGGCCTCTTATTTTAATAATTTACAACCTACCTCCAGGATTGTGCATGCAGTGGTCTTACATGATGATGTCACTGCTTATTGAAGGTCCTACAGATCCAAAACAAAACATCGACGTCTACTTGTTGCCATTAATAGATGAGTTGAATATATTATAGGGCAAGGGACATCAACTTGGGACGCGTCCATGAAACAATACTTTCGGATGTGAGCAAACCTTATGTGGACGATCAATGACTTTCCTGCTTATTCTATCATGTCTTATTGGAGGACATCAGGCTACCTTACTTGTTTTAATTGTTCAGAGAATACCGTATCTGAATGGCTGTACAAATCAAAGAAAATTTGTTATATGAGGCATGAACGTTTCAGAGAGGATCCTCCGTCACCCTCGCCTACAGGGCAGGATGTCTTGTCAAGTATAGATAATCTCAATGTCATATTTGGGCTGAATTACAAGAACCCGACAGACACACAGTAGAGGAAAAAAGTATCTTTTTTGAATTGTCATATTGGAAAGATAATTTAATTCGCCATAATTTGGATTTAATGAATATCGAGAAGAATGTTGGCGAGGTATTGCTTAAGTTACTAAATGCTCTAAAATAAGAAGTTTATGATAATGCAAAGGAGAACATTAAAAAAATAAAGTATCATCCAAAAGTACCAAGTGCATCAACATCCAGAGGTTCGCGACATCCCTTATGTGTTCTGAAATTGCATTAGTATCATCAAATATTCTCTGTCCAGAGGAAGGCGATGTGCGTTGTTCTAGGTGGCGTGAAGTTTTCGAGTGGTTATTCTTCTAATATTGCACGTTGTTTTAATTCAGATAAGATTATGGGACTAAAGAGCCATGACTATCACGTATTAATGCAACAACTACTTCTAATAGCAATTTGCAATGTGGGGCTGCCAAAGTAAATGGTTGATGCAATAATAGAGTTGTGTGATTTTTTCTGACGATTGTGCTTCAAAAGAAACAAGGTGAAAGACTTTGAGATGTTGCACACTGATATTGGTCTAATTCTATGCAAGCTTGAGGAAAAGTTTTCACCTGCATTCTTCGTGGTGATGATTCACTTGACAGTTCATTTAGCTCAAGAGGCGAGGGTTGGTGGTTTGTGTACACTATCGATATATGTATTCTATCGAAAGGTGTGTGTATATATCCTGTGTACGAAATATGCATTAATTGATCATTGTAATTAATTTAAATCTTATATAATGAACATGTCATGAATTTTCTGTTAACCTTAGGTACTTGGGTTATTTAAAATCCTATGTACGAAACAAGCGGTGGTCAGAGGGTTCAATAGGTGAATGCTACATCACAGAGGAATGCCTAAGTTACTGCTCGCGGTATATGGAGAGTAGTGCAGAGCCCAAGAATAACCATGATGTCGAGAAAAAAATCCCCCGACTTTCTATTTTCTCGGTTCCTGGTGAATATAGTGTCTTCCTACCTCACTACAGGACACTCACGTATGCTGAAATGCACAGCGCCCATAATCATTGCTTGTTTAACTGTAATAAAGTTACCCCTTATATTGAGTACGTTACACTATACAAATTTTAAAATATCGTAAATATAAAAAATTGTGAATTGTCTCAACATGTCATGTATATCTTACAGACAACATCAGGAAATCATTAAGGACAGATTCTCAACGAGAGGTTCTAATTATAAATGGCTTGTTCAAAATGCGCAGGATAAAGAATTATGAAAATGGTTCCGAGAACGTGTAAGCGTTATCAACAATAAATTTTTGCATAGCTTTATTCTCATAATTTTGTGAAATAACCTTGTTTAACTAAATAGGCTGTACGAGAGACAAAAATAGAAGCAGATCCTTTAACTCTGTCTCAGTCTCCTGAATTTAAAGTCAAGACAAACAAAAGTTTTGATATACAAATTTTCAAACACACAGTCATCCGAAGAGTCTAACTGTACTCAGAATAGTAGAGTTGTTGTCATGGCGATGACGACAAGCTATGCAAGTGTACATGATACTTCCCCGAGAGAAGGAGTTATTACTTATTACGGGGTGATCAAAGATATCATTAAACTATTATTTAATGAGGGGGTGCAGGAAGATCGTTTTGTTTGAGTATGATTGGGATGATAACAACAAGAACAAAATAGACAAACATGACTTCATATTTGTTGACTTCAGAAGGCCAAATAAGAAAACGTGTTCTTCATTTTATCTTCTCTGGTATTATAAGCATTATTCGTGTTGGATCCATTGGATAAGCCTTGAGTGGTTCCTATTGTCACAAAATTAAGAGATATAATCGATTTAAGTATCGAAGGTGAATACTTGGAGGTAATGCTCATCCGAAGCGATCCTAATGTGGCGTCTACTTCTACTGACTGTGTTGACCCTATGGAAGAGTAACAATTCGCAATGTATTTTGATTTCTTTCACTTTAATTTTAATTATATATTGAATTTTTTAATGTAACACAATATTAATGTTCAACTAATCATACTTTATGTCTGGAGATGATCTAATTGAATATATGTACTTTATTTCTAGAGATGAGCTAGCATGTATTGTATGACTGCTTATCTTTATGTGTTGTGTACTTTATTGTCTGTGTTGACTTACATATATCTATTGTACTACTGTCTAACTTTATATGTGAATTTATAATTATAAAACACAGGTCTTCTAAATGAAAGCATTATTCTCCAGCTAGTTTAGGAGTAAAACCAGACCATTTGGCCCTCAGTACGATGCACTCTCAGATTGCATTAGCCACAATGTCTGCCACTACGATAAGTTCTCTCCGGCCCTGACTTGGCCTGACTGCAAGAACTCAAAGAGAGTTGAAGCATTATATCATTAGTTGGTTGTAAGTTGTTTTATGTTTTGTTGAGATTTTATGTTTTTATTTATGCTTTATAGATTTTAATCTAACTGATATTGTATTAAATGCAGTGTGATTTTTTACTGCCGGCTTGGAATGACATGGGAGATATTCCAAGAAAGTTCCGCAAGTGGTTCAACGACAATGCCAGAAAGAACTGGAAAACAACAAAAATCATTCCCTTTGTCGTACTTTTGATCGCTGCCAGGGGTTTATAGGTGATGCTATTGCATTGCAGCCAGACAAAATCGACAGTGAGACCTGGATGAACCTCTTATCGGTATATAAAAAGAACAGCCAAGACGACGGGAGCAAAATGGTAAAATTAAAAAGTTTTGAATTCTTTATATATTATTATACATTTGGTTCACTAACTTGTTTTTTTTTTTTATGTAAGACTTCTCGCGCTGCAAATGACTTACCCCATAGGATCGGTAGAGACACTCTAGAAGGGCAAATTTGTAAATATAAATTTATATTCATTTGATTTTATAGCATATTTGTTTTTTACCTTTCATTTATTTTACAAATTTCTTACATTTTTAATAGAGAGAGGCCCGCGGAAGGGAGCTGAACACGAAAGAGATTTACAACAAGGAATTTCTAAAGATGGATGCGTTCGATGCTTCTGAGGGTGAGCTTCCTCTGCCCTCACCCGGGTGGTGTAAGTATTTAAAGATTAGTTTATATATCTTTATATTTTTTTGAAAATGATAAGCATTTAATTTGACTTATAATATATTGTTAATTTTCAGCTCCAGCTCGAGAAGAATTATGATGCAGCGGTAACAGATGGTAGCGACGAGAGCATCACCAGTACACGAGCGGTAGCAGAGACATTTGGACGTGTCACCAGGTTCGGGATGAATGTGGATGTTCTCAGAGTTTCCAGGCCCGGTAGGAGGGATACCTACACTGTCCAGCTTGAGCAGAAGTCTGAAGCCATGAGGCAGGGGTCTGAGGTCATGAGGCAGCAGTCGGAGGCCGACCGACAGAGGATTGCTATTCTTGAGGCTACTCAAAGAGATGCAGATGTCCATGACGTAGTTTGCAGTAAGTGAACAAAGCACCAAGCAACCTAGCGGGGGTGACAACACTGATGAAAGACAGAATGACGAGTCTTAGGTGATTTCCTTGTATTAAGTTGACTTTTGTAAAAATACTTTGATATGTGCACTATGCATTTATGCTTTAAATTTAATACTGTTTGGTGAATTTTTAAGTTGTGATATACTTTGATATATGTGATATATGCACTTTAATATGACATACTTTGATATGTGTGTGTGTGCGCGATAGGGGCGATATATGTGGTACGGTGCAATATATGTGATACGATGTATTGTGTATTGATTTGAAATTATTTATTAGTTCACATTTGTATATTTGTATTGTAGATTTTAAATTGATGCTGCAGTTTTAAAAAAAAATACATATTGCATCAAAAATAAAATTTGACGCAATTACAGGTCAAACATTACATCAAATTTAATTATTCGACGTAATTATTGACCAATAATTAGCATCGAAAAACATTTTAGATGAAACCTGTTGAAATTGATGGTATTTTTATACCAAATTTTTTCACGGTTTATGCAGATAAGAAAGCTGACAAATTGTGTCGAATATTTGGGTTTTTCGACACAATATTTTACCTATAATTGCGTCGATTATTTGAATTCGGCGCAATTTGTGGCAACAGGTCATATTTTTATACAAAAATTTTCAAATTGTGAGCAGTTGTTGAAACTGGATATCTGTGTCAAAAAATATATTCGACGCAATAATTAATTTTTTAAAAATTAAAATAAAAATTGCATCGAATATTCGACGTGATATTTAAAATATAGAAAATAATTAAAAATAATTGCGTCAAAAATTTGATGCAATAATAATTTTCGTCGAAAATTCGACGCAAACTTTGCATTTTGGTAATCTGACAGGCTTTCTAGTAGTGTATTGACGCAAAATGTGAGTATTCGACGCAAATTTTCGACGCAATCTAACAGGCTTTCTAGTAGTGTGTCCAGTTGTAGACATGATTGATCCACTCTCTGGCTGTAACTGTCAGGTTCATATAAAGATTTGGCTTAGATATTGGGGTACTTATAACCGACTCTGTTTTTATCCTTTAGTTGCTTGAAGTGCCCAGAGTTTATATGAGGTTAAGACTCCTCTTCAGATGTTATGGGTATGAACACATGTCACACGATCATCTAAGGGATGGATGGACATGTATCGTGATCTCAAGGGGGTCGAAAACTGATCACTACAGATGCCCCCTCTGCTTTCCTCTTTAGTAGGAGGTTGGGATCTCACCCCCAGGGGTTATCGGCTCCCGGGGACTCCGAGAGAAAAGGAAAGAGCAGACCTCTTGAGCCTAAACTCGGGTTGTATGTGTCGCTTCAGCTCCTGTCTTTTTGTGATGTGTCTTTACAAGTTGGCAGAGCTTTAAATGCGTGTCCCATCCTCTATAGCCTCAGTCAAATAACTATCATTTTTGAAAAGGTACGGCGATCGAGGTTAGTGCAGCGTATCAAGTGCGACAGTTCAGATCCAATCCGTCGTAGTGCGCATGGGCTCTTGTTCAATGGCTCTTATCTTCTTGGGGATTGAACTTTTGAATGGTAGATACTTGGGGTTCCTTCCCATCTATAAATAGGGTAGAACTTTGAGGGAAAATATGTGTTGTTTCTTGAAAACTCGTTGCTTTCAAGATTTCACCTTATTGGTGGGTGATGATGCCTTCTTTCTTCTTCATCCAATGAAGGAAGGAGAGGGAGAAGATAGGGACAGTTATTGTGCTCCTGATATTTAGGAGTTTATTTATCAAGGAATGTCAGTTTTCATGATGAGCCCATCAAGGAACCTTGATTTTCACTGTCAGGAAGGATAGGCAAGTTCTTGCTTCTATCTGGTCGATCTGTCTGGTCTTTGATCAGATCGGGCCGCGCTGGAGTTGGGACTTGGCACCTCTCTTTCCTTACAGCGTGAAGGAGGGATAGCATAGGGCATGCTTGATGATGGTCCTAATCCTTGGGTCTAACCGTCTGCACTCCTGTTGAATGCCATTGCTTTGCTGCCACCGCTCTGAGTTCATTTTTAGAGTTACCGGCTTGGCGTTGTATCATCATTGTCTTGCAAGTTTTAGTCTGTAGTCCGAGATGTGATCTTCAGTGTTGGCATCTTTCTGAAAGTTTCAGTGTCATTGCCCTCCTGAAAATAGTGAATAGTTTGTTTTGGAGTCATCTCCTGGACGTTGTTGTGTATGTTGTGGCCGAGAGCGCATCTGTTTTTTCTTTTAAGAAAGGCATGAGCATGTAATAGATCTTATATTACTCTTGTTAGATATAACTAAGCTTGATTTGAATGGATGTAATCGACAAATTTTATAATAAAGTAGTGAATTAAAATGAAAGTATTGTTTGGATCTTGCATGGATTGTATTGTGACAGTTTTGCTTGGAATGGCTAGGCATGCGTTACCGAGTAGTGTCTATCCTATAACGATACCTACAAATTTTATCTTTGAGTGGGAGATATCCCGACTGTGGCACTATATTGTCAGAGTAGCTGTCAGAGTAAGACCGGCTATAGACTATTGACTGGTTCAAGTGGCCACCAGGGTGAGGACTCGATGTAGGCTGAGCTCTGAGCGATCATTGTAGATGAGCCTCCATCTTTCAGGAGACTCATCGTGGCCATCATGATAGGACCGACTATAGGCTATTAACTGGTTCGGGTAGCCATCAAGGTGAGGACCGGATGTAGGCTGAGTTCTGAGAGATCAAAGTTTGTGAGCCTCTATCTTTCAGGAGACTTCTCGAGGGGTAGCTGTCAGAGTAAGACTCACTATAGGTTGTTAACTGGCTCGGATAGCCATCAGGGTGAGGACCTGATGTAGGTTAAGCTATAAGCGATCATTGTCGGTGAGCCTCCTCCTTTTAGGAGACTCCTCGTGGGGTATTTTTCAGGGTAGATATAGGCTGTTGACTGGTTAGGGTAGCCATCAGGCTAATGACCTGATATAGGTTGAGCTCTAAACGGTCATTGTAGGTGAGCCTCTATCTTTCAGGAGACTCCCCGAGGGGTAGCCGTCAGGGTAAGACACGATGTAGGCTGTTTACTGGCTCGAGTAGCTATCAAGGTGAGGACCCGATGTAGGCTGAGCTCTGAGTGGTCATTGTGGGCAAGCCTCCATCTTTGAGGAGACTCCCCGAGAGGGAACCGTCAGGGTAAAACCTGATGTAGGCTGTTGACTGGCTCGGGTAGTCATAAGCTGAGCTCTGACCGGTAATTGTGGGCGAGCCCTTCATCTTTCAGGAGACTCCCCGAGGAGTGGCCATTAGGGTAGGACCCACTATAGGCTGTCGACTGGCTTGGGTAGTTATGAGGGTGAGGAACCGATGTAGGCTGAGCTTCAAGCGGTATATGTAGGCGAGCCTCCATCTTTCAGGAGACTCTCCGAGGGTAACCGTCAAGGTAGGACCCACTATAGGCTATTGACTGGCTCGGGTAGCGATCAGGGTGAGGACACGATGTAGGCTGAGCTTTGAGCGACCGTTATGGGTGAGCCTCCATCTTTCAGGAGATATCACGAACCGTCATGGTAACCCACTATAGCTGTTGACTGGCTCAGGTAGCGATAGGCTGAGCTTCGAGCGGTTACTATAGGTGAGCCTCTATCTTTCAGGAGACTCCCCCGAGGTATCCATCAGGATAACACCAGATATAGGTTGTTGATTGGCTCGGATAACCATCAGGGTGAGGACCCTATGTAAGCTTCGAGCGGTCATTATGTACGAGCCTCCATCTTTTAGGAGACTACGAGGGGTAGTCATCAGGGTAGGACCCGCTATAGGCTGTTGACTGGCTTAGGTAGTACAGGGTGAGGATCTGATGTAGGTTGAGCTTCGAGCGATTAACGTGGGCGAAACTCCATCTTTCAAGAGACTTCTCGAGGTGTAGCCTGTTGGAGAGAGAGGAGTTTGATCGGATTGCTGTATTGCCATGGGGTCGTGTCGAGGAGTCGATGAGATCGCCAAAACAGCAGCAGCAGAAAACAGCAGCAGCAACAGAATCAGGCAGAGTCGGTCGACCGGGCCGGTCGACCGACGTGCACAAAGTGCACAGGTCATTCCGCGGTCGACCGGCCGGGTCGACCGGAAAGCCTGACTGTAATCAACCAAACTCTCTGTTTGTTTAGGTCGACCGGATGGGTCGACCGGGAAGGAGGTCGGTCGACCGGTCCGGTCGACCGACGGTCGGGTTTAGGCAAAAATCTGCTGTTCTGCAAATTGCGGAACAGCTGGTATAAAAGGCTGCTGGGTTATTTCTAGGGTTTATCACCTGAAAAAGAAAAAGCTACGAGCTCTCTTGCATTCAAAGAGGCTTAATAGCTATTGTAATCATCTTCCTTAATACAAATCTCTCTATTGATTGCCCCGGGGACGTAGGCACGTTGGCCGAACCTCGTTAGATCTTGTTTGTGCGATTGTTTGTTCTTCTTGGATTCATTTGATTGTTCTTTGTGGTTGAGATCTGTTGGATCCTCTATTGGTTGCTGTCATCGGCGCACAACAAGTGGTATCAGAGCATCCGGGTTGCTCTTTGGGATTTCTGAGGATTCGGAGGGCTCGAGATCGGATCCGGTGGAGATCGTGTGTCGATCTCAGATCTGAGGTATTGGGTGTTCAGAGATCGTGTGTCGATCTCAGGAGGACTCAAGGAGGGCTCGTTGGATCCGTGGTGGAGTAGATCTGGTGAGAAACTCAATCTAGGGTTTCACGGGACAGGTAAAAATCACATTTTTATCTGGGTAATAGATCTATTTCAAGTTAGTTGATCTTCCGCATAAATAGAGGATCAAGAAAAAAAAATCTCAATGGCAGAAGAAGTTACATCTGTAAGAACAATGAACACTCACCCAAGGATCGAAGTTGTGAAGTTCAATGGCACTAATAACTTTGGTATGTGGAGGTGTGAAGTTATGGATGCGTTGAACGCATCTAATCTTGAGGATACTCTCCTATTGGAGAGGAAGAAGAACACAACCACCGATGAGGAGTGGGCGAAGATGAATAGATCGGCATGTGGCTTGATACGTTCATGCTTGACACAAGACATCAAATACCTTGTGCAACATGAGACGTCTGCAAAGAGTCTGTGGGAAACCCTAGAAAAGAAATACCTGACGAAGAGTGTAGAATTCAGGTTGCAGCTTAAGAGTAAGCTGTATCAGTTTCGAATGAAGAAGGGGAGCACAGTAAATGAGCACATCAACCGATATACAAAGCTTCTTACAGATCTGATAAACGTGGATGTCAAGGTAGAAGAGGAAGACAAGGCAGTCATTCTCCTGAACTCACTCCCATCGGAGGAGTATGAGACATTCACTATGACGTTTATCAATGGTAGGCAGACTTTGGACTACCATGAGGTGTCATCTGCATTGATGAGCTATGAGACAAGGAAGAAGGAGAGGCATCCTTCTCAGTCAGAGTCATCGGCGGAGGCATTGGAGGTGAGAGGCAGAGGTTCATCAAGGAAGGGAAAGGAGATCAGAGGAAGATCGAAATCCAGGCCAGGATTCAGGGATCTTAAAAGAAATCAGTGTGCTTTCTGCAAAGAGATTGGGCACTGGAAGGTAGACTGTCCAAAGTTCAAAGGAAAGAAGAAAGAATCAAAATCTGAAGCAAATCTAGCAAAGATGGTAAAGACTGCAAGCAAAAAATCACAAGCAGATGGATCAGATTCAGATTCTTCAGTATTTTCGTTTTCAGTCACCACTCCCGTCATAGGCTACTCAGGTGAGAACGAGTGGATCTTGGACACAGGTGCAACATATCATGTATGCCCTAATCGAGACTGGTTTATCAGTTTTGAGAAGTTGGAGGGGTGTTCAGTCGTCATGGGCGACGATCATTCGTGCATCATGGAGGGTGTTGGCACTATTCCAATCAGGATGTTTGATGGGATGGTGAGGGAGCTGAAAGAAGTGAGATATGTACCTCAGCTGAAGAGGAACTTGATCTCTGTAGGAGCTTTGGAATCATTGGGGCTCGGAGTGTCTATTAAGGAAGGTGTTCTTAAAATGACAAAGGGCTCAATGGTGGTGTTGAAGGCCGATCGCCGGAACAACTTGTATTACTTGAAGGGTAGTACAGTGACAGGGCAGGTGGCAGCTTCTACCAGTCAGAAAGAAGATTCAACCCGGCTGTGGCACATGAGGCTGGGACATGCAGGGGAAAAATCATTGCAAGCTCTCGCTGTTAAAGGGTGCTGAGACCTGCAAGTTAGATCTCTGTGAACATTGCATCATAGGCAAGAAAACAAAGGTGAAGTTTGGCACAGCTTCACACTGCACGGAGGGTATTCTTGACTATGTTCACACAGATGTATGGGGACCTACCAAGGCTGCATCAATTGGGGGAAATCACTATTTTGTGTCGTTCATCGATGACTATTCTAGGCGTTGTTGGGTGTACACTATGCGACACAAGAATGAAGTCCTAGAACTGTTTGTGAAGTGGAAGGCTAACCTAGAGAGAAGCACGGGAAGGAAGGTCAAGGTCCTCCGTTCTGACAATGGAGGAGAGTACAAATCGGATCCTTTCCTAAAGCTATGTCTTGATGAGGGCATAGAGAGACACTTCACAGTAAGAGAGACTCCGCAACAAAATGGGGTGGCTGAGAGGATGAACCGGACTTTACTAGAGAAGGTTCGGTGTATGTTATCCAATGCAGGACTGCCAAAGAAGTTTTGGGCTGAAGCTTTGGGGTATGCATGCCATCTTGTGAACAGGTTGCCGTCGTCTGCAATAGGGGGGAAGACTCATCTTGAAGCTTGGTCAGGAAAAGCTGCTGTAGACTATGATTTGCTATGGGTCTTCGGATGTCCAGCCTACTACCATGTCAAAGAAGACAAGTTGGATCCGAGAGCAAAGAAAGGGGTGTTCGTTGGCTTCAAGCGAGGAACCAAGGGGTTCAAGATTTGGGACCAAAAGGACAACAAGTTCATACTCAGCAGGGATGTCACATTTGATGAGGCCTCTTTGATGAAGCCTACAGTCTCTCAGCAGGTGGAGATAAGCAAGACCAAGGAGCTATTGCAGCAGGTGGAGAGTGATGCAGATCCACCATCTCTAGAGGATTCAGTATCAGTTCGGATCATTCCTGAGGTGACACAGGGTGGTGATCAAGCAGCTGAAGGAGATACTGAAGATGTTGAAGAGGGTCAGGAGCAGGTCATGGATACTGTTCCAGATCCCACTGCAGTTGAAAGGCCACGGAGAAACACTAGGAGACCAGGTTGGATCACCACTGATATGGTCGTCGCATATGCACTTCCAATTGTTGAAGAGGCTATTCCATCTACATTCAGGGAAGCTGAGATCAGTACAGAAGCAAGGAGGTGGAAAGAGGCCATGAATGAAGAGATGCAATCTCTCTACAAGAACAACACATGGGAACTTACTAAGTTGCCCAAGGGGAAGAAGGCCATAGGGTGCAAGTGGGTATTTGCTAAGAAGCAAGGATCTCTCCAAGAAGATGCAGTGCGTTACAAGGCAAGGTTGGTGGCTAAAGGCTACGCTCAGAGAGAAGGAATCGATTATAACGAGGTGTTCTCCCCGGTAGTTAAACACTCGTCTATTCGGATTATATTGGCTTTGGTGGCGCAGAATGAGTTGGAACTTGACCAACTTGATGTGAAGACCGCCTTTCTCCACGGCGATCTTGAGGAGGAGATCTATATGACACAGCCTACAGGTTACAAAGCTGCAGGGAAAGAGGAGTTAGTATGTAAGCTAAAGAAGTCGCTGTACGGTTTGAAGCAGTCTCCTAGACAGTGGTACAAGCGATTTGATAGCTTCATCAGGAAGAAGAAGTACACACGTAGCCATTTTGATCCATGTGTGTACTACAACAAGTTATCTTCAGGAGAATATATCTATCTACTTCTTTACGTAGATGATATGTTGATTGCTTCTAGGTCGAGATCTGCTGTTGACTCTCTGAAGAAGATGTTATCTTCAGAGTTTGAGATGAAGGACCTGGGGGAAGCAAGGAAAGTATTGGGCATGGAGATCACTAGAGACAGGAAAGCTGACAGGATAAGTTTGACACAGAAGGGCTATCTAGAGAAGGTACTGCAGAGGTTTAATATCAGTAAGGATACTAAGTCTGTTAGTACACCTATGGCGCCGCACTTCAAATTGTCAGCAAAGATGTCTCCAAGGAGTGTTCAAGAGTGTGAGTATATGTCTCATGTTCCATATGCCAATGCTGTGGGTAGCTTGATGTATGCTATGGTGTGTACAAGGCCAGATCTATCACAGGCAGTCTCCATGGTGAGTCGATACATGCATGATCCTGGACAGGGTCATTGGGAAGCTGTGAAATGGATTCTGAGGTACATCAAGGGAACCGTTGATGTAGGCCTAGTATTCGATAAGGACAACACCGGAAAGCAGGAGTACATAGGGTATGTTGACTCAGACTATGCAGGTGACCTTGACAAACGCCGGTCGACTACGGGATATGTCTTCACATTCTCACAGGCACCGGTGAGTTGGCGCTCCACACTTCAGTCTACCATCGCGTTGTCAACCACAGAGGCTGAATATATAGCTATGACAGAGGCCATGAAGGAGGCAATCTGGCTTCAAGGGTTACTTGATGACTTGGGCATGGAACAGGATATATTGAAGATAAACTGTGACAGCATGAGTGCCATCTACTTGGCAAGGAACCAGGTCTATCATGCGAGGACGAAGCATATTGATGTCAGGTATCACTTTGTTCGGGAGATTCTAGAAGAAGGTGACATTGACTTGTTGAAGATTCACACTTCGGAGAATCCAGCTGATATGCTAACAAAGGTGGTGTCGGGGATGAAGTTTGCACACTGCAAAGACTTGCTCCATGTCCTTCAGGTGAACTGAGCTTGCTGAAGCTCATTTGGATGAACTACGGACGGCTTGATCCCTTGGGGAAGGGTACGTAGGCAACCATGTTGGTGCAGCCGCTATCGAGTCGGAATTCGGCTCAGATTTGGAAATCTTCTCCGAGGTGGAGAATTATTGGAGAGAGAGAGAGAGGAGTTTGACCGGATTGCTGTATTGCCATGGGGTCGTGTCGAGGAGTCGAGGAGATCGCCAAAACAGCAGCAGCAGAAAACAGCAGCAGCAGCAGAATCAGGCAGAGTCGGTCGACCGGGCCGGTCAACCGACGTGCACAAAGTGCACAGGTCATTCCGCGGTCGACCGGCCGGGTCGACCGGGAAGCCTGACTGTAATCAACCAAACTCTCTGTTTGTTTAGGTCGACCGGACGGTCGACCGGGAAGGAGGTCGGTCGACGGGTCCGGTCGACCGACGGTCAGGTTTGGGCAAAAATCTGTTGTTCCGCAAATTGCGGAACAGCTGGTATAAAAGGCTGCTGGGTTGTTTCTAGGGTTTATCACCTGAAAAAGAAAAATCTACGAGCTCTCTTGCATTCAAAGAGGCTTAATAGCTATTGTAATCATCTTCCTTAATACAAATCTCTCTATTGATTGCCCCGGGGACGTAGGCACGTTGGCCGAACCTCGTTAGATCTTGTTTTTGCGATTGTTTGTTCTTCTTGGATTCATTTGATTGTTCTTTGTGGTTGAGATCTGTTGGATCCTCTATTGGTTGTTGTCATCGGCGCACAACATAGCCGTCAGGGTAGTGTTGGCCTAAGGTTGCAATCATCAGTTTCTTGTTTTGATGATAACAAAATCAATGTAGTTATTTAGTACTAATTATATTCAAGTGTTTAAGTATTCTTCACTGTTCAAGAAGATTAAAAGTACTTCTTCCTCTAAAGGAAATTATTGAAGTCTCAAGCTCACTCAAGAATAGGATTCAAGTTAGGACAATCAAGACTCACCCTTGGAGAAGTCCACTAGAAAATGACTTGAAGACATAGCACCTATGTAAGAAAATATTATGTTAAAGTATAGTATGTAGATTTGAGGCTCAAGAAATTACACACAGATACAAAATTCAAGTTTTTAAAATACGAATTTTAATATCTAGTTTTTCTATTTTTCATATTTTACAAAGATTTAAATGTTTTGATACATGTCCCATGATTTTTCAAGATTTTATATCCTATTTCTAACATGTATCCTGAAGCCTATGCGTTATCAAATTATTTTATAACTTATAAAAAATAGTTTAAAATAAGTTTATATTCATGTTTTACCCAAAAATAAATTTTCAGGCTTGGTCGGTCGATCGGGCGGTCGACTAGACCACGGGGTCATTTTAACCTCTGCATGTGCACGCTGTGTAGGGCAACCGGACGATCGTACGGCAAACCTAGCGGTCGACCAACTGGCACTTGTCTGGTCTCGGTTGAGACCGGTCGATCGGGCAGTCGACCGATGCCAACGGTTAATTCAAAATATTGAACTACCGGTGGACCGGGCGGTTAACCGATGTTCTGGCACTTTAAAGTAACGTCTAGTTTTGGAATTCTATTTCTTTGATTTTTCTCCAACGGATAGTTTTGTTCTTTTGGGGTTAATTTCTCTTAATGACCTGATATGATATTCTAACCATGTTTAATTATTTGCCTATATATAAGTTCATTTGTAGAGGATTAATAACAACAAGCATAATTAGTTTTGGAAAATATTTTAAAAAATTAAGTTTATTCAAAAGAAAAGATTTCAAGTTTTTTTACTTTAAGTGCTCTGATTTAAAAATTATTTTCTGCAAGTTTCAGCTCTTAAATTGAATTATTTCAATTGATTTTCTCTTTCACAAATTTCTTGAGTTTCATCTCACATCAAATACTATAGGAAAATGTAAAGGGATTGTTTGTGATCATTATGGTCATCAAGAGCTTGTTTAACTTATTAGTTTTGTGCTACCTCTTATGTAAAGGATTGAGAGTTAGAGTCGTGTACTCCGGTCTTGAATAGACCTTATAGTTCCTTTATGGAGGCTTCTTTGTGAAAACATCCTTAGTTCATAGTGAAATCCTTCACGTAATGAAGGCAGAGATGTAGAGCTTGGTGCTCGAATCTTAAAACAAATCTCTTGTATTTGTGATTGTTTTCTCTCTTCCTCTTACTTTTATTTGCTTGCACTTGTGTCTTTGTTCCTATTTCACTTGCTAGCATCATTATTCTTGTCAGTTTTTACTCTCTAAATTAAGAAGGCAATTGAGCACCTCAACTCTTTGTCTAGAGAAATTTAGAAAAGAAGTTCTACAGTCCTTCATAGGGAAGCCGATTTCACTTCTTGATTTGAGTTGACCGTTTGCATCATTCATATTATAAATTGTTGCATTTTCACATTTGGACCTTAAGACTAGCATTATGCTTATTTACTCCCCCTCTAGGTGTACTTTCAATTGGTATCAGAGCCTTGTATTCGAGTTTTTGGTTAACCATCTTAGAAAGATCCACTAGCTAATCACTTATTATTCACTTCACTAGTTTACATGGCTGGAGGAATCAAGACTCCACCCAAGTTTGATGGCCTTAACTTTCCCACATGAACGTTTTCTTGCAATTCTTAGGAAGTCGGATTGCAAAGGCGGTGACTAAACCTTTTAGTGTGCCCAATAGAGATGAGGATACATGGTCCAAAATTGTCACCAAGAATTTGATGCTAATACAAAAGCCCACTATGTATTGTTTCAAGCCTTGAATAATGATGATATTCTAGGTTTATTCATTGCAAATTCGCCCATGAGATATGGTTACACCTTGTTGTCACACATGAGAGAACATCACAAGTCAAGAGAGCTAAAATTGTTCTCTTATGTTCTCAATATGAAAATTTTACTATGAATGAAGAAGAATCAGTGGATGACATGATTACAAAGTTTACTAAAATCACCAATGATCTTTCTTCTTTAGGTAATAGAATAGACAATGATCAAAGGTGAGAAAAGTCATCCTAGCTCTTTCACCTTCATGGGAAGTGAAAGTTACAACTTTGAAGGAGCTCAATAATAAAGAAGGAATGGAGCTCATTGGTCTTATTGACAATCTCAAGATCCATGAGATGGAGAGAAAAGCAAGAGAAGAGAAGGCTCCACAAAATAAGAAGATGCTAGCCTTCAATCAACTCCTACCATTTTCGATGAAGATAATGAAGAAGAAGATGATGAAGATCTTCTCTCCTTGTTAAGAATATAAAGAGGATGTACAACAAGGCCAGAGTCAACAACCGGAGAAGATGGCAAAGCAATAAAGACAAAAAGATTGTGTGCTACAATTATCAGAAATCCGGACATGTCATTGTGAATGGCCGGAGAACAAACCCAAGCCCAAAACCTTCAAGAAACCATATAAGAAGAAACTTTAAAGGCAACATGAAACTCGAAGAGCGAATCCGAAGAGGAGGTTGACACAGCTCATGTGTGTTTCATGGCAAATGAGAATACACCCAAAGTAACATCCGAATCTCATCTTGATAAATGTTAACTTTCTATAGATGAATTGGGTGAAACTTTTGAAGAGTTATCTAATAACTATGATTTTCTCAAAAAGAAATATTTAGAAATATAAAAGAAAAATGAATTTCTCGAAAATCAAATAGTTACACTTTTAAAAGAAAAAGAGGTTTTATTTTTCACACTTCAAAACACACAAAAGAATTTTGATGCTCACAAAGTTTCTTATAAGACTAAATTTTTTATAATTGATGAAAATGAGATTTCAACTTTGAAAAATAAGATTAATATTTTAAGCAATGTTTTGAAAAAGTGCGAGTTTAATAAGGCTAAACTAACGGCTATGTTTCCAAAGAGACAAACTTAAAGTAAAAATGTTTCACATGCTTCACATGCTCATACACAATCTCATTCACATCATGCCACACACGCTAAACATGCTTATGTTTCACATGCTCATCATACACATACACATCATGCATTTCTTTATGGCAAGGTATAATACTTGCATCTATTCTGGCCGAAAAGGTCACTTAGCCAAGTTTTATTATGATCGCATAAATGCTTCAAATGATCATACTTAAGTTCGAAAAACTAACACTTTAGGATTCAAGAAAGTTTAGGTATCAAAATTAATAAATATATTGCTTAATATAGGTACGCACCATGGTTCCAAAACATAAGGAGAGGTGATACCTTGATATTGGTTGCTTAAGGCACATGACTTGAGATATCAACAACTTTACAGCACTATCAAGATATTATGAAGGTGGTACTGTCACCTTTGGGGATGATTCAAAAGGCAAAATCGTTGGTATAAGTAATATCAAGTTTGGCTCATCTTTTTCAGTTGAGAATGTTGTTTTGATTGAAGGTCTTAAGTATAATCTTTTAAGCATTAGCCAACTTTGTGACAGAGCTTTCAAAATTGTTTTGATGATTCTCTTGTGATATTTTGGACAAGAAAACAAATACATGTGTTCCTCTTTGGTTTTCATGAAAATAATACTTATATGATTGACATGCTTAATTTAGATTGCAATGCCACTTGTTTGAATGCTTTTAATGAGGATTCTTGGTTATAACATAGAGACTAGGCTATGTTTTTTTTAACTACTTATCTAGAATTAATTTTAAAGATTTGATGAAATGTATTCCTTTCGTAAAGTTTGAAAAGAACCACATTTATGATGCATGCTAACTTGAGAAACAAATCAAGTTCTCTTTCAAAACAATCAAGGATATCATGACAACTAGACTTTTAGAGTTAATCCACATGGATTTATTTGGCCCAACTAAAACCAAAAGTCTTAATAGTAATCATTTTGTTTTTGTTTTAATGGATGATTTTTCTACATTTACGTGGGTTTTTTTAGAACATAAAGATGAAACTTTCTCGTATTTTAATATTTTTAGAAAAAGAGTTAAAAAAGAAAAAGATTTTTTGATTTTACGCATAAAGAGTGATAGAGGTGGTGAATTCATCAACTATTTTTTATCACATATTGTGAAGAAAATAAAATTAAACATGAACTATCTTGTTTTAAAACTCCATAATAAAAAAGAGTCATTGAAAGAAAGTATCATATTCTTAAAGAAATAGTTAGGACAATGATTAGTGAATATAAAACTCCCTCAATATTTATGGGACGAGGTCGTAAACACTTCATGTTACATTGAGAATCAAATTTATTTTTGTAAGAATTCAAATAAAACTCCCTTGAGATTTACTATTTGAGAAAATCAAATGTTCCCTATTTTAAAGTCTTTGGTTATAAGTGTTTTGTTTTGAATACCAAAGGTAATTTAGGCAAGTTTGATCCAAAATCATTGAGACTATTTTTGTTGGATACTCGGTAGGGCTTATAGAGTTTTTAATAGGTCAACCTTAACTATTGAGGAGTTTATGCATGTTAAGTTTGAGAAATCTAACTCTTTTATGAAGAATGCTATAGAGAATGATTCTTTAGGTGAAGACTTTGAAAAAATTTTCATGAAGGATTTACCGACACACGACAAAGAGAAATAGCCTAAGGATGATACAAATGAAAAAGTTCAAGATGTTGAAGTAGAGCCAACACAACCACTTTAAAAGATTGGAGCATGCTATAAGCCATCCTAATGACCTCGTTATTAGTGATGTATCCAAAGGGGTAACTACTCGCTCTAAACTCTATGATATTTGTGCCCATTTTGCATTCATTTCTCATATTGAGCTCAAAGACATCCTCAAAACTAAGGGCGACTCATATTAGTTGCATGCCATGCAAGAAGAGCTCAATCAATTTGAGCACAACCAAGTTTGATATCTTGTTTCTAGACTCCATGATAGACCAATGATTAGTACAAAATAGATTTTTAGGAATAAATTGGATGAATCGAGAAATGTTATTAGGAATAAAGCTAGGTTAGTGGCTCAAGGTTACACCCAAATCGAAGGAATTGATTTTGAGGAAACTTTTACACCCGTAGCACAACTTGAGGTCATATGGATGACACTTGCTTTTACTTCTTTTAAAGATTTTAAGTTTTTTCAAATGGATATTAAAAGTCTATTTTTGAATGGTTTTATTGAAGAGGAGGTGAATGTTGAATAACCCCCTGGATTTGTTGATCCTACACATCAGGACTTTGTATTTAAACTTCAAAAAAACTTTGTATCGTTTAAAACAAGCTCCGAAAGCTTGGTATGAAAGATTGGTACTTTTTTTTATTTTAAATGGTTTTATTAAAAGCAAAGTTGATACTACCTTGTTTACAAAGTATGTAGATAATGATTTCTTAATAGTACAAATATATGTTCATGATATCATTTTTGAATCTACTAATGAAAATTTTGTAAGAATTTTAAATAATGCATGAAGAAAGAATTTGAAATGAGTATGATGGGAGAGCTAAACTATTTTTTTGGACTCCAAATCAAATAAAGAGGTGATGGGATCTTCATCAATCAAGCCAAATACACAAGAGAACTTATCAAGAAATTTGGGCTTGAAGATGCAAAGATATGCAATACTCCCATGGTTACCATAACAAAGCTTGATAAAGATGAACAAGGTAAAAATATTGACATTAAACTCTATCATAACCTGATTGGTAGTTTGTTTTACTTGACGACAAGTAGGCTGGATATTATGTTTAGTGTATATCTATTGTTGGAACTTGATCTTGATGATACATTTGTGAAGCCATTTCATTAGAGCTCTATCTTACAAGCTTATACAATAGTCCCACATGCTCAAGACTTCCCAAGGATTATGGTTATGGATGTGTATTGAATTGTTTATTAGAATGTTAAAAGCCTTGAACATACACACACACACATCATAAGCCTATTAGTCGACTTACTACCAAGCATAGTCAACTTATACTACCTATAGTCGACTTACACCTAACTATAGTCTACTTAGTTTTGCTTTAAGATATATACCAACTCTCTATTTTTGCTCTGTATAGCATGATTAGTCGACTTATACTTTCCCTAGTCGACTAATAATAGTTGAAGTCGACTTATACATACTACTGGTCGACTTAGTTCAGTTTCCATAAACATGTCTTTGGTATCAGACCTTTCCTAGTCGACTAGCCCCTTTATAAGTCGTCTACTATAGGCAAAAATCATTACCCTAGTCGACTAATCCCTAACCTCAAGTCGACTAATGGCAGTTTTTGACTGTTAAACAGTTTTTAATTCTGATGTTTTATTCAACATTTCAAAATTCAAATTCAAGTTAATAACTTCCCTAACTGATCATAGATTTCATTTATAAATAGGGATGTTGTCCTAGACTAAATACACCAATTCATATAAATAGTTTTCTGCCCAAAACTCTGTTCACAAATCTGTTTTTTAGAAAACTGTTTCCACTTTGTATTCTTCACTCAAAGAATCCTTTAGTGAAGAATTCTGAGAGGCCACCTATAAGAGTCCTTATTCACGATCACATACAGATTCAAGAATTATAGGATTGATTGTACTCGCTCAAAGAGAAATATTGTACAAGAGCGTCTTCTTGGTGTAGAAAAGAAGTTGTACAAGATGTTGTTGTCTTCTTGGTTGTAAGAAGAGTTGTACACATTTGGTAAAGGGGATTTGTCAAGTGGTGTACAAGGTGTTGGTTTTGGGTGTACAAAATCAAGAATAAGGAAAATCTCATGTGTGTTGCTTGGAGACTGGATGTAAGTCAAGAGGACTGAACGAAGATAAATCGCTTGTGTTTGCGTTTGATTTACTTTCTGTAATTTAATTTCCTTTGTGTAAGTTTATATTTAACACTAATATCTTTGTTTGAGTGTTGACATAATTTTTAGATCCTACAATTGGTATCAGAGCTATGCATACCCAGTCAATAACCTACAAGGATGGAAATGGAGTTTCCTTTATCACAATTCAAAGAAGGACATTCTACACAACGTCCACCATTAATTGATGGATCAAACTACAACTACTGGAAGTGTAGAATGAAGATACTTGCAATCGCTCAACTACGAACTATGGAATATAGTAGAAGTAGCGTACACCAAACCGACTACCAATTACAGCGCTTGGAGTGATGATCAAAAGAAGAATGCGAACCTTGATGCCCAAGCGATTCTTGTTGGACACGGAAAAGGAGGAGGTGTAAAATTTCCTTGAATCAGATGAAAAATTACAACAGACTAATCTTCCGGTTACAAGGGAGGGAGGATGTTGAAGCTTGAATCCCCCTTATTTAGTGCTGGGTTCTTCGTGTGGCGGTGGAGAGTGAATCTTGTTCTTCGTTGACCAGATGACCGTCTGGACCGTCAAGGGATCTTCTCCTTGGTAGGTAGAAGGAGTAACTCAGCCCCGTCTACCAAAACTCTAAAAGAGAAGGTAGGCGAAGAGCAACTTGTACGCAGCAAGTTAGCTTGAAGAGTCGAGCTCTCTCTCTCTCTCTGTATGTGTCGCGCCTGTTGATATCTCTTGGCCTCTTTATGTCTATTGATGCCCTTCGATTTCTTCTGATCCTCCAGGGTCCGACCCCTTTTTCATAGCGACGGGGCTATTTATAGAGGTCTTAGGGGGTGAACGTGCCCCCTAAAAATACTCCACGATGAGAGCCAACTTCCCCGCTACATGGGCGGTAACCAACCCACGTGCCTGCTAAAGACACGCCACGATGGGAGCTGGTCTCCCTTGCGTGTGGGCAGTGATTGGTCCCTTAACCAAGGCGGTTATAACTGAGACGCGGGTTCCAGGTCGACGCGCCTTGATGCTGAGACGCGGGTGTCAAGTCAACGCGCCTTGATGCTGAGACGCGGGTGTCAGACCGACGCGCCTTGCTGTTGAGACGCGGGTGTCAGGCCGACGCGCCTTGATGCTGAGACGCGGATGATAATCCCTCGCGTCTAGAGCTTTTCAATGGTTTGTCCTTCAGTAACTTTTGGACAGCCTACAGAACCCCCTCCAAAGTTCTCGATATTCCGCAGTTAACTGGGACGGATTTCGAAATACTTTGGACTCTAGCTGAATTCACCTTCATGGCTGGACTGTTGATGCCCCGGGTTCGATCTTATCTGGAGTTGGTCTTCGTGAGTGTACTGTTTGAACTCTTTGAAGCCACCAGAGTTGATCATGTTGAGTGTCTAGATACACAGTCTAAACCTCCCCGTTTGCTTTTAAGTCTGTCACGGGTGCGCTTTAAGCCAGGAGTGGTTGGTCTTCTGCTTGTGCCAGTGTACTGTTGAACTGATTCGCAGAAGCAGGGACTGAACGCGGGTTTCTTTTGAAAAGCAGAGATGAGACTGCTTTAAAGACGCGACTTCTTAACGAGACGCGACCTTTTGGCAATGGAAACGCGACTGATCTTCATAAGGCAGACGCGATATTCAGCTGAAGACGCGAACTTCAGAGAGACGCATCTTTTGAATATAGACGCGATTGTCTGGGCGCATTTATGGCGATGCTGACGGGGCATATCCATCGAAGAGACATGGCCGTCGGGTGCGAGTCCGTGCCACATCATGATTGCGCTGCCAGTTGGCCTGGGGAACCGACGGGATTTCACCTTTTGGCGCGCGGATTTCCTGGCTCATTAAATGATCCGTGCCACTTTGTAAGAGAAAGTGACAAGTATAATTGGTACCCCAGGGAGGGTGAACTTTGATCAGAGGTTTAGAATTAACTTAATCGAGTTCAGCTGGGGATTTGATGAAAACACTGTTAATTGGTGTAATATTAACCTAACAATATTTTTAGGTGGACCTGTTATTCTATTGAAGAGGATAACAAGTGAGATTAGATTCGTGGAGAGTCTAGGAAGGTTTGTTACCATCAGAGGTGTGATATTAACTTGACGGGTTGAAAGTGGTCTTGTCAGAAGTGTAATGTTAACTTGACAAGGATGCGAGTCAGAGGTGTGATATTAACTTAACTCAGAAGTGTCACTGTCATAGGTGTAATGTTTAACTTGACGGTGAGGTAATGCTAGAGGTGTAATGTTGAACTTAGCATTGGTCATCTCGACTTGGACAAGGAAGTCGAGGAAAGGTCATGGCCATAGGTGTATTGTTGAACTTAGCAATGACTCAGATGCTAGAGGTGTAGTGTTAACTTGGCATCATTCATTTCAGCTTCGATGTGGAAGACTGAAGAAAAGTGACTGTCAGAGGTGTAATATTAAACCTGGCAGAAACTTGAAGTACTGCTTAGAGGTATAATGTTAACTTAAACAGTAGTTTTGTCAGAGGTGTGATATTAACTTGACAAGAATTGGCTTGAGCCAAAAACAGTTTGAGGACCTGTCATTCTATGGATGAGAATTGACAAGTGAGATTTGAAGTGCCAGAGGTGTAGTGTTAACTTGGCAAAATGTAAAGTTGACAAGCAAGATTTGTACTCTACAAGGGGTATCTCATTACCAGAGGTATAGTGTTAACTTAGTAATGGTTGTATTTTGTAGACCTACCATTCTGTGGATGAGAATTGGTAAGGGATTTTGGAGGAAAGAGTGGAATCAAGTCCACTTAGGATTTTTAGCAAACCCCCAGCTATCAATGGATTTGAGGTGCCTTTACCAACTACCGTTTGAGTTGGGCTAGCCATGCTATTCCCCTCAGCATGATGAGTTGTCGAAGACTTATGTTGGGCTTAAAAGCCAACATTTTCCTCTATCCTTAGCCGTTGGAGGCGTCGGATGTTAATGAAGAAATTCTTCTTGCTTTGATCAGAGGTGTACTATTAACTTGATCAGCGGAAGAATACCATCTAAGGATAGTACTTCTTTAGGAATCTGCCATTGATTGGCATCATAAGTGTATCGCCGTTCGAGGTTATGAGGCGATATGATTCATTCGAGTAGACTGATTCTACCACAAATGGTCCTTCCCATTTGGGTTGGAATTTTCCTTTTGTCTTGTGCGTCATCACCATGGGTCTTCTGACGGCTAAGACAAGATCGCCTTTCTTGAAAGTTTGTACTTTAACTTTCTTGTTGAAGGCTCTGGTGATTCGAGCTTGGTAGAGCTCGATTTGCTGTTGGGCTTGCAGACGCTTGTCGTCTAAGGCCTCCAGTTCCTGGAGTCGCTGTCGATGCTTCTCCTCTGTCGTCATCTCCGCTGTCAAGGCGACGCGTAGAGATGGAATTTGGATTTCTAGGGGAAGCACGGCTTCACATCCGTATACCAAGGAAAACGGCGTGGCCTTTGTCGGGGTTCGTACTGTTATGCGATAGGCCCATAAGCATTCGCCTAGCTTGTCGTCCCAGTCGCGTTGACTCTTCGAGACGAACTTTTTGAGAAGCTTGCCAATGGTCTTGTTGAAAGCTTCTGCGAGGCCATTAGCGGCAGGATAGTATGCCGTTGAGGACACACTCTGGATTCTGAACTTAGCGCAGAATCTCTGGAATGCCTGGCTGATGAACTGGGGTCCATTGTCATGGACAATCCGCCGAGGTACACCGAAACGGTAAATAACGTGATGTTTTACGAACTTGATCACGTTGGACGACTTCACCTCCTTCAAAGGAATGGCTTCAGCCCATTTGGAGAAGTAATCAGTTATTGCTAGAATGAACCGATGTCCCTTTGATGATGGTGGGCTAATAGGACCAACCACATCCATCCCCCACATTTCAAATGGCCATGTAGAGGTCGTAGAGTGGAGGTACCCTGGTGCTTGATGGATAAAATCTCCATGTATTTGGCAAGCGTGACATCTTTTGGCATAGGCGACGGCGTCGGCAACCATCTTGGGCCAATAGTAACCCAACCTTGGAGTCGATGTGCCAGTTTTGGGCCAGGTTGATGGGCTCCGCACGTACCGTCGTGGGCCTCTTTCAATACCTCCTGGGCCTCTTTTGGTGAGAGGCACCGGAGTAAGATCCCGTTGTGCGACCGACGATACAATGTTCGTGTAATCGCATTGTAGTAAAACTTAGGGGCTTTCCTTCGAATGGCAGCCGCCTCTTTGGCGTCCTCAGGCAGGATGCCGTACAAGACATAGTCGATGTAGGGGAATCGCCAGTCTTTAAGCTCTGGACCGGCCGATAATTCCAGCACTTCTTTGCCTCGACAATCTCCCTTTGACTCCTGATAGTCCTCGAGAGTATTTTTCGGGCAATGCAAGTCGTGGCTGTAGACGAATATTTTCTCCATTGCTCCAGCTGGAAGAGCTAGGGAGGCTGCAAGGGATGCGAGTGCATCGGCGTGCGCATTTTGCCTGCGCGGTACATGGTCGATGTAGAAGTTAGCAAACCCCTCGGCCATGCGGATAGTTGCGTTGTAATAGGGTACTAAGTCTTCATGTCTGACTTCGTACTCCCCGCGAATTTGGCTGACGATGAGTTTAGAGTCACCGTATGCCTCGAGATTTTTAACGCCAATCTCATCGGCGAGCTGCATCCCGATCAATAGAGCATTGTATTCCGCCACATTGTTGGAACAAGGCTCCGTTAGCGAGACAGCTCGGGGGATCACATAATTTGTGGGGAGACAAGTACTACTCCTACCCCCGCCACTACGTGTCCCTTGGGGCTTGTCCTTGATGCACCGTCGAAGAAAAGTTGCCACACTTGACTTTCGAACGATGTCTGAGTCAGGTAGACTTCGGCCACTTCGTCTGGGAGATCCTCGTAGACTTTGGCTGCCCTCGGATCTGGGTGTTCAGCTAGGAAGTCTGCCACCGCTTGTCCCTTAATGGCTTTCTGCGGCAGAAAGTGCATATCATATTGGGATAGCAACATGGCCCATTTTGCCAGCCGGCCATTTAGTGAAGAAGGCTTTGTCATAAGTAACCTCAGGGGGTTGACTTTTGATATGACATTTATAGTCTGGCCTACCAGATAGTGTCGCATTTTCTGAATGGCGAACACTAGTGCCAAACATTCCTTCTCGATCGGGTTGTACCGATGTTCGGCTCCGATCATTGTTCTACTCAGATAGTAGATTGCCTGTTCTCGTCCTTCTTCATCATTCTGAGCTAGTAGAGCTCCCAAAGAATGGTCCATTGCCCGGACGTACACCAGGAAAGGTTTTCCGGACACCGGGGCTGCGAGGACTGGTGGTTGAGTGAGGTATTGTTTGATTTCCTCAAACGCTTGTCGGCAAGCATCGTCCCAAATGAACGAGACACCCTTCTTCATCAACTTAGCGAAGGGCTGGCATCTTCCGGAGAGGTTTGAGATGAACCTGCGGATGTACGCCAATCGACCCTGTAAACCCCTGAGTTCCTTGAGGTTTCTCGGGGGTTGCATCTCTTGGATAGCGTGGACTTTCTCCGGATCCAAATGGATTCCTGTGGAAGTCACAATAAATCCTAGGAATTTGCCACTGGCTACCCCCAGGAAGGACTTGGTGGGGTTCATCTTCAATTGATGAGCCCGCATGATGTCGAAGACCGCCTTCAGATCAGCTATGTGATCTCCTTTAATGCGACTTTTCACCGCAATGTCATCGACATAACATTCCACCGTTTTGCGCATTTGCTGATGGAAAATGGCATTCATGGCCCTTTTGTAGGTTGCCCCCGCATTCTTCAGTCCAAAAGGCATGACAGTATAGCAATATACTCCTAGAGGAGTCCTGAAGGAGGTATGCTTTTCATCATCAGGATACATTTTGATTTTTGTATCCTGAGAATCCGTCCATGAAGGACATTCGTTCGAATCCACAAGTATTGTCAATCATAACATCTGTGATTGGCAATGGGAATTCGTCTTTGGGGCAGGCCTCGTTTAGATCGCGGAAGTCGATGCAGATCCTGATCTTCCCGTTCTTCTTGGAAACGGGGACGATGTTGGCTACCCAGTCGGGATGTTGTTCTTCCCTGATGAAGCCAGAATCAATAAGTTTTCTGACTTCTGATTGAATTGCCTCCATTATTTCTGGGCGAAACCATCGCTGTTGTTGTTTGACAGGCTTTACATCCGGATTGATGTTGAGGCGGTGCATGGCCACTTGAGGATCAAGTCCTGGCATGTCCTCATAATTCCAGGCGAAGACGTCTATATACTCTTGTACAAGAGATATTAGATCCTTCTTCTCTGAAGGTGACAGACCGTCACTTATGAAGATGGGCTTAGGGTTAGCCTCATCTCCTAGGTTGATCTGAACAACCTTGTCTTCTGTGGGTGGCTCATGCTGTTCAAAGCGGGTATCCCAAAGAGCATTTAAATGTTTGATCCAAGGATCTGTATCAGATTGGATCATTTCTTCATTTCCATCTTTCAGGTGGCTTGTCGAAACCATGTTCACTGAAAGTTCCTTGAAGATGTTGCCGACACTGACATCTGACTCCCAGGATGATGTGTCTGAAGAGTAATCGTTGCTCGACGATTCTTGAGAATCGGAGGCTGAGGGGACCGGAGTTGATACATAGCCCAACCCCCGGCGCGTCCGACGATAATAATCGGGGGCCTTCCCTTTCGGCACAAAGGATCGAAGTAGCGTTCTCCTTCCTTTGCCGAAGTTCAACCCGGGTCTGTTGGTTAGATCATACCCCATGCACTTCATCATTTTGAGCGCTTTTGGTTCATAATGACTGAGTTGAGGGGATTCCTCCTCACTTTCCGATTCTTCGCGGGGCGTTGGTTCAGTCGTCATTCGCCCAAAAAGGATTGGTTTTTGGCCTTTTCGTCTTGTCGAAACCATGAATATAGATTCCTGCGCATCACCATTATCCTGGTATGTCCCGAAAGATGATTTTACTGGTACATGCAATGATGTCAAAGCATCCATTGCCGACCAGATGTCATCGTCTACGTCGGTACTAGTATCCGACGGTATTGAATCGGATGCACACGCAGAAAAGTACTCAAAGTCTAAATTCTCATTAATATACCAACCGCCTGCATCGTCGGTGGTATTATCAACATCGAGCTTATTAGTGCTCTTTACAAGTGGTTCCAACTTCCACAGGCACTCGTCTTGCTCGGGCTCAGTGTCAGCCTCATTACCAGAGTCTGGCACCTCCAGTTGCGGGGTTTCATCCACCGGATCCTGATATAGGAGGGAGTCCGTGAAATAATTTTCGACCCCCTTAAACGGATACCTTTCGGCAACCAATGTTTGCACCTTCCCACTCGCGTCAATGTATTTCATGACTTGGTGAAGAGTGGAGGGAACGATGGAGTTGCGGTGGATCCATGGTCGTCCCAGCAGCAGATTGTAGGAAGTGTCGGCATCGATGACGTAGCACGTCACCTCTGACTTGAGGCTCCCAATCTGGCACTTGAGCTTGATCTTCCCCATCGGACGGGTGCCATGGCATTGAACCCGTAGATGGTCGTCTGTGTAGGGCTCAGACGGTGGGTAGGGATGCCGAGGTGTTGCATGACTCGGCGGGGCTTGATGCTCAATGCGGACCCTGGATCTACCTGAACGCGGTTCACCTCAGATGATCCGATATAACCTGTGAAGTACAGGGGTCGATCATGCTTCCCTTTAACCTGCATATCATCTGCCGTGAAGGTAATGCAGGGAGCACTCTGGGAGGCGTGGAGACAATTCTCTACATCTTCCTCCTTTGGCACCTGGGTCATAAAGACCTCAGCATTTGCCAGAGCTTCTTGTAGAGCCTCCCTGGTCGACTTTGATAGTCTTAGAAGCTCATACAGGGTGATCCGCGCCGGGATGTTGGCCAATTGAGCCAAGACATCAAAGCGGTAAGGCGTTGTGGATCCTTCCGCTATACCCTTTTGAAGAGCTCGAGAGAATCGAGTCTCTTTTTGTTTTTCCACTGGTGGCTTTGTGGAGGGCCTAGTTGGCTCTGCAGCCGGTTGTGGAGGGTTTGCCGTCACTTCGCCGTACTGCTTCAAGTAGGGCTGTCCTGAACGAGTCCCCGTCATTGGTTGGTTGGGCTCTGCGGCCAAGACTATTGTTTCCTCTTCTGAATCAGTCAGTGAGGGAACATCATCCTCTGCTTCTCGGGAGGAAGCACATACCATATGGCAGGGCGAAACTTTTGCCTTGCCTTTGGACTTCCTGTTGGTTACAGTAGTCCACTGCTGGCTGTCCACTAGGTCAGGGTGGACCCACATAATTTCCCCTTGAGGCGTAGGGACGGGTACCAAGCCCTTCTCCTGCTGCTGGTGAGGGTCTGTGTTGACCACTCTTAGTTCTCCTCTTGGGATTGGGACCACCCCTGCAGGTGCTGGAGGTTGTTTTCCAAACTGGAGAACCGACGTCATGTTGGCTGTCACCTCCTTTTGTTCTGGTCGGAGTTTCAACACCTCCGCGTCAATCAGAGCCTGAAGGATGTCCTTGAAGATGTAACAGCTTCTGGTAGGGTGTCCCAACATCCTGTGGTACAAGCAGTAGTTGGGGTTGTCGGTCTTGCCGACTTCCTGAGGGCGCCTGGCCTCAGGGAGCTTCAGTCGGTTGCTCTTGTTGAGTAGCTTGAAGAGCGAATCGACATGTTCCTCCTTGAAGGAATACTGCTTGTTGGCGCGGGGTTGGCTTGAAGAGCCACTCGCCTTGGCTGGTTGAGGTTTGGTGGGAGATTTGATCTCCGTCGCCAAATTATCCTTCCGCTTCGTCTGGAGGGAGGTGTCTGGCGCTCGCCTAGTTGACCTTTCCGGCCTAGGCTTGCCTTCTTCTGCCCTGACGCGGGCAACAATCTCCTCAGCCTGTTCACCTTGTTGGACTAATTGTTTCCAGGTGCGGCTTTCAGCAACTCCTATTTGAGCAAGGAGTGAGGTTTGGAGGTTGTGGCGGCATGTTTCCACCAGGGTGGCCTGGCTCATACCGCTTGGACACCGGAGTGCCACGTTCTGAAATCTTTCCACGAAAGATTTGACGGACTCTCCTTTCGCTGTCTCGTAGCTAACAGGGTGGGCATTGTGACCTCGGAGTCATCTTCGAAGAAGCGTGTTAAGAACAGCTTCTCCAAGTCGCCCCAGTTCTTGATAGAACTTTCGGGAGTTTCATGAACCACTCAAAGGCCAACCCTTTTAGGGTGCCGATGAACAGTCGCGCCAGGATGGCGTCATTGTCTACTACATTCCCGGTTTGGGATTTGAAGTAGTAGATGTGCTGATTAGGGGACCCCTTCCCATCAAAGGCTTGGAGGGTTGGAGCCTTGAACTTAGGAGGGTACGGGACTAAATCCCACTCAGCTGGATAGGGCCGAACCACTCCAGCTTCTTGGAGGTCTTTGTGACTGGCAAGGGCATTGAGGCGTTCCTCCAATTGACTCATCCTTTTAGCATGAGCCTTCCCTGGGTCTCGGTCGCCTTTTGACGAGGGTTTGGACGAGCCAGAAGTAGATCGAGGCTTCTCTTCAGAAGGCTCGGAAGATGAGCTTCCTCCCTTTCTCTCCCTGTCCCTCGACCTCTTAGGAGGAGATCTCCTCCTGTCTTCGAGCAGCTGTGCAAGCGCCAGCTTGATAGCATCGATAGATTCCTGTTGAGACACAATCATCTCCATTTGTCTCTTTTGGATCTGTTCCAGACGTCTAGCTGTCTCATCAGGAGTGCCTGTCATGTAGGCAGAGGTCTCCTTCTCAACGGAGGAGTTTGAAGCCCCTGATTCCACTACGGCGGAGTGGGAATCGTTCACTTTAATGCCATGGGCTAAGGCATTATAGTCAACCGGGGGAATGGCCCCAGTCCGGGTACGAGTGTGTTGATACACCCCTTCTGGTGCAGAGTCAGACTCATCTGAGCAGACTGCAAGCCCTTTTCCCTTGCTTCTGCTTGTCATGTTCGCAGTAAGCTCTGGGTATTCAACGTCAGAGAAGGTTCTCCTTCTATGGGAGCGCCTTCTTTGGCTGACGGGGGGATCGAGGTCAGCTGTCTAACTAAAGACTGCTGGTGCACACTCGACCCGCAACGGCACTCCGAGAGCATGGAGATGAGCCGTTGGCAGCAACACGACGAAGTGGCCTGATTGGCACTTCTCTTCTTTGTTAAATAATCCCTCAAATCCATGGAAGAGGGATCAAAGAGACTAGCCTCACAACGTCGAAGACGGGAGGCATTCATATGCTGTGCAGAATGGACGCAGACTTCAGAGACGCAGCTCTCGCGTTGCGGCTGTTTAATGCGCGCTTGGCGTCTCTGTTGAGATTAGACGCGAGTTTCGCGCTGATGCCTGGTGCGTCCGGGCAGAGACGGGTGAGAGAGGATGGGCTGCTGGGCCCCACGCCTATGGGCTCGTGCCTCTTGTGCTTGACGAGGCGTAGAGGTCTCACCTTGGCGTTTGATGAGTTGGTCCTCGGAGGACCTAACTGGAGGAATCTCGCGTTTGGGACGCCAAACGCGGACTTCACGTACTGGACGCGGCGTAGGCAAGGCGCGCGATTGTACGTCGCATCTAGCCTCAGTTGGACAACCGATGGTTCCAACTTGCAGCTGACGCGCACGTCTTCTCTGTCGACGCTCAACATTTCGGTTGCGTCGCGGAGGAGGAGAGAAACGACAACATCCTGATGCTGAACATCAGGGGATTTAACCACGCGGGTCCTCTGAGGGACACTGACGCGGGTCTTTTGTGCGACGCAGTTGGTCGCAGCAGCAGTCGCACGCGAGACCACGCTGGCCTTCTGAGAGGCATTGACGCGAGTCTTCTGTGCACAAGGGGCCGTAGCAGTGGCGCCCAAGAGAGCCTCAGTTTGAGCTTCGGAGTTATTCCCCGCCGAGACCCTGCGACAGACGTGGGTCTTTGGGCTCTTGGAGCCAGAAGA
The DNA here is from genome assembly GCA_038442645.1 of Agave tequilana. Lineage (NCBI taxonomy): Eukaryota > Viridiplantae > Streptophyta > Magnoliopsida > Asparagales > Asparagaceae > Agave > Agave tequilana. The sequence continues at coordinate 74,002 of JAVJIF010032998.1, read as the reverse complement.
GAGGAACTCTTCGTACTTCGACTGGTCGAACTCGACAACGAGCGATTCGACCATCTTTCCCTCATGGTGGACGTCATCTTGCGCCACTACCTGTTCGTCAGTAACGAAAGTAGTCCCCAGCGGAGTCGCCATCTCTTGTAACCGGAAGATTAGTCTATTGTAATTTTTCATCTGATTCAAGGAAAGTAGTCCCCAGCGGAGTCGCCATCTCTTGTTGGACACGGAAAAGGAGGAGGTGTAAAATTTCCTTGAATCAGATGAAAAATTACAACAGACTAATCTTCCGGTTACAAGGGAGGGAGGATGTTGAAGCTTGAATCCCCCCTTTGTTTAGTGCTGGGTTCTTCGTGTGGCGGTGGAGAGTGAATCTTGTTCTCCGTTGACCAGATGACCGTCTGGACCGTCAAGGGATCTTCTCCTTGGTAGGTAGAAGGAGTAACTCAGCCCCGTCTACCAAAACTCTAAAAGAGAAGGTAGGCGAAGAGCAACTTGTACGCAGTAAGTTAGCTTGAAGAGTCGAGCTCTCTCTCTGTATGTGTCGCGCCTGTTGATATCTCTTGGCCTCTTTATGTCTATTGATGCCCTTCGATTTCTTCTGATCCTCCAGGGTCCGACCCCTTTTTCATAGCGACGGGGCTATTTATAGAGGTCTTAGGGGGTGAACGTGCCCCCTAAAAATACTCCACGATGAGAGCCAACTTCCCCGCTACATGGGCGGTAACCAACCCACGTGCCTGCTAAAGACACGCCACGATGGGAGCTGGTCTCCCTTGCGTGTGGGCAGTGATTGGTCCCTTAACCAAGGCGGTTATAACTGAGACGCGGGTTCCAGGTCGACGCGCCTTGATGCTGAGACGCGGGTGTCAAGTCGACGCGCCTTGATGCTGAGACGCGGGTGTCAGACCGACGCGCCTTGCTGTTGAGACGCGGGTGTCAGGCCGACGCGCCTTGATACTGAGACGCGGATGATAATCCCTCGCGTCTAGAGCTTTTCAATGGTTTGTCCTTCAGTAACTTTTGGACAGCCTACAGCGATGAATGTATTATTGTGTGCCTTAACCAAAGAAGAATTCAATCGTGTGTCAACAGCCACATCTACAAATCAAATATGGCACATACTGCAGGTAAGACATGAAGGTACAAATAAGGTTAAAGAATCTAAAATTTCTGTTCTTGTTCACAGGTTCGATCTCTTCAAAATGATGGAGAACGAAACAATTTCAGAAATGATAATAAGGTTCACTGACATAACAAATTCCTTAGCATCCCTTGAAAGGATACACCCAAGTCGAAAAGTTTGTAAGATCCTTCGTGCACTCACGTCAGATTGGGAGGAAAAAATAATTACAATCGAAGAAGCAAATGATCTCTCCACTATGTCATCAGAAAATCTCATTGGTAATTTAATGGCATATGAAGTACAACTGGGAGACAGAAGAAGGATGGACAACAACCCTTCTCAAAGAAGAAAGAACTTGCCTTCTATGCATCCTCAGATACGAACAATTCAGATGACGATGAAGAGGAGATGGCAATGCTTTCAAGAAAATTCAGAAAGTTCTTGAAGTAAGGTAAATTTAAATGTTTTAATTATAATAAAACAGGTCATATGAAGAAGGATTGCCCATTGCTCAAAAACAAAAGTAATTCAAGAGCAAAAAGTTCAAAAAGAAGAAAGATTATCAAGCATCTGAGAGAATAGTGATTCCTCTTCCTCTGACGAAAAAGAAGCCACTGAACATGTCAATATATGCTTTATGGCCCAAGAAGAAGATGAGATACAATATACTGAACTCTTAGATGCATTTCATTAATTATACAATGATCTTAAGAATGAAAAGATAAAGAATAAAGTTTTGTCAAAGGAAAATGAAAAACTTATCATAGAAAATTCATGTTATGTTTCTCAAATTTCTTCTATAAATTCTCAAAAAGATGATTTTGAAAAAGTTATATCATCATTGAAAAAGAATAATGAGAATTTTATGAAAGAAAATGTAATGCCTAAAAAAGAAGTTATGTCTTTAAATGAAAGAATTTCTGTTTTAGATAAAGACATGTCAAGTTTCAAAATGAAGTATGAAGAGATTTTGAAAAATGTGACTAAATTTAATCAAGGAAAAAAAGTTAAATAATTTGTTATCATATCAAAAGATGTCACATAATTATTATGGTCTTGGATTCTTAAATCAGAGTAGAAAATCTACACATGTTAGTAAAAAGAATCATAATTCATATAATTCTTTTGTGAAAAGAAATACTGATATTATTTTAAAAAGAATTAAGAACAAGTACATATGAATTCCTAAAAAATTAAGCATTTTTGATAAAAATACTTATATTGCATCATACATATATTTTATATGTAATTCATGCAATTATGTATATACTAACAGATGGAAACTAAATTCAAATTGGGTTTGGATTCCTAAAAGTTAATGCTTTGATCTTATAATGTTTGGTACCATTCTAATGTTTATCTTTCAGGTACCATATAAAAAGTTTGATAAGAAAAATATTTCAAAACATTTATCATATATATATATGTGTTATGATATATTTTTTTGCAGGGGAGAACGCATGTTTTTCTATATCTGTTATAACCTGCTCTATACAGAGGGAGAACATATAACATATTTTCTGCAAGGTGAGTATTCATGCACACAAAGTGTCATCATAAAAAATGGGGAGAATGTTGGAACTTAATTTTGATGATACATTTATGAAGCTATTTCATTGGAGCTCTATCTCATAAGCATATACAAGAGTCCTACATGCTCAAGACTTTTCAAGGATTATGGTTATGGATGTGTATTGAATAGTTTATTAGAATGTTAAAAGTCTTGAACATACGCACACATCATAAGCCTATTAGTTGACTTATTACCAAGCATAGTCGACTTATACTACCTATAGTCAACTTACTTTTAACTATAGTCAACTTAGTTTTACTACAAGATACACACCAACTCTCTGTTTCTGTTCTGCATAGCATGATTAGTTGACTTATACTTTTCCTAGTCGACTAATAATAGTTGTAGTCGACTTATATATATTACTGGTCGACTTGGTTCAGTTTTTAGAAACATGTCTTTGGTATCAGACCTTTCCTAGTCTACTTGCCCCCTTTATAAGTCAACTACTATAGGCAAAAATCATTACCCTAGTCGACTAACCCCAACCTCAAGTCGACTAATGGCAGTTTTTGACTGTTAAACAGTTTCTGATTTCTGGTATTTTATCCAACGTTTCAAAATTTAAATTCAATTTAATAACTTCCCTAACTGGCCATAGATTTCATATACAAATAGGGATGTTGTCCTAGGCTAAATACACAATTCATATAATAGACTCTTTTCAAAAATCTATTTTTTCAGAAAACTGTTTCTACTTTCTATTCTTTACTCAAAATTTCAATCATTTAGTGAAGAATTCTGAGAGTCCACCTATAAGAGTCCTTGTTCACGATCACATACAAATTCAAGGCTTATAGGATTGATTGTAATCACTAAAAGAGAAGTATTATACAAGAGCGTCTTCTTGATGTAGAAGAGAAGTTATACAAGGTGTTGTTATCTTCTTGGTTGTAAGAAGAGTTGTACACATTTGGCAAAAGGGATTTGTCAAGTGGTGTACAAGGTGTTGGTTTGGGTGTACAAAATCAAGGATAAGGAAAATATCAAGCGGGTTGCTTAGGGACTGGATGTAGGTCAAGATGACCGAACCAGGATAAATCACTTGTGTTTGCGTTTGATATACTTTCTGTGATTTAATTTCCTTTTGTGTAAGTTTATGTTTAACGCTAATATCTTAATTTGAGTGTTGACGTAATTTTTAGATCCTACGTCTATGTGCTAGATTTCAATCTTGTCCTAAAGAGTCTCACTTAATTATCGTAGAATGCATATTAGATATCCTAAGGGCACTATTAGAATAAGCTTGTGGTATCCAAAGACTGAACAATTCTCAATGAAAAGTTTTTCGGATGCTGATTATGTCGGTTGTAGAGTGGATAGAAAGAGCACTAGTAGAACTTGTCAATTTTTAGAAAATTGTCTTATTTCATGGTCTTTTAAGAAACAAAATTTCATAACCCTCTCAACCGTCGAGGCTGAGTATGTTGCGGCCGTGGCTTGTTGTGCACAAGTCCTTTGGATTAAACATACTCTCCTTGATTATGATTTGTATTTTGACCATATTAAAATATTTTGTGATAATACTAGTGTTGGCCCGAAGGCCTTTCACCCTAATTTTGATGATAACTAACTTATGAAATTATGTTACTAATGATCTTGGTTTATTAAGTTTCAAATATTGATCAAGATCTTAGTCGGTGTTTAGCTTCAAAAAAAAATTCAAAGTCAAGTGTTATAGCTATCACATATTGATTCAAGAGCTTAAGTGTCAAGATCACATCAAGTACTCGAGATGGAGTCAAGCTCTTTGGATCGTGTTTTGTTCGAGTCGTCTTGAAGAAGATCGACAAGAAAACTTTGGTGTAGATTCGTTTAGATGTTTGTTTAGATCTTGTGTAAGGATAGTATAGTTTTGAATTGCTCAAGGATTCACACACACACAAAAATTTATTTATCGCTTTCATGATAAATAGTTTTGGTTTCGGTTTAGCCGTTTTAGTTTCAAGATTATATCTACTTAGTTTATATTTCTATAGAATAAGTTTCATGGTTTATATATGTGTTGGATTCTATTTACACATATTAGAGCTTTATTATTTAGAAAAACTTATTTCTATGAGTTCATGTGTTTCGGTTTTGAAAGTACACCTAGAGGGGGGTGAATAGGTGTAAGGCTAATCTAATGACAAATAATACGGAATTAAAATAAATTATAACACACTTAGTGTAACCAAAAAGTGTAGCCGAATTCTCGGTGAAGGGTTCTAAACTATCTCCTCTAAATTCCTCTAAATAAGAGTTGGGGTGCTATATGAAACTCTCTGGTTTAACACAAGTATGACACACTAACAAACCCAAGCATATATATGATATGAACAATATGATGCAATGTAAAAAATAAGAGAGAGAGTTTAGAGATAGTGGATCAAATGCAAACATCAAGACATGTTTCAAGGTTCAAGCCGTTGCTCTACGTCCCAGCCTTCACACAGAAAGATTTTCACTATATCGTCCACACAGGACTTCCCACATAGGAAATCTCCACTGAGGATTTGGGTAATACAAACCGAAAGTACACAACTCCTCTCTCCAACAATACAACCTCTACATAAGAGGCAAGGCACAACACAAATCACCTCTACACTTAGAGGGATGGGCACTTAGCCAAACAACAATCAAACTCACACAAGAGGGATAAGGCTCAAAGCTACAACTCCAACAATCGCCTCTTCACTAAGAGGAATACTAACACAACCTCCACAATCACCTCTCACTAGAGGGATATCACAAATTAAGAAGGGTTACAACTCTTGGTGGTATCAACAACTGCAAACCAATTTTCCACAAAATAGAACCTAATAGATAGGATAGATAGCTCAAGTATAAGAAAAACAAAGAGTTTGGAAATCAAAATCATAAAGAAAAACTCTTGGGAAAACTTCTAGAATAACTATAGAAATGAAGATCAAAAACCAATTCCCAAATACTCTATTTTCTTTGAATTTTTAACCCTTTTTAAAACAAATAAAGATCAAATCTTTAAGTTCAAAACTCTTTTAAAACCTTACTGTTAAACAGCATTTTTACTCTCTAAAAAACTTAGCTAAAACAGCTCAAGAGAGTGGGTATTTATACCCTCTCAAAATCTGACCGTTGGCAGTTTGACAAAGGGCAGAATTGCCCTTCCGGTCAACCGGGCGGTCGACCGGCCAACGGTCATTTTTATGACTGTTGAGCCACCGGTCGACCAGCCGGTCGACCAGGACCCGGAAACAGAGCGCAGAGCTCTCTGCCGGTCGACCGGCCAGTCGACCGGGGCCATTTCCAAAGAGTAGAAGCTCTCTGGCGGTCGACCGGCCTTCCAGCCAAAACAGCCATGTACAGTCGTGCACGTCGGTCGACTGGACCGGTCGACCGGCAGAAGGCAGGTCAAACTGTTTTAAAGGATTAAAAACTTAGGTGTTTTGACTTTCATAAAATCTCATAAATTCCACAAAAATATGTTCTTGTAAGATCTTTGAAATACAAATATGTGTGACAAAAATTCAACACATATTATAAACAATTTGAACTATTTTTGTGATATTAAAATTTGGTTTATATACAAAATCGGTATTTTCCAAACTTAGATTTTTGAAATGGAAAACCGTTTTCTCCAAAACACATGTAAATACAAAAACATGATATTGAAACAACTTTGAGGCATATTATATATGGATAGAATCCAATATACATATAAAGATTTATATCTATGTTTTTGACTAGAAATCCAATATCGGTTAAACGGAAAACCAACAAACTTAAAACATGTGTGTGTATTGTGAACTTGAGCATATCAACACTATCCAATCTTTACAATAAGATCTAAACAATCTAATCTAAACAAACCGAGATCTTCTTGTAAAACTCCTTCTCCAAGTAGACTCGATTCAAACACGATCCACCGAGCTTGACTCCAACCGAGTACTAGATGCGATCTTGATGCTCGAGCTCTTAAATCAATATGTAAAAGCTCCAAAACACCTTTGTTGAAGCTAATCACCTACAATATCTTGAACAAATATCTGAAGCTAAATATCACAAGATTATTAGTAAACTATAACTACATGAGTTAATTATCATCAAAACTAGAGTGAAGGGCCTCTGGGCCAACAGGTTTAACATATATACGGTTTTGTATTTTGATATATCAAGTATACATATATCGATTTCATGAATAGATTCCATTAAAAGTAGTTTGTATGGTTTATATGTATATTGGATTTCATCCATATACATTGATAGTTCAAATATGTTTAGAAAAACTTATTTTGATGTATCTACTTCATCTGTTTAAGTTTTATTTTTATCAAAACTTATTTTGGTATTTATTGTCAAAAACAAGTCTATATATCATTTAATATATGTATTAATTCTTATCCAAACACACTATGCTTAAAATTTATTTCAATATCATATTTTTGTACTTATACAAGTTTATACAAAAATCAGATTTCTATTTAGAAGTTTGGTTTTTGGAAAATACGGTTTTTGATTTTTGCCAAAATTTCTATACCTCAAAAATTGTTCAGCTGTTTGTAATACGTGTTGATTTTTGATCATACATATTTGTACATCAAAGTATTTATATGAATTTATTTTTGTGAAATTTATTGAGATTTAATTTATTTTTTGTGGATTTAACAAGTTGGTTTTTAAACCCTGAAAATTGGGTTTTTAGGCTGCTTGTGGTCCACCGATCGACCAAAGGCTAGCTCGATCGACTGACCGATCAACTGACGTGCACACATGCACGAGCCTAACTAGCAGTCGACTGACCAATCGACCGACTGGCTCAACCCTATCTTCCGGTTGGCCCTCGTTGACCGGACAGTCGACCGGCAATCCCACAATCATAAAAATGAGCCTTGGTCGGTCCATCGAGAGGTCAACCGACAGGTCATTTCTGATCTGATCTGAGCCCAACGGCTATATTTTGTTTGGACTATTTAAATGGGGTTTTAAGCCAGTTTTTTACAAGATTTTTAATAAGTTTTCAAAAGCAATTTTGCCTACTTCCTGAAGAGTTTTTAAACAATTTTTTGGTGCTAAAATTCTCAATCTTTATTTTGTCTCAAAGTTCTGAAAAATCAAAGAAAAAAAAGTTTTGAGAAATCTAGTTTCTACTTTAATTTCTATATCATTTCAAGAGTTTTCCCAAGAGTTTTTCTATGTGTTTCTTTTTCAAAATCTTTGTTCACTCACGTACTTGAGCTATTCATTTCAAAATCTATCCTCTAAGATCATTGTATTATGAGAGGTGTTTTGTTTGTGATCTTTTGAGATTATCAAGTATTGTTTGTGATCATTCGATCACCAAGTTGTAAACTTTTCTTTGCTTTATACTTGGCTTTGTGACAACCCTCTTGTGTAGAGGTGTGAGTTGTGTACTCCCGATTTGTAAGTTATAATTCCCCAGTGAAAGTCTCTTTGTGGAAGGTCTTTAGTGGACATAGTAGAAATCTTTCTGTGTGAAGGCGGGGACATAGAGTGGTGGCTCAAACGTCGAAACATATCATTCTGTTTGTTTTTGGATCTCTTAACTCTCAACTCTTATATTTTACATTGTTATTATTGCTCATATCTATACATGCTTGATATTGTTTATGTGCCCACACTTGTGTTTAACCAAGAGAGATATTGAAGCACCTCAACTCTTAGTTTAGAAGAATCATGAGGAGAAGTCATAGAGCTCTTCACGGGAAATTAGGCTTCATTCTTGATTACATGTATATGTTAGCATTTAGTTTTAATTTCATATTATTTGTCACTAGATTAGCACTACACCTATTCACCCCCCTCTAAGTATATATTCAATTGGCATCAAAATTAGTACTCCTAATATTTAGTTTAACCACTTAGGATTGATCTTTGATATTGCTAATCTAGTTATTTGTTTTATACACATACTGTTATCACTGATGGATTATCTTGCATCACCCATGTATGATGTTTCTAATATTGATATGTGAAAGTTTAAGATGAGTCTTACCTTAAAGATTTATGATTGCATGTTTATCTTGCCACTACCAAGAAATCTCATATTGATAATGGCAAGTATTTAGAGGCTAATGCACAAATCATGGTTGCACTAAAGTACACACTTAGTAGAGAACATATTTCTTTGATTTCTCGTTGTGATTCCGCTTTTACTGTATGGAACACTTTGATCTCTCACAAAGAAGAAGCTTCAAATATTTCAGAGAAAGAACCTATTGTAGATAAGTCCGACCAAGCATGCTATATGGACCAAGGGATTGACTCTCTTGAGGTAACTTCGGACACTAATCTAGATGATTTTGCTACCTCTTTCAATAATGATAATGTTATGGATGCCCATGCCTTGAATGAGGAGCTTTTTATGTTTTGTGAAAACTTACTTTCAAAATACAAGGTTTTGAAAAGTAAGAATTATGATTTAAAGAAGAAAAATGAGTTGTTTTCAAAACTCGATTTGGTTTAAAAAAAGGTTGAGATTTCAAATGAAAGAGATTATTTGAAATCTCAAAGATCAATCTTGTTTTGAAAGAAAATGAGATTTTGAAAAGTAAAAATGATTTGGATATTGTTTTAGAGAAAAACGATGTTTTGTCTTCTAGACTTGATTCTGTTTTAAAAGATAATGATTTTTGAAAAATAAAATTATTTTAATTTCTAAAGAATTGGAATGTATTTCTTTAAAAATGTTTATTTGAAAAATTATTTTGCTTCTCATGTATGTCATGATTCTATTGCTTCATCTCTTCTTCGTTAAGAATGTTGTTTCTCATGCATGCTCCACATCTTCTTTCAATATTGATAATGATATATTTTGAAGAAGAGTATAGATTGTTTGGGCTCCACTTTGAGCCAATGTGTCATGAACGACACGAGATTGGAATCCATGTTTCGCAAGAAACACGCTCCATATTTGCATGCACACCCTTCACGGCATACACATGCTCATCATGCTTACATACATGATTTTATATAGTGTTACAGTGTATACATACAATTGTAGTCATAAAGGTCACCTTACAAAAATTTGTTATGATAGAGTAAATAATTTCAATTTTGCAAGTAAAATTATTTGGGTTAGGAGAGATACTACCCCGGAGGACCCAAGAAAGTTTAGATACCAAAATTCTTATTTCTTTTAATGTAAGTATGGGCCCTCACAAGACGTGAAAGTGTTGGTTCCTTGGTGGTGAATGCATTTGGGCTTGATGGACACTACATTGAATGCATCGCTACCAAGGATGTTTTTGTGGGAGGACCACCATATTTTTTGAAAACTTAAAGACTAATTTTCTGGTTTGATAACTATCTCTATTTTCCTTTATATGTTTATATTTATATGCTTTTGATTTTGAATGTTTTTAGCATATCTTGATTTTCATGTTCATTATAGTTAAATACAATGCTTGTTAGACTTGTGATATACATATTCAGTATTTGAGATATACCCATGTTTATATGAATTCATATCTTTATATTCTCAATTATTGTTTAGCTATTGTATATATCCTAGTGTTAATAATACTTACATTTACACTAATGCTCATATTGTTTCATCTTTATGTTTTATTATTTTTGTGTGCATCATATTTTGATTACATGTTTAGATATAATTTTAATTAAAACTTGTGTTTATACTTATACAATTAGTGAGCTACACTTAATTCTTATGTTTGCGTGCCTTATTGCTCATGTGTACTCATTACATTTACTAGTATAACCTAATTTTGATGATTATTACATTTATATTTGTACTCCTATATTTGTTTTTATATCACCTTTGTACATATTTTCATGTTTAGCTTCATATATATGTAAAGTTTGTCTAAACTACTTGATATATATATATATTCTATCCTTGAGTCACTTACATTAGATGTCATATATTTCATGTGGACTCATTTCATGTTTGGATAAATATTTATGCTTTAGTTTAGATAAAAACACATGTATTCATTGAAGTTTAGTTTCCAAAATTTTTATGTGTTTTTGATGAAAAAGAATTTCATATTTTTTTAATGGATTTAGTTTCATTGTTTTATCTCTATGAATATGTTGATTACATGATTTTTATGCACTCTACATTATTTGTTTACTCATGATTTTTAATTCATGTGCATATATGTGCTTCATTGATCTTTGAGTGCCAATTATTGTGTATTTAGCATATTTTTATGAGATATATATTGTTTTGTTTCTTAATTAAAGAATTTCGTACTAATTTTCAAAATTACTTTTAAACTAGTTTTTATTTTTCAATTGGTAGTATTTTCAATCTATGCTAAAACTATCTTCAAAATTTTTTTGAAAACTTCTATCTTTTAAGGCGATTGGTTAAACGACCATACCTTATATGCTCACATTGTATATATTTTTAAATATGTTCATGATAGAGTAGATGTTATGAGTTATACATAATTCTTATGATATTTTATTTTTGTATACTCATATTTTCTTATATATGTATACATCATATTTCTATGGTATTCAAATTGATCATGCATACATATATTGATTTCTTGCGAAAGATTAACAATACTTATATATATTTATTTTAAACACAAATTATTTTATACTAAGTTTGATTTAGTTCTAAATATTAATTGGTATCTTTTACAAGCTGATGCATTGATTTTATTAGAATTTCAAAAAGGGGGAGAAAAGTTTTTTATTATATTTTCAATCGGTATCTTAGTCCCACTCTTTTTGAGAAAAATATTTTGTTTTAGAAAATACTTATATTTTTCATATTGGTATAATTGTTTACAATTGGTATCTATATTGCAAAATAGTTTAGAATTTAAAAAGATTGATATCATGGATTATTTACTTTCAATTGGTATCGTTTTTATATGATATCTATATTATTTTTCTATTGGTATAATTTTTTGGTATCAAAATTTTTTTAATTGATTTTTAAAATTTGTTTTGACTTGTATTGCTTATATGCAAGGGGAGCTTAACATCTCCTCTATGTATAGATTCATAATGAGTGTATTATATAAAAAAAAGCTTGACCACTTTCTTAATGTGGTACACGTGTGTAGGGAGAGCTTAATATCTCTGTCTATACATTGTATATTATGCTTATATGAGTTAGGGTTTAGCCATCTCTTCCTTCATGTAATACATGTATGCAGAGAGAGTTAACTTTATAGTCTCTTCTCTTCATGGATTTATATTACATATATATTTAATTTATTTTCTTTACCCCTTTATTGATGAATTGACAAAAAAGGAGAGAGAAATTTAGAGTTTATATATGCATGTTTATTGTGTTTATGAATATATGTGTTTTATGTTTATATGATTCATTGAACATCTATATGTTTATGCTATACATGAGTTAAGAGGGAGCTTTTATGAAGCTTATCTCTAATCCATGCATATATAACCTCATAAGTTTTGTCACTATCAAAAAGGGGAAGATTGCATGCCCGAAAGCCTTTCACCCTAGTTTTGGTGATGACTAACTTATGAAGTTATGTTACTAATGATCTTTTATTTATTAAGTTTCAGATATTGATTAAGATCTTGTCAGCGTTTAGCTTTAATATAAGATTCAAAATCAAGTTTTGAATCTATCACATATTGATTCAAGAGCTCAAGCATCAAAATCGCATCAGGTACTCAAGATGAAATCAAGCGCTTTGGATCGTATTTCAATCAAGTCGTCTTGGAAGAAGATTGACAAGAAGACTTTAGTCTAAGTTTGTTTAGATGTTTGTTTAGATGTTTATTTAGATCTTGTGTAAGGATAGTATAGTTTTGAATTACTCAAGTATTCACATACACACACACACATAAGTTTATTTATCGCTTTCATGATAAATAATTTTGGCTTCGGTTTAGCCATTTTAGTTTCAAGATTATATCTATTTAGTTTATATCTTTATAGAATAAGTTCATGATTTATATATGTGTTGGATTCTATCTACACATATTAAAGTTTTATTATTTAAAAAAAATTATTTCTATGAGTTCATGTGTTTCAGCTTAACATGTATACAGTTTTGTGCTTTGATATATCAAGAATACATATATCGGTTTCATGCATAGATTCCATCAAAAGAAGTTTACATAGTTTATATATATATTGAATTTCATCCATATACATTGATGGTTCATATATGTTTAGAAAAACTTATTTTGATACATCTAGTTCATGTGCTTAAGTTTTATTTTTATCAAAACTTACTTTGCTATTTATTATCAAAAATAAGTATATATCATTTACTATGTGTATTGGATTCTATTCATACACACTATGCTTCAAATGTGTTTCAATATTCTGTTTTTGCATTTATACATGTTTATAGAAAAATCGGATTTCGATTTAGAAGTTTAGTTTTGGAAAATACGGTTTTTGGTTTATGCTTAAATTTCTATACCTCAAAATTTGTTCAATTGTTCATAATATGTATTAATTTTAGATCACACATATTTGTATTTCAAAGTATTTATAGTAACTTATTTTTGTGAAATTTGTTCAAAATTTAATTAATTTTTTATGGATTTAACAAGTTGGTTTTTAAACCCTGAAAATTAGGTTTTTAGACTGCTTACGGTCGACCGACCGGTCAACCGAAGGCTACCTCGGTTGACCGACTAGTCGAAAGACGTGAACACATGCATGAGCCTAACTAGTGGTGACCGACCAGTCGATCGACTGGCTCAACCCTACCATCTGGTTGGCCCGGTCGACCAAGCGATCAACCAACAAAGAGTTAGACTCTCCTTGTTTCGGGGGTGGTCGACCGGCAACTCCAACGGTCATAAAAATGACCCTTGGCTGGTGACCGGGTGGTCGACCGACAGGTCATTTCTGACCTGATCTAAGACCAACGACTATATTTTGTTTGGGCTATTTAAAGGGGTTTTGAGGCCAATTTCTATAAGATTTTTAACAACTTTTCAAGAGCTATTTTGCCTACCTTCTGAAGAGTTTTTAAATAAGTTTTTGGTGCAAAAATTCTCTATCTTTATTTTGTTCCAAAGTTTTAGAAAATCAAAGAAAAACAAGTTTTAGGAAATCTAGTTTCTACTTTTAATTTCTATATCATTTCAAGAGTTTTCCCAAGTGTTTTCCCTTATGTTTCTTTGCCAAAATCTTTGTTCACTCACATACTTGAGCTATTCATTTCAAAATCTATCATCTAGGATCATTGTATTGTGAGAGATGTTTTGTTTTTGATCTTTTGAGATCACCAAGTATTGTTTGTGATCAATTTAATCACCATGCTGTAAACTCTTCTTTGCTTTGTACTTGGCTTTGTGCCTACCCTCTTATGTAGAGGCGTGAGAGAGTTGGAGTTGTGTACTTCCAGTTTATTGGTTGTAATTCTTCAATGGAGATCCCTTTGTGGAAGGTCCTTGGTGGACATAGTGGAATTTTTTTGTGTGAAGGGGGGGACGTAGAGCGGTGGCTCGAACCTCGAAACATATCCTTGTGTTTGCGTTTGGAACTCTCAACTCCCAACTCTTATATCTTACATTGTTATTATTGCTCATATCTACACATGCTTAATATTGTTTGTGTGCTCACACTTATGTTTAATTAAGAGAGCTATTGAAGCACCTCAACTCTTAGTTTAAAGGAATCGTGAGGAGAAGTTCTAGAGCCCTTCACGGAAATTCGGCTTCACTCTTGGTTACATGTAGTGTGTGTTAGCATTTAGTTTTGATTCCGCATTATTTGTCACTAGATTAGCACTACACCTATTCACTCCCCTCTAAGTGTATACTGCCACTTATTTGACTAAAAATACAAATCAAAATAGCAAGACCAAACATATAAAATTAGATATCACTTTCTTAGAAATTAATATGAGAAAGGAGATATTAAAATTGATTATGTTTTGGCCGATTTTCAATTAGCGGATATTTTTACTAAACCACTTAATTTTAATAGATTTTTGTTTATTATGGAGAATTAAATGTTTACATTATGGATTCATGAAATTTCCAATAGATTTTTCTAAGTATACATGGTCGTCTATTTTTTTATTGGTATCTTTTCTTTACCTTTGTGTTTATTGCTATCTACTAGTTTTTTAGTTTACATGAGACCCTTTTGATTTATGATAAAAAGAGGGAGAAAAATTTATAAGCTATTTCATTAATCTATGAGTTATTTCATTAACTTCATTTATCTTAAATTGGTATATCTTGTTTTTACAAATTGGTATCTATACATTAGTATATCTATATTATTTAATTGGTATAATACTTATGTTTTAAATTGATATTATTTGATGATTTATGAGTTAGAAATTTATGATTTCTATTACCTCTATTTCATGTTTGTATGCCTTGTTGCATAGAGGATGGAATATTTTTGCATAGCTCTTCATATTTTACATCTATATCTATATGCATATGGTGACTTGCTTTGAAATTGTCACATTCTTTAGTCATAAATGATTGAACTTGATAAATAAACATAACTTTAGTGGGAGCTTTACTAATCTCTTCATACTATTTTTTAAATAACTTAAATATTTTGTCATCATAAAAAGGGGGAGATTGTTGGCTCAAAGTTGCAATCACCGGTTTCTTATTTTGATGATAACAAAACCAATGTAATTATTTAGTACTAATCATGTTCAAGTGCTTAAGTATTCTTCAGGATTAAAGAACATTCAAAGTGTTTCTTTCTCTAAAGAAAGGTATTGAAGTCTCAAGCTCACTCAAGAATGGGATGTAAGGCAGGACAATCAAGGCTCACCCTTGGAGAAGCCCACTAGAAGATGACTTGAAGACCAACACCTAAGTAAGAAAATAGTATGTTAAAGTATAGTATATAGATTTGATGCTCAAGAAGTTACACACACACACACAAAATTCAAGTTTTCAAAATACGAGTTTTAATATCTAGTTTTCTCTTTTTTGGTATTTTATAAAGGTTTAAATGTTTGATACATGTCCAATGAATTTTCAAGATTTTATATCCTATATCTAAAATGTATCCTGCAGCTTATGTATTACCAAATTGTTTTATAACTTGTCTAAAATAGTTTAAAATAAGTTTATAATCATGTTTTACCCAAAAATAGATTTTCAAGCTTGGTCGGTTGACCAGGCGGTCGACCGGACCATAAGGTCATTTTGACCCTGCCTATGCACGCTGTGCACGTTTGTCGGGCGACCGGATGGTCGATCGACAAACCTAGTGGTCGACCAAGCGTTCAACCGACTAGCACTTGTCTGGTCTCGGTTGATACCGGTCGGTCGGGGCGGTCGATTGAAGCCAACGTTTAATTCAAAATATTGAACTACCAGTGGATCCGGCGGTCGACTGATGTTCTGGTACTGCTATAGTAACGTCTAATTTTTGAAATTTTGTTTCTTTCATTTTTTCCCTATTAGGTATTTTTACTTTTTTAGGGCTAATCTCTTTCTTAATGACCTGATAGGCTATTCTAACTGTGTTTTATCATTTGCCTATATGTAGGGTTCATTTGTAGAGGCTTAATAACGACAAGCATAATTAGGTTTGGAAAATATTTGAAAAATCAAGTTTATTCAAGAGAAAAGATTTTAAGTTTTCTTGCTTCAAGTGCTCTCATTTAAAAAAAAATTTCTACAAGTTTTCAGCTCTTAGATTGAATCATTTCAACTGATTTTCTCTTTCACAAACTTTTCAGCTTCATCTCACATCAAATACTATAGGAAGTTGTAAAGAGATTGTTTATGATCTTTGTGGCCACTAAGAGCTTGTTGAACTCATTAACTTTCTGCTACCTCTTGTGTAAAAGATTGAGAGTTGGAGTTGTGTACTCCGGTCTAGAGTAGACGATGTAGTTCCTTTGTGGGGGCTCCTTGATCGAGCCTGACCTGCACAGAATGGTATAAACTTTTAGAGAAGTGCTAGGTCCTCGATACTACCGTGTAGCCTGGGGCTAATGGGTCATGATCCACAGGGAGGGACAACGATAGAAGTTTTATAGTAAGTTTCTTCTTTTAATTAACTAAAATAAATTTAAGAGTTCTTTTCTCAGTTTAAAAGAAAATAAAAATAGTTAAGAAGAGGATGTTGAAGAAGAGATGGTGTTATTATTGTTATTTTATCTGTAAAAGAAAACAAAACAAAAGGAGACAAAGAAAAGTGTTGGTATAAAAATCAGAGATAGAAAGAGATAAAAGAAGAGTATTTAAGATGGTTTTCTTAATTCAAAAGAAAATAATAACTGTGGCCCAAAGGCCTTCCACTCTAGTTTGATGATGATTAACTCATGTAGTTATGTGTACTAATAATCTTGTGTTTTTAGTTTCAGATCATTAATTAAGTTATTAGTTGGTGATTAGCTTCAACAAGATGATTTGGAAGCTTTCACATGTTGGTTCAAGAGCCCGAGCGTCGAAGATCATATAAAGCAATTGCTCGGTGGATCAAGGAGTTTTGGATCGAGTCGGCTTGGAGATTGCGCTCTACAAGAAGACTTCGGTACCATATTTTAGTTTTGTACTTAGATCCAAAATTGTAAAGATTAGAATAGTATGATAATGCTCAAGTTCTCAACACACACGTTTCATGTTTTGAATATTGGTTTTCGGTTTTTCGGTTTTAGGTTTAACCGATCTTGGTTTTCATGAATAGATATATCAAAACAAGTTTACATGGTTTAATGTATATTAGATTTGTTCTATATGCATGCATGCTTCAACTCTTAGACAAACTTACTTTGATATACCTATTTCATGGTTTTAGGTTTTGTGTTTTAACAAAACTTATTTTTGGAATTATAGATAAAACTATGATATATATATATATATATAATATATATATATATATATATATATATATATATATATATATATATATATATATATATATATGTTTATGTATTGGATTTCTATCCATATGCATCATGCTTCAAAGTGTTTAAATATCATGTTTTTGTATTTGGAAGAGTTTTGGACAAAACGTATTTTCTATTCAAAATTCAAGTTTTAGAAAATACAGTTTTTGGTTTTTGGTAAAAATAATAAGACACAAAAATAGTTCATATTGATTGATATTTGAGCTAAACTTTTTACACATGTTTATATATCAATGCAAAATGATAAACTATTTTTGGTGATTTTTAGGAGTGTTAAAAGATTTTTCAAAATATTTTTAAACTGTTTTCTGACCCAGTTTTTTGTTCCAGGCTTCAACCAGTCGACTAGTCTTCTGACAAGTCGACTTGGGATGAAGTCGGTCGACCGGGTCGGTCGACCGACGTGCACAGATCTGTGCACGTTTGGCAGACACGGGACGGTCGACCGTCCGGGTCGACCGGGTCTGAGAGTAGAGCTCTCTGTTTGTTTGGGTCGACCGGGGCGGTCGACCGGTAGCTGGCAACGGGCAAAATTTGACCGTGGACGTTCGACCGGGCGGTCGACCAGCAGTGTATTTCTGGCATTTTCTGCTGCCAAAGGCTACATTTTTCTGGGGCTATAAATACCCCATTGGAAAGAGTTTTTCTCTAAGAATTTTTGTGCGAATTTGTCCTTACTCTCTGGTGTTTTCACAGCAATCAAAAGAAGTTTTTGGATTCAAATTGAACAATCTATTTGGTGTTATTGCTAGGGTTTGGAATACCAAAGAAAAGGGTTTTTGGGAAAAAGAGTTTTGATTCATCTTCTATATCTTGGTTTCAGTTTTTCCCAAGGATTTTTCTTTGTGATTTTGATTTCCATTCCATTGGTTTTCTCCACACTTGAGCAACATCTACTTTCTTATTCTATAGGATCTTTGTGTGGGAGAAAGAAGTTGTTTGTGGTTGTTGTTTAGACCACCAAGTTAAAAACCCAATCTTTGCTTTGTGCCTTGCCCTCGTTGTGTTGAGGAAGTTGTGCATTTGGGTTGTATCCCTCAAGTGGTGAGGTGATCCTTATGTTTGCTTTGCACTAATCCCTCGGGTTGTGAGGTGATTGTTTTGTTGGATTGGAGCTTGCCTCAAGGAGGAGGTTGTGGTTGTAAAGAGAGGAGTTGGGTACTCCTTGTGAGAGTTCTTTGTGGACTAGCTAGTGGATTAGAAATCCTTCGTGTGTCGAAGGCGGGGATGTAGAACTGGGTGCTCGAACCTCGAAACATATCTCGTTGTTTGCGCTTGATTCATTGACTCTCTCTATCTCTCTCTTTACTTTGTGCCTTGCAAATATTCATATTGTGCATTCATAATTGCTTGGCTTGGTTGTGTGTGCATCAATTGTTGATTGCACTTGAGTGTATTGCATTAAGTTTTTAAATTCCGCATTGAGTTCATTAGATTAGCATAATCACCTATTCACCCCCCCTCTAGGTGATCTTTTAATTGGTATCAGAGCTAGTGCTCCTGATATTAGGTTTAACCACCTAGGAGTGAGATCTTGGTTTGCTAATCTTCATTTGCATTGTTCATTTGCACTCATTTAGTTTGCTCTCATGGATAGCCCTCCTATGTTTGACCATATTAGACTTGATGCTTGGAAGGCCAATATGAGTAGCCATTTGAAGAGACTAGGACATCTAGTTTATCAAGCCTCCACTATGGATCCTTCCCTAATAGTAGCAAGCATAAAAGGCTAATGCATTAGCATTTAGAGCACTTAGAGCATCTCTTAGTGAACATCTTTTACCGGTGTTTGATCGTTATGACTCGGCTTTTGCAGTTTGGAGCTTATTGACGTCTCCCGAGGTTCCAAGGATTATCAACAAGATGAGGAGATCTATGAGAGAAAAGTCCGAAGAGCGTTGCCTCATGGTCCAAGGGAATAACTCCCTTGAGGTACAATCGGATTCTCAATTAGATAATAGCTCTAGTTCCTATTGCCATGGTTGTTTTGAAGTTCAAACTTTAAATTTGGAACTTGCTCAAAAGCTTGAAAATTTATTGGAAAAACACAATTTTTTGAAAGAGGACAACCTTATTTTGAAAAATGAATTAAAGGATTTGTGTTCTAATTTTGAATTGGTTTTGCAAGAGAAGGAAGAGATTACTAGTGAACGTGACTCACTAAGATCTCAACTAGACCTTGCCCTTAATGAGATAGTTTAAAAAGCAAAAATGATTGTGATGATGTTGTGAAGCACAATGAGATTTT
The DNA here is from genome assembly GCA_038442645.1 of Agave tequilana. Classification (NCBI taxonomy): domain Eukaryota; kingdom Viridiplantae; phylum Streptophyta; class Magnoliopsida; order Asparagales; family Asparagaceae; genus Agave; species Agave tequilana. Next base: position 54,260 of record JAVJIF010032998.1, on the reverse strand, counting down.
ATCTTCAAAATTGGATTTTACTTTTAAAGATAACCTGTTTTGAAAAATAAAATTGATTCAATTACAAAAGAATTGGATTTAGTTTTAAGAAAAATGAATCTTTAAAAATTGATATTGATTCTCATGTAGCCATGCTAGTATAGCTTCTTCTTCTTCTTGCACACCTATTGCATGCTCCACTTTATCTTCCATTATTGAAAATGATATTAATGTTTTGAAGAAAAGTGTTGAATGTTTGGGCTCCACTTTGAGCCAATGCACATTGAATCATTCACGTTTGGAAACCTTGGTTCGCAAGAAACAAGGTCCATCATTGCATGCACACCCTACACGGCATACACATGCTTTCCACGGTCACCACCATCACACGTATGCTCATGTGTACACATGTACACATTGTGGTCGAAAAGGCCATCGTGCTAGATTTTGTTATGATCGTGTTATCATGAAAATTTAGCAACTAATCTTGTTTGGGTTAGAAAAGAAACTAACCCCTATGGACCCAAAAGAAAATGGGTACCAAAAATCACCTCCTTGACTTTTGATGTAGGTGGGAGCTCTCGCATCACGTGAGAGTATTGGTGCCTTGAGGTGGATGCGTTCTAAGCTTAAAAGAGAACCATTTGGATGTTTCACTCTCAAGGGGATTTGGTGGGAAGACCACCTTGGTTTGGAGAACTAGAGATGCACCTTCATCGGTTTTGGTATCATTCTCTAACTCCCGTTTTTATTTGCATGCTTTTCATGTTCATCTATTTGTAGCATGCCATGTTTTATTGTTCATTATGTTTATGTCATGTTGATTAGATTAGTGTTATACATGTTTAGTTACTTGAGCACCCATGTTTCATATGGATCTATATTTAGTGTTCTCACCTTGTTTAAACTAACATGTATGCCCTAGATCTAATGCACATGCATATACATAATGATCATGTGAATGTTTATGATTTTTGTTCTTGTTGAATCATGTTTCATTGTTTCATGATTAGTATGATATTTGCCATGTTTATTAGACTTATGCTTTACATGATTAGTTGTTGAGACACCCATGTTTAGTAAGGACCCATATTTTGTGTTCTCTTTATGCTTTAGCTATCATGTTAATCATAGATCTAATGCACATGTCTTTGTCATACTAATCATATGGTTGACTATGACTTTTTGTTTTAATAATTCATGTTTTGATTATTATGTTTATCATGTTGGGTTATGATTCCCGTTTTATGCTTCATGTTTTGACTACTTGCTTGAATGATAAGTTTTCATTAAGACTAGGACTTATACTTGTACAACTAGTGAGCTACAAATAGACCTTTATATATGTTTGTGCTTGAACGCTCATTTGTATTCACTTGATGTACTAGTATAGTCTAGTTTTGATGATTCTTGCATTTGACTTGTATTCATCACTTTACTTATTTTGTTTTAACTTCATGTATATGTCCATCTTGTCCAAACTATCATTTATACATATACATCCTTGAGCCACGTGCCTTCATGCATATACTTTTGTGGTCTCATTGTGTTTAGGATATGTATGTATACTTTAGTTTGTACATGACATACATATGCCTTGAAGTTTAAATCGTTTGGATGAATTTCATGTTGGCTAAATGATTTCACATTTATAATGAATTTCATGTCTTTAAGATGATTTCAATTGGTGATTTCACATCTTAGATGAATTTCAGGTTTTCAAGGAATTTCATATGAGCTTAATTGAATATTTTCATGTTGATATGTGTCACATTTTACTTGTACACTCACTTTATTAGTTTTACTCATGATTTGTTTTCATGAGACTATGATATAGACTTTATGGATTTTGAGTGTTTAGTGATCATGTGATTTACATGTGTTTCATGAAAAACAATTTTGTCTTATTCTTTACTTGAAGGATTTCGTACTAGTTTTAAAAGTTTTTCCTATAACTAGTTCGTATTCTTCACTATGGTAGAGATTTTCAAACATACTACATTTTCAAATCTATTTTTGAAAACCCTTACCTTCTATGGGAGGATGGATGGGAGATCATGTTCTTGTATGCTTTAACATGAAAATTATTTAAAACTTGAACCATGATTGGGAGGTAGTAATATGAGATATACATTTGATCTTATTGTTATTTCAATTGGTATCATTGAGTTCTTTCAATTGGTATCAATCTTGACATTTCTTGTATACTCATATATGTTTGTATGTATGTATGCTTTCTTTTCAAGAATATCAATTTCAATTGGTATCTATTTTTCATACATATATATGTTTTATTTGTGCTTATTATATCCCTATATCTTTAAGCACAAAATCTTGTTTATGCTAGTGCTTGAGCTTCAATTTTGTCTCAATTGATTACTTTTAAAATTGGTATCAAACCTAAGCATTATTTTAGTTGGTATTTCATAAAGGGGGAGAAAATTTGATTTTGACCTTTCAATTGGTGATTTTTCAATTGGTATTTGATTCCCACTCCCTTACTTTATGATTGAAAATTTCAAATTGGTATCATATGTTCAAAATGAAAAATATTTACAATTGGTATCAAAATATTTGTGTTTTAGACATTCAAAATTCATTATGTTTAATTTCAAATTGGTATCAAGATTTTCATATGTTTTTGCTTAAAATTGGTATCAATATTTTTTGTTTGTTTGTTTCCTTTCAATTGGTATCAAGATGTTATTCTTTGACATATTTTCAATTGGTACCTTAATTGGTTGTCACCCCTAATTGACTTTGTTTTTGTTTTAGACAAAAAGGGGGAAAATATTATTTTTATTGATTCGTTGTTTCGAACAAAAAGGGGAGAAAAATTTATTGTTTTAGTTTTGCTTTTACCCCTTGTTGATGATTGACAAAAAGGGGGAGAAGTATTTTGGTTTATATATGCATGTTTATGTTTTGCATATATTAAGTTTAATTTAGTTTAATTTTAATTGATATCTAGAGCATGTTTTGTAATTGGTATCTAGAGCATGTTTTGCTTTAAACATTTCATTGGTATCTAGAACCTTTTATTGTTTATGCATAGATATGCATGTTTCATGTTTCATGTTTGATATTCATTGCATATTCATTATATTTATTTGGTTATGCATGAGTTAAGGGGGAGCTTCTTTGAAGCTTAACTTTAATCCATGCATATATAACTCCATGAATTTTGTCATCATCAAAAAGGGGGAGATTGTTGGCTCAAAGGCCTTCCACTCTAGTTTTGATGATGATTAACTCATGTACTTATGTGTACTAATAATCTTGTGTTTTTAGTTTCAGATCATTAATCAAGTTATTAGTTGGTGATTAGCTTCAACAAGATGATTTGGAAGCTTTCACATGTTGGTTCAAGAGCCCGAGCGTCGAAGATCATATATAGCAATTGCTCGGTGGATCAAGGAGTTTTGGATCGAGTCGGCTTGAAGATTGCGCTCTACAAGAAGACTTCGGTACCATAGTTTAGTTTTGTGTTTAGATCCAAAATTGTAAAGATTAGAATAGTATGATAATGCTCAAGTTCTCAACACACACGTTTCATGTTTTGAATATTGGTTTTCGGTTTTTCGGTTTTAGGTTTAACCGATCTTGGTTTTCATGAATAGATATATCAAAACAAGTTTACATGGTTTAATGTATATTAGATTTGTTCTATATACATGCATGCTTCAACTCTTAGACAAACTTACTTTGATATACCTATTTCATGTGTTTTAGGTTTTGTGTTTTAACAAAACTTATTTTGGAATTATAGACAAAAACTATGATATATATATATATATATATATATATATATATATATATATATATATATATGTTTCATGTATATTGGATTTCTATCCATATGCATCATGCTTCAAAGTGTTTAAATATCATGTTTTTGTATTTGGAAGAGTTTTGGACAAAACGTATTTTCTATTCAAAATCCAAGTTTTAGAAAATACAGTTTTGGTTTTTGGTAAAATAATAAGACACAAAAATAGTTCATATTGATTGATATTTGAGCTAAACTTTTTACCACATGTTTATATATCAGTGCAAAATGATAAAACTATTTTTGGTGATTTTTAGGAGTGTTAAAAGATTTTTCAAAATATTTTTAAACTGTTTTTCTGACCCAGTTTCTGTTCCAGGCTTCAACCAGTCGACTAGTCTTCGACAAGTCGACTTGGGATGAAGTCGGTCGACCGGGTTGGTCGACCGACGTGCACAGATCTGTGCACGTTTGGCAGACACGGGACGGTCGACCGTCCGGGTCGACCGGGTCTGAGAGCAGAACTCTCTGTTTGTTTAGGTCGACCGGGGCGGTCGACCGGTAGCTGGCAACGGGCAAAATTTGACCGTTGGACGTCGACCGGCCGGTCGACCGGCAGTGTATTTCTGGCATTTTCTGCTACCAACGGCTACATTTTTCTAGGGGCTATAAATACCCCATTGGAAAGAGTTTTTCTCTAAGAATTTTTGTGCGAATTTGTCCTTACTCTCTGGTGTTTTCACAGCAATCAAAAGAAGTTTTTGGATTCAAATTGAACAATCTATTTGGTGTTATTGCTAGGGTTTGGAATACCAAAGAAAGGGTTTTTGGGAAAAAGAGTTTTGATTCATCTTCTATATCTTGGTTTCAGTTTTTCCCAAGGATTTTTCTTTCTGATTTTGATTTTCATTCCATTGGTTTTCTCCACACTTGAGTAACATCTACTTTCTTATTCTATAGGATCTTTGTGTGGGAGAAAGAAGTTGTTTGTGGTTGTTGTTTAAACCACCAAGTTAAAAACCCAATCTTTGCTTTGTGCCTTGCCCTCGTTGTGTTGAGGAAGTTGTGCATTTGGGTTGTATCCCTCAAGTGGTGAGGTGATCCTTGTGTTTGCTTTGTGCTAATCCCTCGGGTTGTGAAGTGATTGTTTTGTTGGATTGGAGCTTGCCTCAAGGAGGAGGTTGTGGTTGTAAAGAGAGGAGTTGGGTACTCCTTGTGAGAGTTCTTTGTGGACTAGCTAGTGGATTAGAAATCCTTCGTGTGTCGAAGGCGGGGATGTAGAGCTGGGTGCTCGAACCTCGAAACATATCTCGTTGTTTGCGCTTGATCCATTGACTCTCTCTATCTCTCTCTTTACTTTGTGCCTTGCAAATATTCATATTGTGCATTCATAATTGCTTGGCTTGGTTGTGTGTGCATCATTTGTTGATTGCACTTGAGTGTATTGTATTAAGTTTTTAAATTCCGCATTGAGTTCATTAGATTAGCATAATCACCTATTCACCCCCCCTCTAGGTGATCTTTCAATAACAAGTTCAAAGAAAAAAAATAAAAGAGAAAGTATTATTGGAAATTGTTAAATTAAACTAAGAAGAAAAAAAGAAAAGAGATAAAGGAAGAAGATTTACCTCTGTTGTAAATTAACATATATTATGATTAGATGTGAAGTAATATAAACCAAAATAATAGAAAGAAGTACATGAAAGCGGTGCTTAACTACATTGAGAACGATAAAAAAGGTGGAAAACCTCATTGATTGTCACCTTCAACATAAGTTTCTTGAAGAAAATATTACATAGTATCACTCTATAATAACTCTTCCTCTCTTTTAATCATGTAACTCTCTCTAACCTAAAAATAAAATAAAAAATAAAAATTACATTGAAGAAGAAAAGAAAAACTTAAACTAAACTAACCTAAATCCCTATTTGGAGTAGTGCTCCTTCTGCCTTTGAGGTATGAGGGTATTTATAGAAGAAAATCAAAGGGATAAGAAGCATATGAAGATAGAAGAGCTGACTATTTTTGAATTTGAATTCTCCCTTTATCTCCAAATTTGATTTGATTTATCCAAAATTTTATGTAGAAATTCAATTCTTATTTGCAACTTGTTATCGTGTTAATTGCTGAATATGACTTATCAAACGATAGATTTAGAAAGAGTAATCAAAATAAGAATTGTACCCCTTTAAGTCATCTTTCTAGATCATCTTGAATCATCAAATTAGAGTTTTTGTACTAAAAATTATGATTAAAATACTAAAATGTATTCAGTCTGAATCTGAATTTAAATTACTTCATCTCATCCATTGATCTTCTCTCTATTCATTATCCTCTTGGATTTTCAGTTTGTCTTCTAGAATTGATAAAATATCCATATATCTTCAGTGAAACTGATAGGGTTTTCAACAAACCATTTTTTTCTTGAAATTAGATGATATTATCTTATCTGATATATCCAGTTTTCAGATAAAATAGCTTCTAGAACCATTGAACTTTAGTTGATCCCATTGATTTGCTTGATCTTTTGAATTATTTGAATTTAACTAGATAAATCTATCAATCTCTCTATTTTTTCATTAATTACATTGCATACCACTGAACATAAAAAAAATACATTAAAAGCAGAGTTTTATTCAAAAATAAATGAAGAAAATGTAACATAAGTGACTCAAAATGTGCAATATGCGTACACAATCACACACCTACACTTATCTTTTGCTCGTCCTCGAGCAAAACAAAAGAAAAGAAAAACAAAATTGACCTAATATTAACTCACTTTCGTAGGAATCACGGTTACATTTTAAACATGCAACAAGCCGTTAAACCTCTAGGTTAACCCTAAAGGACGAGTTTTGTCTCGTGAGGGTTTTCAATGGATTGCATCCAAAAAATCCATAAAGCAAAAAAAACAAAATATTAGTAATTTTCTGAAAACGTATTTTGAAAGAAAAAAAATATCTGAAGTATTAATATAAAAATTCAAGTAATTTATAAGTCATAAGATTATCAAAATTTAGTTATTTCTAAACTTAATCTCTATTCAACAACTTGTTTATCAATTAAGGTAAGAATTAAAATTATATTTCTTTTCTAGTCTATTGTTTTACCCAAAGTCATATGCACCTTGTGACCGTGAAAATTTGACTTGGGATTTTTCAACTCTAACTCTTACGTCTTATTATTTTTATTTTATAAATTTTTATTTATGGCGGTAATATCCCTTACCTCTATTAGGCTTTCTAATTTGCCTACGTAACGAGCCTTAACCGGTGACTCCCAAACCGGACAATTTTAGGGCACTGGGCGAGTAAACACCTCAAGGACTTAGGACTCAAGCAAATAAGGCCACAAAGTTAAGGCTTATTTATTATATAGACTGCTTTTATGCGTGAATACTTATGCTTTATGAGGCACAAATACCCAGCTTAATCAGTGAATTTTTATATAATAAATTTTTTATTTTGTTTATAAGGCATACGAATCTTTATTTTAGAACCCTAAGTGTGTAAGGGTATAAAGTGTGCATATCTCATAAATTACTTTTTCAATTTTTCTTTCTAATCTCAAAATTAATAATTAATTTTATTTTGATCAAGTATAAGAAATCTTAATTATGATCCTCTTATTCCTTAAAAATTAACTTAATTTCTTACAAAAATAAGTCAAAGTATTATTTTTATTTTCAAAAATTTTTTAAAGAAAAGATTTTTTAAATCAGTTAAATTAGTATGTTAGTAAACTCTCCACACCTAACTCATGCATTGTCCTCAATATATGAATAAAATACAATAATATATAAAAAAGAGAAAAGGAAGGAAAATTGTCACCTCAAAGTGGTGGTTCCGGTGGTGGTCTCATTAGGCCAAGCGTTTCTGCTCAATCTAGATTTTGTGAATTTTCATGAAACACACCTTTCATCACCTCTTTCTTATTAACATTTTTATAATCCTCAATATGAATAGGATCATGCAAGATCCTCGCATGAAATTTTTCTGGTTATATGACCAATCTTGAGATATCATCACGAAGTCATATTGATCTACACCTTAGTCCAACAATGAAATGTGATTTTGTGGAATAGATGATTTGAGCTCAACAATGAAAGGAATAGAAACCGAAACTGACTCGGAAATAAAACTCAAATTAAGTTTAAGTTCGAGAGTCGGAGTTGGTTTATGAGTTGATCCAAATCATAGAATTCAAGTTCACATTTATTTTCCAACAATGAAATGTGACGATCTAATATAGGTGGTTTATGTTCAAGCTCTATAGGGAAAGGAATCAGTGTTGGTTTCAGAATTGGGTCCAAATTGGGTAAGGTTACCGGAGTCAGCATAGATTCAAAAAGTCGAACTGAATCACAACATTGAAAATCGGTGTCACATTCATCTTGAAGTTCAATCTCATTGAAATGAAAACTTGTCAATTTGTCAATGGGTTGATATTGGTCAAGTTCAAAATTATGAGGTGAAATTGAATTTTGGTTAAAATCTCCAAGATACCATAATTCTTCATCAATATGGCTAGGAGAATAAGGAATGGTCGAAAATGTGTTAGTTAGAGTTTTCTCATTCCTATCACTAATTGTGTTAACTAAATGACTCACTTTTATTCTAGTCTATTGAGAGATTGGAGATAATCCGTTTGGGATTGAATAATATCATTTTGGGACTGAATCATGAATTTCATACTCTTTTCTAGGTTAACATGTTCTTGTTGTGTTTGGACTTAGAAATTAGAGTAAGGATCTTGAATTGGGAATTGTTTGGGAGAATTGACTCCGCTATGATTTGTACTTGTCGTGAGGACTCAAGAAAGGCTTCAAAAATTTTTTCTAAAGAAGATTTTTCTTTTATAAGTTCGTCTTGGTATGAAGTATATGAAGTTGTTCGTTGATAAGGTTGTTGATAGTAAGACTCGGGGGAATTGTATCCCCACTGACTCGGTGAAGAGTGGTGATGATTATTTCATTCTTGTTCATAATATTAGGATTGGGCATATATTGATTCGGATAAGACCAATCTGGTATACGTTTGTTAGAGTTAAAGTTATGTAATGCAGGTTGGTAATATGTGATTAAAAGAGGTTGGGGTAAAATATGGATTTGAATTATAATCAGAATAATTGTAATTATAATCCATTTTTATAAGAACAAACAAAAACAAACAAATAAACAAACAAGAAAATAAAAAAAATCTAGCCTATATTAGGGAAGAGCTTAGACCTAGATGACTCCTAACTGTTGATTATCAAGATGAGGTATATTGCAGAACCTGACCATAAGTTAATCGGTTAGGTAGGGGCAAGATTGGTGGAAGGTATCCGTACCTAAGCAACGGGTCTAATTATACCAAACCACCAGCCTTCGGGGTTTCGCCCCTCAATCCCTAATCTTAGACACCAATTTGGCAAGAGTCAACTTCAAACAACTTTCCCATAGGTCAATCCCTATTTAAGTTCGAGATGTCCCTAGAGCCAACGTCTACTCAGTTTTAAGTTAGGCTGGGCTAGTGAGTGAGGAGATGATTTTTGCGCTAAGGAAGGGTAATGACTTCCCCACCTCATCTTTTTTAAGGATATGCCCTTAAATCGTTTTAGTGCTCGAGTGCAAGTATATAGCAAAATAACACCCAAACAATATAACATACAAGTGTGCTTCCTAAGTTATATGCAATGCAGGCGTATCTTTTTCTCTAGCACTCTTCAATGGTAATGTAAAGAAACGAAATAGACAGATGCCCTAAGATGCAAGAGTCTTAACGTTTTTTTTAGCATTTACAAAGCAACAAGTTACTGTTGATTAGAAACATGTACAGACAGAGTTAAGCAGATAAACTAATAACTGCAGAGATTTAAATCTCTGAAAATCAAGCAATCTGCAATAAATTATAGTTAGTAGTTCACAGCAGTTGTAGGCTCTGATGCTCTGCCTTCTTGGATAGAGGCACATAGAGCAATATGTCCACTGCGGCTCCTACTTTCTGTAATTAGCTCTTGTACATCAAAACAGAGAAGAGATTAAATTATTAAAGTAAATCAAAAAGAAAAGAAAACTCATCGTCACTTCTCGCCAACAGCGCCAAAATTTGTTGATGATCGAGCCTGACCTGTACAGAAAAATACAGACTTTTAGAGAAGTGCTAGGTCCTCGATGCTACTGTGTTGCCTATGGCTAACGGGTCGTGATTCACTGAGAGGGACAGTGATGGAAGCTTTATAGTAATTTTTTTCTTTTAATTAACTAAAATAGATTTAAGAGTTCTCTTTTCAGTTTTAAAAGAAAATAAAAATAGTTAAGAAGGAGATGTAGAAGAAGAGATGGTGGCATTGTTGTTATTTTATTTATAAAAGAAAAGAAAACAAAAGGAGATAAAGAAAAGTGTTGGTACAAAAATCAGAAATAAAAAGAGATAAAAGAAGAGTATTTAAGATGGTTTTGTTAATTCAAAAGAAAAAAAACAAGTTCAAAGAAAAGAATTAAAAGAGAAAGTGTTGACCACTTTCACACATGTAGGCGACTTTATGTTTAAGATAGAGGATATATGTCACGCCCCACTTCTCAAAATACGTGAAAACGGAGTTGCGACAAGAGTCGGCGACGTATATACGCGAGGAAAATATCCCACGCATACGCGCTAAGTCTAAGGTAACCTGAATAAGTTATAAAATCACTATAGTAAATCAATATCACTGCAATGTCACATATAAATATCCACACATGATGACAAATGAAATGAAAATGGAATAAGTATGAGTCCAATGCATAGAATCATGAAAGTGATAGAATAAAAAGAGACAGAAATATCGAGAAAAGATGATCAAGTAATAAAGAACTCTGACTCCTCAAGATACCTGTGATCCTCTCCAAAGCCTGATCAGCAATATATTGAAAGTACACCTAGAGGGGGTGAATAGGTGTATGGCTAATCTAATGAACAAAATGCGGAAATTAAAAACACAATTGCAACACACTTAGTGTAACCAATGAGTGTAGCCGAATTCCCGGTGAAGGGCTCTGGTCAACTCCTCTTGATTCCTCTGAATATGAGTTGAGGTGCTATATGAAGCTCTCGTGGTTAGACACAAGTGAGGCACACAAGCAATCACAACCAAGCATATAAGTATGATATGGCAATATGAATCAATGCAAGACACAATATAAAAGAGAGAGTTATAGTCAATGGATCAAACGCAAACACTGAGATTTGTTTCGAGGTTCGAGCACCCAGCTTTACGCCCCCGCCTTCACACAGAAGGTTTACACTAACTTGTCCACACAGGACTCCCACACAGGGAACCTCCACTGAGGATTTGGGGCAATACAATAACAGGGAGTACATAACTCCTCTCTCTACAAACACAACCTCTACACTTAGAAGTTAGGCACAAAGCCAATACAAATTCACCTCACAAATGAGGGATGGGCACAAAGCCAAACAACCAATCAACCTCTCACTAGAGGGATAGGGCACAAAGCCAAACAACCAATCAACCTCTCCCTAAAGGGGTAGGGCACAAAGCCACCACTCCAATAATCAACCTCTACACAAGAGGGATTTCACAAATAAGGAGGGTTTACAATTTGGTGATCAAAAGACCACAAACAACTTCTTTTCTCACAAAACAAAGATCCTAATAGATAGGATAGAATAATAAGCTCAAGTGTGAGAAAAACAAATGGAATGAAAAATAAATACTCAAAGAAAATCTTTGGGAAAAACTAGAAATAAGGATGTTGAAGATGAACCAAAAACACTTTTCCCAAAATCACTTTTCTTTGATTTTCCAAATCTTAGAAAAATACCAAATCAAATGTAAACTTTAAAGCTCAAAACTCCTTTTTAATTGCCGCAAAAACACTAGTAAGATCAGAAAATAAGCTCTCAAAATTCTTGTTCAAAACTGCTAAGAGAAAAGCCAATTTATAGACTCTTTGAAAAACTAGCCGTTGGCAGCCAATTATGGTTAGAATTGACCATCCGGTCGACCGGCCAACGGTCAAAAAAATGACCGTTGAGTCAACCGGTCGACCGCCCGGTCGACCGCGCCAACCCGAGAGTGGGTTGACTAAGTCGGTCGACCGCTCGGTCGACCGGCCTAAACGGCTGGCTGTGTGCACATCTTTGTGCACGTCGGTCAACCTGTCCGATCGACCGACTCCTGGTCCGGTCGACCGGCACGGTCAACCGCCAGAGCCTGACAGGGCTGATTAAAGGATTTAAAAACTGGGTTTTTAATTATCAAATAAATCCCATAAAATCTCTGAAAATTCACAAAAATAGTTTCAGTATAATACTTTGATATAAAAACATGTTTGAGTAAAATCAAACCATGTTACAAACATTTTGAACTATTTTTGTAACTTAGAAATTTTTTTGAAAACCAAAAATTGTATTTTCTAAAACTTGGATTTTTCAAATGGAAATCCGATTTTTTCAAAACACATCCAAATACAAAAACATGATATTTAAACAACTTTGAAGCATGTTGTATATGGATGTAATCCAATATACATATAAAGATATATATATATATATATAATATATATATATATATATATTATATATATATATATATATATATCAATGTTTTTGACAGTAAATCCGAAATTAAGTTTTGTTAAAATACAAAACCCAAATACATGAATAGGTTATCAAAATAAGCTCTTTTAAGAACATGAAGCATACATGTATATAGATCAAATCTAATATACATTAAACCATGTAAACTTGTTTTGATTCAATCTATTCATGAAAACCAAGATCGGTTAAACTAAAAACCGAAAACCATGAAAACGTGTGTGTGTTGTGAACTTGAGCATATCACACTATCTAATCTTTAGCAATGGATCTAAACAATAAACTAAACAAGGTACCGAAGTCTTCTTGTAGAGCGCCGTCTCCAAGTCGACTCGATCCAAACGTGATCCACCGAGCTTGACTCCAACGAGTGCTAGATATGAACTTTGACGCTCGGGCTCTTGAATCACCATGTGAAAGCTCCAAAACACCTTTGTTGAAGCTAATCACCTACTAATATCTTGGTTAAATATCTGAAACTAAATATCACAAGATTATTAGTAAACTATAACTACATGAGTTAATCATAATCAAAACTAGAGTGGAAGGCCTCTGGGCCGACAATCTCCCCCTTTTTGATGATGACAAAACTCATGGAGTTATATAGGCATGGATTAGAGTTAAGCCTCAAGGAAACTCCCCCTTAACTCATGCATAGCAATAAATAATAAGATATGCAATGAATACTAAATATAAATATGCATAAACATGCATAATGAAATAAACATGCTCTTGATACCAAATTTTTAAAATAAATTATTTTTTCTTTTATTTAAAATAAACATGTTCTTTAAATAATTGCTCTTGATACCAATAAAAATTTCAATTGAAAACTTTATCAATAAAAGCAATAAAAGCTTTTGATACCAATCAATAAAAACTCTTAATACCAATTGAAAGATAATCAATAAAAGCTTTTGATACCAACAATAAAAATTTTAACAAAAGTTTTTGATAGCAATAAACTAAAACATAAATATATTCTCTTGATATCAATATCAACAAAACATCAAAACATAAAACAAATTCTCTTAATACCAATATGAAACAAATTTTGATATAAACTTACAAATAAACAATAAACATGCATCTCTTAATACCAATATGAAACAAATTTTGATATAAACTTACAAATAAACAATAAACATGCATATAAACTCAAATACATGCATATAAACTCAAATTCTTCTCCCCCTTTTTGTCAATCATCAACAAAGGGGTCAAAAAAAACAATAAAACAATGTTCTCCCCTTTTTGTCTTAAACAAAAAAATATCAATAAGGGGTGAAATCAAATCTAAACTTTATGATACCAATTAAAAAAATATATCAATTTAGTGCATCATGATATCAAAAATAAAACATACCAATTGAAAGTACATAAAACAAATATTTTTAATTTAAATAAACATGTCTATATTTTACCAATTGATACCAATTGAGAGTAAATAAAACATGTTGAAGGAATCAACCAAAAATTTTGAAATCAATTGAAAGATCTAAACATATAGGTTATCTTGATACCAATTGTAGAGATTAGTACCAATTGAAAGTAATTTTTCATAAGGAGCATATGATACAAAAAAAAATCAATCTTATTTTTCAATCATTTTTCAACATAAAGTGTAGGAGTAAAATACGAAAGGTAAACAAAACCAATTTGAAAAGTGAAATATGAATTTTCTCCCTCTTTATAAAATACCAAACAAAATAATGTATAAGCTTGTATAAGATACCAATTGAAACATAATCAATTGAAATATAATAGTCATTTAAGAAATCAAGCTTAGCATAACTAAAATTTGTGCTCAAAGATATAGAGATATAGTAAGCACAAATAAAGCATATATATATATGTATGGAAAATTGAATACCAATCGAAATTGATACTATTTGAAGTGTAAGCATACATGTATAGAAACATATATGAGTATACAAAAAGAATGTCAATAGTGATACCAAGTGAAAGGATCCAATGATACCAATTGAAAACATAATAAGATCAAGTGTATAACTTATACTTCCTACCACCCATTTCATGTACATGTTTAAAAGAATTTTCAATAATAAGCATACAAGGCATGGTCGCCTAACCAACCGCCCTTAAATGGGTAGGGGTTTTCAAAAATAAGTTTGAAAATATAGTATGTTTGAAAACTCTACCATATGAAGAATATGAACTAGTTATATGAAAAATTTGAAAGCTAGTACGAAATCCTTCAAGTAAGGAATAAAACAAAAATATTTATCATGAAAAACATGTAAATTACATGATCACCAAACACTCAAAATCTATAAAGCACATATCATACTCATGAAAACAAAATCATAAGAAAACATTAAATAAAGTGAGTATATAAGAGTTATGTGAAAAACATACTCATGAAACTAGGCAATCAAGCTCAAAATGAAATTCCTTAAAAGATGAAAATCATCAAAACTAGAATCCTTTAAAGTATATGTATGTCATGTACAAACTAAAGTATACATACATATCCAAATATAATGAGTCCACAAAAGTATATGCATGAAGGGAAGTGGCTCAAGGATGTATATGTATAATAATTAGTTTAGACAAAATAGACATATACATGAAGTTAAACATAAACATGAAAACATGTACAAAAATGGCGAATACAAGTCAAAATGTATGAATCATCAAAACTAGGCTATACTAGTACATCTAATGAGTACAAATGAGCGTTCAAGCACAAACATATAATAGTCTATTTGTAGCTCACTATTTGTATAAGTATATATCTAAGTTTTAATGAAAACTAACATCCAAACTAGTAATCAAAACATGAAGCATAGAAATCAAAACAAAAACTCATATGATCTAATCATGTATATCACAAGAGTTAAAACAAATGTGAGAACACAAAGGTATAAGTTCATATTAACATGGGTGTCTCAAATACTAATCATGTATATCACAAGTCTAATAATCATGACATTTAACGTTCTAATCATGAAACATCAAAATATGCTAAAAATGAATAATATGAAATGCATGTAAACATAAATGAGAAGTAAGAGATCGTTACCAAAACAATGAGAGCAACTCTTCATGTCTCCAAAACAAGGTGGTCCTCCCACCAAATTCTCCTTGAAAGTGATGCATTCAAATAGTCCTCTTTAAGCTCGGAACGCATCCACCTCAAGGCACCATCACTCTCACGTCATGTGAGAGCCCACACCTACATCAAATACAATAGGGGTGGTCTTTGGTACCCACACTCTTTTGGATCCATGGGGGTTAGCTCCTTTCCTAACCCAAACAAATTTAGTTACTAAATTTGAATCATGTATGCGATCATAACAAAACTTAGCAAGGTGGCCCTTACGTCCACAATGTGTACAAGTGTACACATGAGCATACATCGTGTTATGGGTGTGTACGTGAGGAGCATGTGTACGCCGTGGTTTGTGTGCATGCATAGAAGGAACTAGTTTCTTTCGAAACATAGATTCCAAACGTGTATGGTTTAAGGCACAATGGCTCAAAGTGGAGCCCAAATAATCAACACTCTTCTTAAGCATACAAATATCATTTTCAATTATGGAAGAAGAGGTGCATGCAATAGGTGAGTTAGATGAAGAAGCTACACTAGCATGGCAAACATGAGAAACTAAATCATTTTTCAAAGATTTATTTTCATTTAAGCAAACTTTTAAATCTTTTGAAATCAAATCAATTTTGTTTTTCAAAGAAACATTTTATTTTATAACAAAATCAAGTTTTAAAGATAAGTTTTCATTTTTCTTCAAAATATCATTACAATCATTTTTATTTTTCAAAATCTTTTTTTCATTTAGGGTAAGATCAAGTTGGGATTTAAGTGAGTCACGTTCACTTGAAATCTCATCCCTTTCTTGCAAAGCAATCTCAAGTCTAGAAGATAAATTTTTACTTTCTTCTTTTAAACCAAAATTATCCTTTTTCAAAAGTTTATATTTTGAAATCAAGTTTTCATAATTTTTGGCAAGTTCATCATTCAAGGCTTGTGCATCCAAACACTCATTGCAATATGAACTAGTACAAGCATCTAGTTGAGTTTCCGATTGTACCTCAAGGGAGTCATTCCCTTGGACCATGAAGCAACGTTCGTCGGACTCGTCTCGACTAGATTTCCTCTTCTTATTGATAAGCGATGGTAGCTCAGGAGATGTCAAAATGTTCCATACTGCAAAAGCGGAATCATAGTGAGAAAACACATGTAAATATTTTTTATCAAGAGATACTCTAAGTGCCTTTAGGTCTAGTGCATTGGCCTCTATATGCTTGCTATCACTAAGGTAGGATTCCTTGGTAATGGCAAGGTAAACTTTATAACCTAGGGCTTTTAAATGACAACTCATTATAACCTTCCATATATCAAGTCTAGAGATATCAAACATGGGAGGGCTATCCATGAGTGCAAACAATATGTGTGTAAAAGCAAATGCAAATGATAGATTAGCAAAATCAAGATCACACTCCTAGGTGGTTAAACCTATTATCAGGAGCGTAGGCTCTGATACTAATTGAAAGTATACCTAGAGGGGGGTGAATAGGTGTACGGCTAATCTAATGAACAAAATGCGAAAATTAAAAACACAATTGCAACACACTTAGTGTAACCAACGAGTGTAGCCGAATTCCCGGTGAAGGGCTCTGGACTAACTCCTCTTGACTCCTCTGAATAAGAGTTGAGGTGCTATATGAAGCTCTCGTGGTTAGACACAAGTGAGGCACACAAGCAATCACAACCAAGCATATAAGTATGATATGACAATATGAATCAATGCAAGACACAATATAAAAGAGAGAGAGAGTTAGAGTCAATGGATCAAACGCAAACACCGAGATTTGTTTCGAGGTTCGAACACCCAGCTCTACGTCCCCGCCTTCACACAGAAGGATTTCCACTAACTTGTCCACACAGGACTCCCACACAGGGAACCTCCACTGAGGATTTGGGGCAATACAATAACATGGAGGACACAACTCCTCTCTCTACAAACACAACCTCTACACTTAGAGGTTAGGCACAAAGCCAACACAAATCAACCTCACAAATGAGGGATGGGCAAAAAGCCAAACAACCAATCAACCTCTCACTAGAGGGATAGGACACAAAGCCAAACAACCAATCAACCTCTCACTGGAGGGATAGGACACAAAGCCACCACTCCAATAATCAACCTCTACACAAGAGGGATTTCACAAATAAGGAGGGTTTACAACTTGGTGATCAAAAAACCACAAATAACTTATTTTCTCACAAAATAAAGATTCTAATAGATAGGATAGAATAATAAGCTCAAGTGTGAGAAAAACCAAATGGAATGGAAAATAAATACTCAAAGAAAATCCTTAGGAAAAACTAGAAATAAGGATGTAAAAGATGAACCAAAAACACTTTTCCTAAAATCACTTTTCTTTAATTTTTCAAACCCTAGAAAAACACCAAAACAAATGTAAACTTTAAAGCTCAAAACTCCTTTTTAATTGCTGCAAAAACACTAGTAAGATCAGAAAATAAGCTCTCAAAATTCTTGTTCAAAACTGCTAAGAGAAAAGCCAATTTATAGACTCTTTGAAAAACTAGCCGTTGGCAGCTAATTATGGTCAGAATTGACCATCCGGTCGACCGGCCAACGGTCAAAAAAAACGACCGTTGAGCCTACCGGTCGACCGCCCGGTCGACTGCGCCAACCCGAGAGTGGGTTGACTACAGTCGGTCGACCGCTCTGTCGACCGGCCTAAAAGGCTGGCTGCGTGCACATCCTTGTGCACGTCGGTCGACCTGTCCGGTCGACCGACTCCTGGTCCGGTCGACCGGCACGGTCGACCGCCAGAGCCTGACAGGGCTGATTAAAGGATTTAAAAACTGGGTTTTTAATAATCAAATAAATCCCATAAAATCTCTAAAAATTCACAAAAATAGTTTCAGTATAATACTTTGATATACAAACATGTTTGAGTAAAATCAAACCATATTACAAACATTTTGAACTATTTTTGTAACTTAAAAATTTTGCCGAAAACAAAAACTATATTTTCCAAAACTTGAATTTTTCAAATGGAAATCCGATTTTTCCAAAACACATCCAAATACAAAAACATGATATTTAAACAACATTGAAGCATGTTGTATATGGATGTAATCCAATATACATATAAAGATATATATATATATAATATATATATATATATATATATATATATATATATATATATATATCAATATTTTTGACATTAAATCCGAAATTAAGTTTTGTTAAAATACAAAACCAAAATACATGAATAGGTTATCAAAATAAGCTCTTTTAAGAACATGAAGCATACATGTATATAGATCAAATCTAATATACATTAAACCATGTAAACTTATTTTGATTCAATCTATTCATGAAAACCAAGATCGGTTAAACCAAAAACTGAAAACCATGGAAACGTGTGTGTGTTGTGAACTTGAGAATATCACACTATCTAATCTTTAACAATGGATCTAAACAATAAACTAAACAAGGTACCGAAGTCTTCTTATAGAGCGCCATCTCTAAGTCGACTCGATCCAAACGTGATCCACCGACCTTGACTCCAACGAGTGCTAGATATGAACTTTAACACTCGGGCTCTTGAATCACCATGTGGAAGCTCCAAAACATCTTTATTGAAGCTAATCACCTACTAATATCTTGGTTAAATAACTGAAACTAAATATCACAATATTATTAGTGAACTATAACTACATGAGTTAATCATCATCAAAACTAGAGTGGAAGGCCTCTGGGCTAACATATATGGTCACAAATCTGGATATGCAAATCTAGGGAGTCAGAACTCCTAGTGAATGTGTAAGAATAAACATATAACATGTGAGCAGATAAAGAAAATATATATATATACCGAAATAAGAAATGACATGAATAAAGTAAATAAATAGTAATATGGATAGCACACAATAGAATATGTGTCCAGTCAGGTATTTAATCAGGTGTCTATCACGATTTATATATCAAGCGGGTAGAGTTAGTCAGTACTAGAGTCAGATGTCCAATCAGGTCAGGTGTAACATCGGGTGTTCAACAAATATACATATAGGACAACCAATTACAGTACATTATGAACAATTTATTATTATTATGTCAGTGAACACCAATTGTCACCTGTAATACACGCATCTCATACTATACCTATCATACGTGACAATCGAGGTTCTAAGTTATTGAAACTGATCGGTCTGAGACATTGTCCATGCTATAGCTGGGTCTCGTGCATACCCGGGACCACGACCCAGACTCTTGATGCTAAACCAGGCCCTACCGCAAGTAGTCAAGGACATGTATAACATATATAACAGGAACAAGAATAAGACGGGGTGTTAGTCACCCCACGGGAACCCTGCAGTGGAACCCTCTTTCAGCTGCGCAACCTATATCCTAGGTCCACC
Source organism: Agave tequilana (assembly GCA_038442645.1). NCBI lineage: Eukaryota > Viridiplantae > Streptophyta > Magnoliopsida > Asparagales > Asparagaceae > Agave > Agave tequilana. Next base: position 34,489 of record JAVJIF010032998.1, on the reverse strand, counting down.
CAAAATACAGACGCTGTCTCCTCCATCAATTTCCCCAATCCCAATATAAGTTGTTTAATGTCAAGTTATTAGTTTATTAAGATTACTTAATGTGCATGTTACTTAGATCACTGGGATAACTCGTTGGGTAACAACGTCAATATATATAATCAGGATACCGATATAACAGAATATATAATGTCAGTGAACAGGATACCAGTATAAGAGGACACGTAACAAGGATAACATGAGGCTGTTGTTATCGTATACAATATTTTTTCAGCAACTATAATAACATGGACATTATAATTAACAGGTAAATTTCATGTATAATCAGTCAAGTTCTTCAAGTAAATTATGAATCATGATATTCAGAATAAGTAATAACATGTTGGAAATAATAGAATAATTTGGGCAAAATATTTAATCAACTCAGATTCTCAAAGTCATCGATATATCCAAGTCTCAATATATAAAATATATACTCATCTATATCTAACCAATCATCACTATCCAATCTTAATTAAGACCATCATACACTCTCACTTCCATTAAGTTCAAACACAAGATCCATAAGTCCAAGTAACTGGTCAATTATGCATATACATGCCACCAGGTCAGGTCAAACCAATTTATGTCTACTCCTTAACCCAAGGCCAACTCTAACTCAATCGAGTATACTAACAAATTTAAGTCCAATATCTCGTTCTTTTAATAAAGAATCTCCAAATTAATAATTATCTCTAACCAAACTTTTACCTATTTTACCATCAATAAGAATAATTAAATTTACTGATAATGTCGTCAGATAATAGCTCGTATAACTACCATCATGAACCAGTCAAATCTAAGATCTAAACATAATTATAATTTAAGATGCATCACCAATAGTTTCAATCCCAATCAAGATAATAACTAAGGAGTGGGACATCCTCAAGCTACATGAAATCTAAAAAGTGTCTGTACTCAAACCTCGATATCGATAAACATCATTACTCAGATAATTTATCAGTGAATATATCTAAATAAAATACCTACAACTAATAATCTAAAATCAGTAATATGTGATAGATCAAAATCAAGGTAAGGTATTCATGTAAACCTCAAGTTGAACTCTAAGTTCATATATAAATTCTAGTATCCAGATAAATCAATCTTAAGGTAACATCTTATTTAATCCACCTTTATTGTCTAAATGAATTCTTGTCTGAAATATCATCAAAAATAAATGTCCGATAACTGCCTCAAATAAATATACTATTTATCTACAAATATGCACCTTTAACTTCCATTATGAACCAATCAATCTCAAGATCAATTAATTTATATTCTAAGATTCCTCACAACTAAGTCAATTACAAGATCAAATATGGTCTAAGATTTACTACAACTAATTATAAATCAACTGTGGTAGACAACTACACATGAAATGATGTAGATCAGCTAAATAAATAGTGTTAGCACTCAACGATGTCTCATAAAGGAATATAGGTAAGCATACTGGTATAATGTATCAGATGGTCATATGAAATGATACAAGTAACTGATAACAACAAATAAGGAAATCATGCAAAAGCAAACACTCCCAATTATCATCTCAGTAAATTTGGTAGCATAATTATATAACTAAATAAAATCATTTATCACAAAATCTTTGTATAACTGAAGGAGGAAAAGAACACTCACAACAAAATTAAATAAAATTATACAAAGAAAAGAAACACTCACCTGAACTCGATCCCAAGTCCAAAACACTGAAATCATAAGGCCCCAATAAATCTACATGGTTCATTTCAATAGAAATTATTAGATTTAAAAAAAATATTCTACCTGAGAGTTATAAGGTGTTTTAATCTTAAAATTGGTTTGGGGGTTGAAACTATGATCCTCTAGGTCTAATAAATTTAGTAGGTTTAATTTAAACCAATTTTTAAATTTTTTTATAAATGAAGCGGCCAAGGCCGAACCAGGCCAGACCCAGGCCTGGTCCAGAATCTTTTTTTCTTTTTCTTTCTTTTAGCAGGGCCGAAGGGCCTTGTGTTGTGCCTGGTCTAGGCCAGGCCTAGCCAGGGTCAGCCCAGGCCAGGCAGGCCTTGGCCCAGCGGTGCTAGGCCGGCCCATGCCATATTTTTTTATTTGGGTGTGTGCACAGTGAGCCGGGAGCCCACTGTGCACCCCTATGGGTGCAGATCCTGAAAATCACCTAAGATGAGCTCCTTGGGATGATTTGTGGCATATCTCCAAACTTTAGGAAGCGGTTGAGAGCTTTCCTCCTTATCCTCTTGAACATCACCAATTGGTTCTTGCTTATCATCTTGAGCGGGTGAGTCCTTCAAGGATAGTCTCTCCATGTCTTCACCTAATGGTTCAATCTCTACAATATTCTCAACAAACACATTAGATTCTTCAAATTTAACATGCATGGATTCTTCGATGGTAAGTGAAGATCTATTGAATACTCTATAAGCTTTACTAGTTGTAGAATATCCAACAAAGATTGCTTCATAAGCCTTAGCATCAAATTTACCCAAGTTATCTTTTGTGTTCAAAACAAAACACTTGCATCCAAAAACTTTAAAATATGAAACATTAGGTTTTCTAGAATGATACATTTCAAAAGATGTTTTGGAAGAATTTTTACATAAATAAATACGATTTGATATATAGCATGCGGTGTTTACGGCCTCGGCCCATAGATAATGAGGGAGGTCATACTCACTTATCATTGTCCTAGCCATCTCTTGAAGTGTTCTATTTTTCCTTTCTACAACTCCATTTTGTTGTGGAGTTCTAGGACAAGACATTTCATGCTTAATTCCCTTTTCATCACAATAAGTCATGAAGAGTTGGTTAACAAACTCACCACCTCTATCACTCCTTATTTTTAAAATCGGAAAACCTTTTTCTTTTTCAACCCTTTTTCGAAAAATTTTGAAATGAGAGAAAGTTTGATCTTTGTGTTCCAAGAAGAAAACCCAAGTGAAACGGGAAAAATCATCAACTAAAACAAATGCAAATCTACTACCATTTAAGCTCTTAGTTTTAGTAGGTCCAAAAAGATCCATATGAATTAATTCTAAAAGCCTAGTTGACATGATATCCTTGATTGGTTTGAAGGAAGACTTGGTTTGTTTCCCAAGTTGGCACGCACCACAAATGCGGTCTTTCTCAAACTTCAAGTAAGGTATACCCTTCACCAAATCCTTAGAATTAATCCTAGAAAGATGGTCAAAAGATGCATGTCCTAATCTTCTATGCCAAAGCCAAGAATTTTCATCAAAAGCATTTAAGCATTTAGTAGAACATTCCACATTAAGCATGTCAATAATATAAACATTATCATCACGAAAACCGGTAAGAATACAATCATTAGATTTAATATCAAAAATCTTGCAAGAAGTATCATCAAAAACAACTTTAAGTCCACGATCACAAAATTGACTAATACTAAGCAAATTATGTTTCAAACCATCAACAAGTACAACATTTTCTATAATGGGAGATGCACCAATTTGAATGTTACCTATACCGATGATAGTGTCTTTGGAGTCATCCCCGAAGGTGACGGAGCCACCTTCCACGTACCTTGATAGGGTTGTAAAGTTATTGATATCCCACGTCATATGTCTTGAACAACCACTATCAAGGTATCACCGCTTCCTACGTCTTGGAGCCTTGGTGTGTACCTACATCAAATAATTTAGGACTTGATTTTGGTACCCACATTTTCTTGGGTCCTAGAGGGTTAGTTTCATTAACCCAAACAAGATTATTTGATCTATTAACTTGGTCATAGCAAAATTTAGCTAAATGTCCATTCTTACCACAATATGTGCATCTATATACTCTACCATATTTAAAAGCATAGTGAGTGTGTGATTTGTGAGCATGAGAGTTGTGAGCATGAAAAGATTTAGCATGTGCAGTGTGAGCATGTGAATTTTTAGCATGAGAGGTGTGCTTTTTGGAAAACTTTTCTTCAAGTTTCTTAGTGTTAAAAGCACAATCTTTCAAAACTTTTCAAAATCAACCATTTTAGTTTTTAGAGAGGAAATTTCTTTTCATCAACAATAGGAGATTTTCCTTTACAAGAAACCTTGTAGGCATTAAACTCATTTTGAATAGAAATAAGATTAGAAGAAATATCATCCTTTTCTTTAGAAACCATAGCAAGTTGATTTTTGAGAAAAGCAACTTCTTTTTGCAATTTATAACATTCAATCTTCTTATTATCATAAGTTTCGGAAAGTTCAACAAAGGCATGAGCAAAAACTTCCTTAATTCATCATCTTCATCATCAAGAGGTTGAGGGGTTACCTTTGGTGTGTTTGCCATGAAACACATATTCGCTACATCCGCCTCTTCCTCGGACTCGCTTTCCGAATCCCAAGTTGCCTTGTACGCTTTCTTTTCTTCCGATTTCTTTGGCTTGAAGGAGGAGGTCATCTTCTTCTTGAACTCTGGGCAATCCGCCATAATGTGTCCGGGCTTTCGGCAATTGTAGCATATGATTTCCTCTCCTCTTTGCCTTCAAATTTCTTTCGGAAGTTGAGCTTGTTCCTCCGGTACATTCTCTTCACAATGCGAACAAGTAGTGATAGCTCCTCATCTTCTTCTTCATCTTCTTCATCGTCTTCAAGAGTGGATGAAGACTTGAAGGCCAAGGATTTCTTCTTTAGTGGAGCGGCCTCTTCTCTTGCTTTCTTTTCCATCTCATGGGTTTTTAGGTTCCCAATGAGACTAATGAGGTCCATCTCGTCCTTATCGTTTAATTCCTTCAAGGTGGTGGCCTTTATCTCCCATGATGTAGGAAGAGCCCGAATCACTTTCCGCACCTTTTGATCATTGGAAATATCATCACCTAAAGAAGAAAGACCATTGGTGATTTTAGTAAATCGAGTAATCATACAATCTATAGATTCATCATCAATCATTTTAAAATACTCATATTGGGACCTCAAGAGATCTTTCTTAGCTCTCTTGACTTGTGAAGTCCCTTCGTGTGTGACCAATAAGTGTTGCCAAATCTCATAAGCGGATTGGCAATGAATTACCCGTGTAAGGTCATCCTCATTCAAGGCGGTTAAGAGGGAATTTTGGGCCTTGGAGTTAGCCTCATATTCTCTAAAGTTGAAGTCGGTCCATGTGCTCTCATCACTATCGGGTGCAACATAGGGTTTGGTCAAAGATTTAGCCACTAAGGTACCTAAGGATTGCAAAAAGATAGTCATCCTAACCTTCCAAATAGGGAAGTTGAGTCCATCAAATTTAGGAGGGGTTTTGATGTTATCGGCCATGTTTACTAGTGATGACAAATGGAATGCAAATGTTGATTAGCAAATTTTAAGGATCTCTCTATGGATGTTAAGCCAAAACCTAGAGTCCAAGCTCTGATACCAATTGAAAATCACTTAGAGGGGGGTGAATAGGTGATAATGCTAATCAATGCACAAATTAAAAATTATGGAGCAACAATCTCACAAAGCAAGTGAATACAGCAATGAATGTAGAGAACAAGTAATAAGAGCAATGAAAATAGAGCAAGAAATAAGAGCAAGTAAACCAAACGCAAACACTGAGATTTGTTATCGAGGTTCGAGCACCCAGCTCTACTTCCCCGCCTTCCCCAGAAGGATTCCAACCACTTCCACTATCACAAAGATGTCACAAATACACCGGAGTACCCAACTCTACAATCTCAAGTACAAGCAATCTCTGAGTAGTCAAAAGACCACAAACTCTCTCTTACAAAATTCTCTTTCCTTACAAAGGTCCTTAGAGAATTAATGAGTAGGAATGAAGCTCTTATGTGTAAGGAGAAAAGAAAATGAAATGAGAGAATTCTTGAAAACACTTCAGAAAATGAGAGAGAATTTCAGCACAAAAACCAAGAAACCAAATCTTTTGAATGCCTTAAACTTTTGAAAATTTTTGAGAATTTTTCTAGTAACCAAACTCTCCCTAAACACCCCTATTTATAGGAGAGGGCTAGGGTTTAAAGATAAAACATTTTTAAGGCTAATCAGAATGTATTAAAACCAAAACATGTCACTTAAACACACTTAAGTGAGAAAAGGACAAAAATAAATCTGCTCAGAAAACTAGCCGTTACTGTTCAAACGGCTAGTACGGTCGACCGGTCCGGTCGACCGCAAGTTCAAAGAAAATAGCCGTTGCAGGCTACGATCGACAGGCCCGGTCGACCGAAACAAACAAGGAGCTCTGCTCTCAGACCGGTCGACCGGGACGGTCGACCGTCCAAAGACTGCCAAACGTGCACAGATTTGTGCACGTCGGTCGACCGACCCGGTCGACCGACTTCTAGCCAAGTCGACTTGTCAGAATACTTAGTCGACTGGATGAAGTCTGGAAAGGACAGAAAAAATAGTTTTTAAAAATATTTTGAAAAATCTTTTAACACTCCTAAAAATCACCAAAAATAGTTTTATCATTTTGTATTGATATATAAACATGTGGTAAAAAGTTTAGCTCAAATATCAATCAATATGAACTATTTTTGTCTCTTATCATTTTTACCAAAAACCAAAAACTGTATTTTCTAAAACTTAGATTTTGACTAGAAAATACGTTTTGTCCAAAACTTCTTCCAAATACAAAAACATGATATTTAAACATTTTTAAGCATAATCCTATATACATGAAACATATGTATATCAAAGTTTTTGTCATAAATTCCAATACCAAAATAAGTTTTGATAAAACACAAAACTTAAAACACATGATTATGTATATCAAAGTAAGTTTGTAGGTTGAAGATTGTATACAAACTATTTATGTTAGGAAACAAGATGTGCGCAAAAACATGTGTGATAGAGCTTCAAACCTATTCACTATTCTTTAACAAAATTCTAAACTAAAAGCAAATCTAATAAATTATCTTGAGCAATCTTGAAGTCTTGAGCCATGTGATGCCTTGCTAGAGCCTTCTCTTCTATGTTCCTTCCTTGATGTGCAAAAAGCCTTCTTTGCTTCATGAACCTAGAAATTCTTGCAACAGCTAAGCAATGGCCTCCAAATATGGTACTAACCTGAAACTTATCTAAACAAACTAATTAGTACCAAATAGCACTTATTTGTTTTGTTATCGTCAAAACTCTAAACAAATGGAGAGTGTAACCTTTTGGGCCAACAGATCCAAGTGCGATCTGCACCCGGTTGGCCAGGGCATAGACCCACATGACTCTATGTGACAGATTTTATTTTTGAAATCTTTTGCTATAAAAATTCTGAAAAAATATATAATTTAAAATATGGGTTGGTACATCCTTACATATATTTTAGTTGGATTTTAGATTAGGTTTTGATGTATAAAAATATTCATAGAGATCATGGTATAAACATGATTTTTAATAAATAATTTATATCAAATAAATTTTGAGAAATAAATTACTTACTTGGATTTGATCTCCCCTATCATGTTCCTCAATCTCTGCACTTTAAGATCTCTTTTGTTCATGCTTCTCTTGAGAAGAAAAGAAAGAAGGATGTGGGGAGAGCTGGGTCATGATTTTTTTTGAAGGTAGAAAAAGGAGTAGTTTAGGCTTTTATAGGGTATTAAGAATTTTAAAAATTAGAATTTCAGTTGGGTTCAAACTACTTGACTGAGTAGTTTAGGATATAATTAATTAAGTTAATAATTTTGAAAATAGAATATGAATTCGTATAAGTGAGGATAGATATGATTTTTTATAGTATTTAGATTAGGATTAGTTAAGATTTATGAAAAGATTTGATAAGATAGGAGTTGGATTAGGATAAGATTTTGGGTTTTGGGTTAATGTGTAAGGATCTCAATGGTAATGGGTTATGGGTTAGGAAAAGAAAAAGATATGAATAATAATAACAATGACAATAATAAATACTAATAAGAAAGAGATAGTAATAATAATAATATAATTATCAATATTAAGGATATTATCTAATAATACTTGGTAAAAATACTACCATTAATAATAATGATTAAAATAATACATAAGCATAAGAATAATAACAATATCAATATTAACAATAATAGCAACTACAATAATAATAGTAACATAGTAATGGAAAAAATACTAGCTGGTAATTAAAATTATAATACTTAATAATGCTAAATATAAATATAAGGCCAAACTACCATTTACTATCTAAAAATAATTTGTACTATAATCAAGTTAATAAATAATAATAAAATAACAAGTAAAATAAAATAAATACTTTAGAAAAATACAGTATTTTAAACCAGGGATGTTACATTATACCCACCTTATAAAAAATTTTGTTCTTGAAATTTCAATAAAGTAGGGAATGATAGTAAATCAAGATGAAGGAAGAAAATTAAACTTTCATGTCGCTTCGCACTGTATCAAGGGTCTACTCACTTCCGTTGCACGCTCTGATCTTTGTTACCGGCTTCAGAATGGAGTGACCAATTTTAAGAGACAAAATCAAGAAATGAAATAGTGAAGAAGAATAAGAATCAAGATGGAGCCAAGATTACTCTAGAAGAAGAGTTGAAATTTGTGATATCAAAAGATTTAAGAGATGGATTCCAAAGGGGAGGACGATCAATTCTCAAGCAGACTTAATATCTAATGTGAATGTAGTATGTTTATTGCAGTGTAAATATAACTTGTCTCAGATAACTGGTAAGAACTATGTTCTCTTTTTATATCGAACTTGGCTCTGATACCAAGAAAACGCTGTCATGCCCCGCTTTCTAAAATACGTGAAAATGAAGTCGCGACGAGAGTCGGCGACGTATATGCGCGAGGAGAATACCCACGCATACACGCTAAGCCTAAAGTAACATGAACAAGTTATAAAATCACTATAGTAAATCAATATCACTACAATGTCACATATAAACATCCACACATGATGATATATGAAAAGGAAATGGAATAAGCATGAGTCCAATTTATAGAATCATGAAAGCGATGGAATAAAAAAGAAACAGATACACCGAGAAAAGATGATCAAGTAAGAGAAAACTCTTGCTTCTCAAGATGTCTGTGATCCTCTCCAAAACCTGATAAGCAATATATGGCCACAAATTTGGATATGCAAATCTATGGAGTCAGAACTCCTAGTGAATGTGTAAAAATAAACTGAAAAGTGCATGCGCATATAATATGTGAGCAGATAAAGAATATATATATATACCGAAATAATAAATGATATGAATAAAGTATATAAATAGTAATATGGATAGCACACAGTAAAATATGTGTCCAGTCAGGTACTTAATCAGGTGTCTATCACGATCTATATATCAAGCGGGTAGAGTCAGTCATTACTAGAGTCAGATGTCCAATCAGGTCAGGTGTAACGTCAGGTGTCCAACATATATACATATTTCAGGTAAGGACAACCAATTACAGTACATTATGAACAGTTTATTATTATTATGTCCGCGAATACTAATTGCCACCTATAATAAATGTGTCCCATACTGCGCCGTCACACGTGACAAATTAGGTCCTAAGTTATTAAAATTGATCAGTTGGAGACATTGTCCATGCTTTGATTGGTCCCGTACACGGCCCAGCCTCCTGGCACTGAACCAGGCCCTACCGCAAGGTACTCAAGGACATGTATAACATGTATAATAGGAACAAGAACAAGACGGGGTGCCAGTCACCCCATGGTAACCCTGCAATGGAACTCTCTTTCGGCTGCGCAACCTATATCCTAGGTCTACCTCAAATACAGACGCTGTCTCTTCCATCAATTTTTTCAATCTCAATGTAAGTTGTTTAATGTCATATTATTAGTTTATCAAGATTATTTAATGTGTATGTTACTTAGATCACTGGGATAACTCGGTGGGTAATAACGTCAATATGTGTAATCAGAATACAGGTATAACAGGATATATGATGTCAGTGTACAGGATACCGGTATAACAGGACATGTAACAAGTATAACATGAGGGTGTTGTTACCGTATGCAATATTTTTCTAGCAACTATAATAATATGGACATTATAATTATCAGGTAAATGTCATGTATAATCAGTCAAGTTCTTCAAGTAAATCATGATATTCAGATAGGTAATGACCTGCTGGCATAAATAGAATAATCCAGGCAAAATATTTAATCAACTCAGATCTTCAAAGTCATCGACATATCCAAGTCTCAATATATAAAATACATACTCATTTATATCCAACCAATCATCACTATCCAATCTTAATTAAGACTATCATACACTCTCACTTTCATTACGTTCAAACACAAGATTCAGAAATCCAAGTAACTGGTCAATTATGCATATACATGCCACCAGGTCAGGTTAAACCAATCTACTTCTACTTATCAACCCAAGGTCAACTCTTACTCAATCGAGTCTGCTAACAAATCCAAGTCCAATATCTCGTTCTTTAATAAGGAATCTCCGAATTAATCAATTATCAATATCTAACCAAACTTTCACCTGTTTTACCAGCAATAAGAATAATCAAATCTACTGATAATGTCATCAGATATCAACTCGTATAACTACCATCTTAAACATGTCAAATCCATGATCTATATAATATAATTTAAGTTACATCACCAATAGTTTCAATCCCAATCAAGATAATAACTAAGAAGTGGGACATCCTCAAGCTACATGAAATCTAAAAAGTCTCTGTACTCAAGCCCCGATATCAATAAACATCATTGCTCAGATAATTTATCAGTGAATATATCCAAATAAAATACTTACAACTAATAATTCAAAATCAGTATTATATGATAGATCAAAATCAAGGTAAGGTATTCATGTAAACCTCAAGTTGAACTCTAGGTCTATATATAAATTCAAGCATCTAGATAAATCAATCTTAAGGTAACATCTTATTTAATCTACCTTTATTGTCTAAATGAATTCTTGTCTGAAATATCATCAAAAATAAATGTCTGATAACTGCCTCAAATAAATATACTATTTATCAACAAATATGCACCTTTAACCTCCATCATGAACCAATCAACCTCAAGATCAATCAATTTGTATTTTAAGATTCCTCACAACTAGGTCAGTTACAAGATCAAATTTGATCTAAGGTTTACTACAACTAATCATGAATCAACAGTGGTAGACGACTGCACATGAAATGACATGGATCAACTATAAATAATGTTAGCACTCAACGATGTCTCATGAAGGAATAGAGGTAAACATACTGGTATAATGTATCAGAAGGTCGTATGAAATGATACAAGTAACCGATAACAACAAACAAGAAAATGATGCAAATGCAAACACTTCCAATTATCATCTTAGTAAATTTAGTAGCATAATTACATAACTAAATGAAATCATTTATCACAAAATCTTGTATAACTGAAGGAGAAAAAGAACACTCACAATAAAATTAAATAAAATTACACAAAGAAAAGAAACACTCACTTGAACTCGATCCTAAGTCCAAAAAACTGAAATCATAAGGCCCCGATAAATCTACATGGCCATTTCAATAGAAATTGTTAGATTTTAAAAAAATGTTTTACTTAGGAGTTATTAGGTGTTTTAATCTCAATTAATTGGTTTGAAGGTTGGGAATATGATCCTCTAGGTCTAATGAATTTAGTAGATTCAGTTTAAACCAATTTTTAATTTTATTTATTTATTTTTTGTAAACGAAACGGCCCAGGCTAGGCCCAAGCCTGGTTCGAAATTTATCTTTTTTTTCTTTTTCATTTTTTAACAGGGCCCAAGGGCCCTGTGCTGTGCCTGGTCCAGGCCAGGCCAGCCTTGGCCCAGCGGGGCTAGGCCAGGCCAACGGGGCCGACCGAGGCCTTGTTTTTTTTTATTTGGGTGTGTGCAAAGTGGGCTGGCAGCCCACTGTGCACCCCCATGGGTGCAGATCCGGGTGCGATCTACACCTGGTTGGCCAGGGCACAGATCCACATGGATCTGTACAACAATTTTTTTTTAAGAAATCTTTTGCTGTAAAAATTCCAAAAAATATGTAATTTAAATAAGGGTTGGTACATCACATGTATTTTAGTTGGATTTTAGATTGGGTTTTGATGTATTAAATGAAAGATCACCTAGATGGGGGGTGAATAGGTGATGGCTAATCTAATGGTCACTTATGAACAAATAATGCGGAATTAAAACTAAGTTGACCAAATTAAACTTCTTTTAATTGAACACTTATGTATAACACAAGAGTGTTGCCGAATTCCCCTTGCGAGGCTCTGGACAAACTCCTCTAGATTCCCTTGAATGGGTTGAGGTGCCGCGTTGGCTCTCTTGGTTGAATACAAGTATTAGACAATCAATCCCAAGCAATTATATAACAATTAAGCACAAGGGTATATCAAGCATGTAAAGTAAAGACAATGTAAGTAATGCAAGATATAAAAGAGACTAAGTGAGAAAGAGAGCAAGAGTGAGCAATCGCAAACACAAGGGTATGTTTCGAGGTTCGAGCACACTTGCTCTACATCCCGCCTTCGACACACGAAGGATTTCCACTATGCAAGATCCCAATGGATTTCTCCCCGGTGCCGCAACACCTACAAGCCCTCGGACTCCCAAGTCCCGTACACACGCAAGTCCACCGACTCGCCGAGGCCGCACCTCAAACCAAAGAGTTCACAACCGAACTCAACCACCAACGAGCACACTTGCCCGTATCCTCAAAGAACAAAGAAAAATCTCTTGATGATCACAACACTTGATCACCTAAAGCGCACTCTCACTACAACACACCTATAGGAATATCTAGCAATGGATAGCTCAAGTGTGGTGTGAGAAAAGCAAGGAAAGACTATGGTGAAAATCTCAAAGAATCACTAAAACACTCTCTTGATAAAAACTCCCTTTAAGATGGGAAGTATTTGCACTCAATTATATGGAGAGAACTTCTGAAATCAGTTGGAAAAACTAACTTAAAAGTCTCCAAAATCTTCTACTAAAAACAGTTGACAAGACCCCTTTTATAGGCTGTCAGAAAATAGAGCCGTTGGGGCTCTGTCAGTGCTACCGGTCGACCGGCCCGGTCGACCGCCAACAGTCAAAAATCCGACCGTTGGAGCCTCCGGTCGACCGGCTCGGTCGACCGACCCACTGGAGCAGAGAGTAATCTCTCTGTCGGTCGACCGGACCGGTCGGCCGATATTTCCAGAGAGCAAAGCTCTCCGAAGCGGTCGACCGACCCGGTCGATCGTCCTCCAGTGCACCAAGGCGTGCACGTCTGTGCACGTCGGTCGACTGATCCGGTCGACCGACTTCAGACCCGGTCGACCGGTCCGGTCGACCGCTGAAGCCTGAAACAGTTTGCACAGTTCTGCACAGATACGGGATTTGAAAATAGGTCTTTTCACTCAATAAAAATCCCATAAATTCACAGTAAATCTAAAAAATAGTTTTAATCACAATAAAAACTGTTTTTCTAAAAACATGTCTTTCTAAGACTTGTTTTTCCATAACTTCACAAAATACAAAAATAAGATATTTTGAACTTATAAAGCATAGTGTGTATGGATATGATCCACTACACAATCATAATAAAATATCTATGTTTTTTATCATAAAGCTCTAAACTTGGTTATGGTTTGAAAAGATATATATGATAGAAATACCAAAAACCAAAGTTTATATTTTGTCTCAAAGAAAATCTTTTACTGAATAAAAATTCTTTTCTAAAAAGAAATCTTTTATGAAATCAATTAAATCAAGAGTTCTATCAAGAGTGTGTGTGTGAAATAGACTTGAGCAATCCACCAACTATCTATCCTTTACATTTTTACTAAAACAAAAATACAAATCTTATACCTAGACACAAGTCTTCAACTCCTTGAAGTCTTCCCTTGAAGGCTTCTCATCTTCTTGACTTGGTCCAAGCTTGATCCAAAAGCTCCTTGGATCACATCATGCAAGCTCTAAATCTTGACAATTTATCCTTTGTTGAGCTTTGCACCTACTAAGATCTTGATAAAGAATCTGTCACTAATTAAACACAAGATCATTAGAAATCATAACTTCATGAGTTGATCATCATCAAACTAGGGTGATAGGCCTTTGGGCCAACAATCTCCCCCTTTTTGATGATGACAAAACTCATGACGTTATATATGCATGGATTAAAGTAAAGCTTCAAAGAAGCTCCCCCTTAACTCATGCATATCAAATAAATGATAAAGATATGACAATGAAGTAAATAAATATGTATGCAAATGAATGCATGTAAAACAAAACAAATCTTTTATTTCTTGTGATGCATGAGTAAAAGCACAAGTCAAAATCTCAAAATCATCTCAAAATCTTTCTCTCCCTTAAGGAAATCATGCATATAACTCAAATACTTCTCCCCCTTTTTGTCAATCATCAACAAAGGGTTCAAAGTTCAAATCATCAAACAAATTTTCTCCCCCTTTTTGTCAAAAATAAGGAAATCAAGGAGGGTAAAATCAAATCAATCAATAAGATTTATATGCGATATACATTCATGAAGAGGAAGACGCTAAGTTAACTTCCCTACACATATGCATTACATGAAGAAGGGATGATAAGCCCCAATTCACATAACACATATTATGTAATGCATAAGAGGAGATGTGAAGCTCCCCCTACACACGTGTACCACATAAAGAAGAGATGTTAAGCTCCTCATTACACAATACACTCAACATGAATCTACATGTAGAAGAGATGTTAAGCTCTCCTTGCATATAGGCAATACAAACCAAAAAAAAATTTAAGTTTTTCTTTATCAAAATAAAATTTTTGAATTTTGCTCAATACACAAATTTTGAGATATCTTAGAAAAGGTCATATTTTAAGATATCAATTAACAAAATTTTCAAAGTACCAATTGTAAAATAACCATACACAAATTTTTGATACCAATTTGAAATTCTAATTAAGCTTAGCATTAACCAACCTTTGTGCTATAGAAGATACTAATTATAAAACAAGCACAAATAGATAACATATATGTATGACAAGATAATACCAATAGAAATTGATATAATTTGAAAGCATTCATACATACAATCAAAATATGAGTATATATAAAAAATATTGATACCAATTGAAAATATCCAATGATACCAATTGAAGAGATTAAGCTTATCATATACTCTACCATATGAAGAATTTAAACTAGTTAAATGAAAATATTTTTGAAAACTAGTAAGGAATCCTTCAACCAAGGAATAAGTCAAAAGTTTTCATGAACCACAAGTAAATCACATGGCACTAAAAACACTCTAATATCCATAAAGTCCATATATAATAAAAGGTGAGTGTACTAGTGTTATCTGGAACATGGCATCATGAAAGTGGCAATAAAACTCAATATTCCTATAAATTTTGAATACATGAAAAATCATCACAAATTTTAATACATGAAAATCAACAAAATTGTATTTCATGGCATATGTATGTTTAGTCAATGCAATAAGTGTACATACATATCTCTTAAACACAATTGAGTCTATATAAATAGATTTGCATTAAAGGCAAATGACTCAAGAGGTATCCATGTATATCTTAATGTTTTGACAAAATAAACATATACATGAAATGAAAGCACATGATCATAGCATAAATCCAAAAAGGGAATACAAGTTTACAATGTAACAATCATCAAAACTTAGGCTATACTAACACACCTAATGGGCACAAATAAGCATTTAAACCCAATCATATATAGATTTATTTGTGATCCATAATGTGTATAAGTATAAATTCAAGTGTTGACAAATGCTAACATTTAAACTAATATTCAAATCATGAAGCATCAAATAAATTTTGAAAATACAAAAGAATTTATCCATATGATTAAAAATAGGATCATGTGAATCAATTTGAAAAATAGATAACTAGTTTAAATGGATTTTTGACAAACTAGTTAAAGATCCTTCAAAAATACAAAGTCAAATGTTTTCCATGAATAATACTAAATACACAAAAGTTCAAGCACTCATAGTCCATAAAGCTCATAAATTATCTTTTATCATAAAAGATGAGTGTTCAAAGGTTATGTAAATGGTATTTTCATGAAAATAGAAAGTGAAGCATGAATCTCATGAAAATCTTATTTTTAATCTTAAAACAAATCAACTCAAAATCATTTTTCATAAAAATAGCAATCTTCATGGTATATGTATGATTTATACAAATCTAACAATATGCATACATATCCCAAATATGAAAAGAGTCCAATATATATTGCATGAAGGCAAATGACTCAAGGGGTATACATGTATATTTATTAGATTTGAATTAAACACACATATACATGAAGTAAGATCAAAGATAGGCATAACAAGTATAAATGACCGAATCATCAAAACTAGCCTATACACATGCATATAGTGGATACAAATGAGCATGAAGTTCAAATATATATGAGTCAATTGTAGTTCACTATTCATATATGTATAAATGTAAGTTTTGACACATTCTACATTTAAGCATGTAAATACCACATGAAGCACATAAAATCTTAAAACATGAACATGCTATGAATGATATTATGAAAATAAAAAAGCATGTACATAAATAAAATAGAAGTTTAGAAATTGTTACCAACTCCAAAACTCCAAGCATGGTGGTTGACCCACCAAAATTCCTTGATAGCAATGCATCCAAATGTTTGTCCATCATGTCCATTGCATTGGCTACCAAGGCACCAATCCTCTCACGTTTTGTGAGAGCCCTCACCTACATCAAAATCAAAAGGTGGGGGTTTTGGTACCCATACTTTCTTGGGTCCTTTGGGGTTAGCTTTATTGTAAGGATCCCAAAATCTTTTATACTTAGCAAAATATAAATGAGGTTTCTTATCAAAACAAAATTTTGCTAAATGACCTTTGCAGCCACAATGTGTACATATGTACACCTTAGCATACTTATGAGTGGGAGTGTGAGCATGATGTGCATCATAAGCATGTGCATGATGTGAATGTGCATGAGTATGAGGAACTTGTTTCTTTTGAGACAAGGATTCCAATCTAGTATGATTGAATGCACATGAGCTCAAATTAGAGCTCAAATTATCAATTTTATTTTTCAAATTTTAATCTCATTTTTATCAATGTGTACATGAGAAGCATGATGAGATGAAGAGTCAATTTTCTTTTTCTTTTGAAAAACATTATCCTTTTCTTTTTCAACAAATTTTCTTTTTAAAGACTTATTTTCTTGCAAAACAACTTCTTTTTGTTTTTCCACCAAATCAATCTTATTTTTCAAATCTTTATTTTCTTTTCTAAGCACGCCATTTTATTTTCTAATGAATCTTTATAATTAAGCATGGCATCAAAATTCTTTTTCAAATTCTTGTTATCTTTTTCTAAACATGCAATGTTACTTCTAAATGAATCTTGTTCCTTATGCATGCATGCAATGTCCTTTTTCAAATTTTTATTTTCTTTCTTAATTATGTCATGTCTCTCAAGCAATAATTGACAAAATGTAGAGAGCTCATCATATGACATACTATCATCATCGGATTCGGAGTTTACCTCAAGGGGGTTATCCCCTTGGACCATATAGCATACGTTGGAGATGTCGCTTCCAACGTCCGAATCGCTCCCCGCATAGTATAAGTCCTTTTCGCCAAGGGAGGTGATGATGTTCCAAGCTACACAAGCCGATTCAACATTAGAAACCCTAGATAAATAATCATCATTTAGGGTTGACTTTAAAGCATGAAGGGCTTTTGCATTAGCCTCAAGATTCTTACCATTTAAACAATATGCATTATTAGTTGTGGCAAGATAGACATTAAATCCTAGGGCTTTGAGGAACAAGGACATCTTAACCTTCCAAATTTGGATGTTAAGGATGTCAAAAGTGGGTGGTGACATAAAGTCCATGGTGTGTGTACAAAGTATGGTGATTAGCCTAAAATGAGGATCTTTAACTCTTAGGTTGTTAGACCCAAATCAAGAGCACTAGCTCTGATACCAATTGAAAGATCACCTAGAGGGGGGGTGAATAGGTGATGGCTAATCTAATGGTCACTTATGAACAAATAATGCGGAATTAAAACTAAGTTGACCAAATTAAACTTCTTTTAATTGAACACTTATGTATAACACAAGAGTGTTGCCGAATTCCCCTTGCGAGGCTCTGGACAAACTCCTCTAGATTCCCCTTGAATGGGTTGAGGTGCCGCGTTGGCTCTCTTGGTTGAATACAAGTGTTAGACAATCAATCCCAAGCAATTATATAACAATTAAGCACAAGGGTATATCAAGCATGTAAAGTAAAGACAATGTAAGTAATGCAAGATATAAAAGAGACTAAGTGAGAAAGAGAGCAAGAGTGAGCAATCGCAAACACAAGGGTATGTTTCGAGGTTCGAGCACACTTGCTCTACATCCCCGCCTTCGACACACGAAGGATTTCCACTATGCAAGATCCCAATGGATCTCTCCCCGGTGCCGCAACACCTACAAGCCCTCGGACTCCCAAGTCCCGTACACACGCAAGTCCACCGACTCGCCGAGGCCGCACCTCAAACCAAAGAGTTCACAACCGAACTCAACCACCAACGAGCACACTTGCCCGTATCCTCAAAGAACAAAGAAAAATCTCTTTGATGATCACAACACTTGATCACCTAAAGAGCACTCTCACTACAACACACCTATAGGAATATCTAGCAATGGATAGCTCAAGTGTGGTGTGAGAAAAGCAAGGAAAGACTATGGTGAAAATCTCAAAGAATCACTAAAACACTCTCTTGATAAAAACTCCCTTTAAGATGGGAAGTATTTGCACTCAATTATGTGGAGAGAACTTCTGAAATCAGTTGGAAAAACTAGCTTAAAAGTCTCCAAAATCTTCTACTAAAAACAGTTGACAAGACCCCCTTTATAGGCTGTCAGAAAATAGAGCCGTTGGGCTCTGTCAGTGCTACCGGTCGACCGGCCCGGTCGACCGCCAACAGTCAAAAATCCGACCGTTGGAGCCTCCGGTCGACCGGCTCGGTCGACCGACCCACTGGAGCAGAGAGTAATCTCTCTGTCGGTCGACCGGACCGGTCGGCCGATATTTCCAGAGAGCAAAGCTCTCCGAAGCGGTCGACCGACCCGGTCGACCGTCCTCCAGTGCACCAAGGCGTGCACGTCTGTGCACGTCGGTCGACTGATCCGGTCGACCGACTTCAGACCCGGTCGACCGGTCCGGTCGACCGCTGAAGCCTGAAACAGTTTGCACAGTTCTGCACAGATACGGGATTTGAAAATAGGTCTTTTCACTCAATAAAAATCCCATAAATTCACAGTAAATCTAAAAAATAGTTTTAATCACAATAAAAACTGTTTTTCTAAAAACATGTCTTTCTAAGACTTGTTTTTCTATAACTTCACAAAATACAAAAACAAGATATTTTGAACTTATAAAGCATAGTGTGTATGGATATGATCCACTACACAATCATAATAAAATATCTATGTTTTTTATCATAAAGCTCTAAACTTGGTTATGGTTTGAAAAGATATATATGATAGAAATACCAAAAACCAAAGTTTATATTTTGTCTCAAAGAAAATCTTTTACTGAATAAAAATTCTTTTCTAAAAAGAAATCTTTTATGAAATCAATTAAATCAAGAGTTCTATCAAGAGTGTGTGTGTGAAATAGACTTGAGCAATCCACCAACTATCTATCCTTTACATTTTTACTAAACAAAAATACAAATCTTATACCTAGACACAAGTCTTCAACTCCTTGAAGTCTTCCCTTGAAGGCTTCTCATCTTCTTGACTTGGTCCAAGCTTGATCCAAAAGCTCCTTGGATCACATCATGCAAGCTCTAAATCTTGACAATTTATCCTTTGTTGAGCTTTGCACCTACTAAGATCTTGATAAAGAATCTGTCACTAATTAAACACAAGATCATTAGAAATCATAACTTCATGAGTTGATCATCATCAAAACTAGGGTGATAGGCCTTTGGGCCAACATTAAAAACATTCATGGAGATCATAGTATAGACATGATTTTTAATAAGCAATTTATATCAAATAAATTTTGAGAAAATAAATTACTTATTTGGATTTGATCTCCCCTATCATGTTCCTCAATCTCTGCACTTTAAGATTCCTTTTGTTCATGCATCGCTTGAGGAGAAAAGAAAGAAGAACGTGGGGAGAGTTGGGTCATGATTTTCTTTTTGGAGGTAGAAAAAGGAGTAGTTTAGGCTTTTTATAGGGCATTAGGAATTTTAAAAATTAGAATTTCAGTTGGGTTCAAACTGCTTGACTGAGTAGTTTAAGATAGAATTAATTAAGTTTGTTTGAAAGTAGGATTTGGATTCGAGTAAGTTAGGATAGATATGATTTTTGTTAGTATTTAGATTAAGATTAGTTAAAATTTATGAAAAGATTTGATAAGAGGATTTGGATTAGGATAGGATTTTGGGTTTTGGGCTAATGGGTAAGGATCTCAATGGTAATGAGTTATGAGTTAGGAAAAGGAAAAGATATGATTAATAATAACAATGACAATAATAAATACAAATAATCAGAAAGAGATAGTAATAATAATAATATAATTATCAACATTAAAAATATTATCTAATAATACTTGGTCAAAATACTACCATTAATAATAATGACTAAAATATTACAATAAGTATAAGAATAATAACATATCAATATTAACAATAATAGCAACTACAATAATAATAGTAACATAGAAATGGAAAAAATACTAGGTAGTAATTAAAATGATAATACTTAATAATGCTAAATATAAATATAAGGCCAAATACCATTTACTATCTTAAAATAATTTATACTATAAATCAAGTTAATAAATAATAATAAAATAACCAGTAAAATAAAATAAATACTTTAAAAAATATAGTATTTTAGATCAGGGATATTACAATATATGATTAGTGTCCTCGATGCCCCATTGAGTGACCAAATACTTTAAAAATTTCTCGAAAGCGACCCTGAATCTGTTCTTCTATAGATTGAACTTCATCTTGTATATTCACAAGAGGTCAAAAGCTTCGCCAAAATGTTGGAGATGATCCGTACGGAGGACACTTTTCACCAACATGTCATCAATGTACACTTTCATTGTTCTCCCGATCAGATCCTTACAGACCTCCTGATCAGATCCTTGAAGACTTTGTCAACCATGCGCTGGAAGATGGCCCAGGTATTTTTGAGCTTAAAGGGCATCACCTTGTAACAATAAATTCCCCAACCAATAGTAAAAATAATCTTGTCTTCATATGATAGTGCATCTTGATTTAGTTGTATCTAGAGTAGGCGTCCATGAAGTTAAAAAGTTTATGGCCCGTTGTTGCCTCTACCAACTGGTTTATCCAGGGAGGGGAAGTTATCTTTTGGGGCAAGCTTCATTGAGGTTAGTAAAGTAGATGTAAGCCCTCCACTTGTCATTCTTTTTCTTCATGAGAATGTGACTGGAAAGCCAGTGGGTAGCAGGTCTCTTGGATCAATCCGACCTGTAGTTGGCAGTTAACTTTATCGTTGATGGCCCGACTCCATTCCTTATTCATTCTCCTTAGCTTCTGTTTTACTGGCTTAGCGTCTGCCTTGATGGAGAGTTTTTGACAGATGATACTGGGATAGGCATACTGGCGGGAGCCCATATGAATAATTGTCTGACAAGACTTTTTGAACTAGGTCTTCTCCTGAGAATGCATTCACGAGCCAATTCGGAGGACTTTCATTGAATGATGTGGATCTATAAGAAATGACTCGGGTTTCTCCTTAGTCTTGCTGTTTGGGTCTCCTGACTCAATAGTAAGTCAGGGTCTGGATCCTCTGACTCAGTAGGGGAGTCAGAGTCTTGGCTTTCACCGTTCTGTAATTGCTATTGGTCAGTAATCCTCTTTTGCTTCTTATCCATAGGATAATCCTTGCCATAGATTGCTCGGAAGGTCTTTGTCATCCAGTCGGACTTCTTCAAGGCAACTGCAGCTATAGTTCTGGCCATCGCCTGGTCACCCATTACATTGGTTATTCCTGATGATATGGGGTACTTCAAAATTTGATGATGGGTGGACGGGACATCTCTCATCATGTGAATCCATGGCATCCTGAGGATGGCGTTGTAGAAAGATTCAAGGCTAAGAATGTAGAACTCTATGACGATGTTGTATGGATCTGCTCGGACTTGAAACTCGACTATACTAAGTGAATGAGCATCGCTCCCGTCGAATCCATAAAGAAGCAACTGGGTCTGAGGGATGATCATCTTTCGAGCTAACTCAGAAGTGTCCTCCATTCGATCTAGAGCATGTTCGTACAGGATATTGACACTAATTCCACTATCGACCAAGATTTTTGACACTCTGCAACAACCAATATGTATTGTCATGACTAAAGCAACATTGTACGAGAAGCACACGACATAGGCGTCTTCCTCAGAGAAGAATATTGTCCTGCATAGTAGTGAAGGTGGCGTGTCAATATTGCTGTGAAGTTGTCTTCTTGATTCATTAACATAAATCGACCTTTCCTTCATCGTGGTGCCTTCTATCAGGGAGGTGTCGAAGATGGCATTTCACCTCCCTCTACTGGATGAGGGCACTACCTACTTGACCGTCTTGTGGTGGGTGTTCCTTTTGTACTTTAGTCTCTAAAGGTTGTGTCGGGTTGAGGATGAACTCCCAGAGATATCCCTGATTAACCAGATCCTGGAGGTGTTATCGGAGGGTCCGATATTCGATGATGGGATGACCCATCCTGTCATGGAAGGAGCAGTAATCCCTAGATCTGGGTCCCTTCGGGTTTTGCGAGAGCGGTCGAGTTAAGCACCTGAACCTGGTTGGGCTTTGATGGTATTGAATAAATGATCAAGGGGTATCCTACGTGGAATTAGGCCGGGCTCTATAGCGTCATCCTTGTTTGACTCGGGCGCATTTCGGGGTGGTTCATTGACATTGACGGAGTTGGTTAAGACTTTTCCTTAGGGAACTGCTACTTTAGCTTCTCGCCCTCGGATCCTTGATTAGGGGGGGCGAGTGGTCTTAATCCGAGTCATTTCTTTAATCTTCATATACTTTTATGCCCGTACGAGGATGTCCCTCATCTCGGTGACATCGTTCTTTACCAAATTCTTGTAGAACGAGTGGGTGACTTGCAACCCACTGATGAATGTAGCGATGGCTATGACTTTATTACAGTTATACATCAGAGCCATCTGGCTCAGAAAATAGTTGACATAACTCTGCATGCTCTCCTCTGGTTTCATTCTGACCGTGAGGAGATAGTTGCTATTCTTCTGAAACTCTCTCTGAGAACCGAACTGATTGTAGAAAATGTCAATTACATCATTGAAACTCTGAAGCGAGTTCTTCGGGGGTGAGTGAACCAATGGTAGGCGGCACCTTGAGGCTAGCTGGAAGGGAACGCCCTATAGAGGAGAAGGTTATCATGAGTATGGACCGCCATTTTGTCTCAGAACTGGGTGAGATGAAGAAAGAGGTTGGACACTTCTGAGTAGCAGTCGAAGGAGGGAATCACAAATTTTCTTAGAATCGGACCGTGGTAACTTCCTTCAACAGTGGTGAGTCAGAAGGCCTTAACCCGCTATGCTTCATCCCCTTCGAAGTTTATTGGCTCTCTTGGTCGAGTCGCCTGTGAATCAGATCCGCAATGTTCTTAATGCGAGAGAACTTTAGGCTGCAAGGATGCTCTGAGTTCTCAAAGCACTCGTCATCATTGCGAGTCTCCAACCTGTTGCGCTTTGAGCTGCCAGAAGTTTGTGCGGCCTCCCGTCACGTTGCGACAACAGGGGAGCCTGAGCTCTTTCTTCTGCAGTTCGGGGAGACTGCGATTTTCGCATTGCGTCGACTTGCTTGAGGAGTCTGGTCTGGACACGAGTTTCTACGTCTTCTCGAGGGCAGCCATCTCGCGAGCCATCCCATCTCCATTTGCTGCTCTTCGAGCTACTTCTGCAGGCTAAAAAGCATCTGGAGAAGTTACTTGTTGGTGTATTGATTAGTCTACAATTCTGCATTATTATGTCGCATTCTCTCACCGCTTTATGAATAAATTATCGATCTAAACCGTGTTTTGGTCTTTATTGCAGGTAGATCCAAAGTCCAAGGGCAAAGATGGAATAAGAGCCTAATTCTTCCCAATTTATGGTAATTAATCCCGCATTACTTGGAGGCCAAGCAATGGATTATCTAGAAGATACATCGAATCTAGCCTCCTGCGCTGTCAGACGAATATTCGGGTGAAAGTACCAGAAATGGGATATACCCTAAACATTCTCGAAGCCAGACGGAGCCACGGACCAAACCAGGGACCTAAGTCCCTGGTATTGCCGCGGATCCACGGCAATCCTTGCGGATCCACGGCAATAGTAAGGAGCCACGCGTCGATTTTCGACGCGTGGCCCCGTTTCGTCTTCTGGAAGGATATTTGGCCTATAAATAGACCTGCAGAGGGCCAAACCGAGAGCAGCCTTCGTTTTTAGGAGTAGGTCCAGATTTTAGTGTAGTGTAAGTGAGTGTTCTTCATTTCTTGTATTTTTCATTTCTTTTTCTTAGATCATTGTAGTAGGGCTGAGTGATTTCTAGAGAGAGAAAGTAAGGAATTGATGTAATAGAGAGTGACACTCTATGTAAAGATGCCTCCTTTCTCTTCCAATGTAATCTCCTTCACCTTCTACATGATTTCTTGCTAGTTTTTCTTCTCATGGCAATCTAACTACTAGCCACTAACCATCTAACCACTTACTTGATAATCCACATGAATCGGGTTGCCTCTACAAGGCCTTGTTCTTGCAAGAGCCATTGATGGCCAAAGATGATGGGTCTAACATCTAACTTGCTAACTTGCTAACTTGCTAACCAAGCTAACTCTCTTTTATTTCATGCTCTTTTATTTCATGCTAGTAGTGTAATGAGTGATGCTTGTATTAGTTTGTTATTGATGCAATGTTTTGAATGTGATGAACCATCCATGAGTCATGCTTTGTACCGTCTCTTGGAGCCAAGGATTGTGATGGCCAAGGATCAAAATGTGAGGCAACTATCTCGAAGAGGTTAGCATGGTTAGTGGAGTATTTAGTAGTTAGTAGCCATGAGGTTTCTTTTTTTTGTTTTTAAAGGCAACTCTTTTATCTTTTCATCAGTGTTTTTACCATCCTTCTTAGTTCATCTTTGTTCCATTCTATTTTCTATTTTGTTTTCCAAACCACTTCTATTTTGGTTTTCTTTGACGTTTTCATCGCTCTCCTCACCTACCACATTCTGGATTTCATTTTCTTTTCTTTTTCATTCTTTTTTCATTCTTTCAACAAAGAAGAAGTGTTAACAACTGACGTGAATAGAGACTGTTAATGCTTCTATCGCCTCCCTTCCCTGTGGATTCGACCCGTTAAGCCAATGCTATAACGAAAGTATCGAGGGTACATTAGCACATTCGAGCTTTTTATTGATTTTACATAAAACACACTTTTGAGTGCTAGTTCTTTCCCCGATCAAATTTTTGGCGCCGTTGCCGGGGAAGGGAATGGTTTTGATTTCACGTTTTTGTTAACATTGTCTTCTCTGTTTTGGTGTGCAGGGCAATATTTACAGGTGCTTAACATTGCAGAATAGACCCTAACTTTGCATATCCCTGCTCTTGAAAGCAGGGCCCGAGATTCTAAAGACAAACCGCGGAACCGCGACATTTGCCGCGAAACCGCGGCAATTTTTTGAACATTGTAAATTTTGTTGTTCTGGGATGTGTGAATTGTAATAGCTAGTGAATTTGTGATGCTATCTTTCTTGCTTTGATTGCCTACACACCATAATAAATAAAAGAACTAAAATATGGTAATTGGACACTTTTAAAACGGTTTAGACATTTGCATTTAGGCACGTGTCAATTCAATTCCAATATACTGTATTTTGTTCTGTTGTTGTGATCTGGATGGAGATGTACATATGGCATTGCATATAGCATAGGACAAACACGTGGGTGATTATCGCTTTGTGTTATATTCTTATCTATATTGCACACTTGCACAAATTGAACTTAAGGGCAAAACCCATTCAAGATAAGGTGGGGATTTAATCACCCTTCCTTAGCCCAAAAATCATCTCCCCACTCACACAACCCAAGCCCTAAATAAAATTTGAATAGACGTTGGCCCCTAGGGACATTTTATCTAGGTCTAGGTCAACCTTTCTATCGGCGTGGTTTTGATTTTCTTCTCTTTTTGATTGTTGTTTGATTTTTTCTTTTTGTTTGTGATTGTTTGTGAAATGGCATTCAACAAAAATAATTCTTTCAATCCGAACATGAATTCATATTTCACACCGACTCCATTCTATTCGGATAATTCCAATCCGGCGTTTTATAATATGCACCAACCACATACACCGGGTTGGCCTTATCCGAATCAATACAACCCATACCCACATTCTTATGACTATAATTTCCAAATAATTTCAACTCGTCATAGAGTCAATGGGGATTCACTTCCCCCGAGTTTAATTATTAACCTCCTTGTCCCCCATGTCCACCTTGTCCATCATATTCACCGTATCCACAATATTCATTCTCCGATTTTCGCTTCTTATACTCCTTTTTCTGAACCACCAATTGAAGAAAATCTGAGTTACTAAAGAGTTTAGAAGTCAATCTACAGAGGGCCGAGCAACAACTTCAAGAAACATTGGCCTCTCCAATTCCACAGTATTTTCAAGAGTCTTACTCAGTTCCACCTCCTCATAATGAACAACCATTTGCCTTGAAAACGAGTAAAGAACTCTTGTGTGAGTCCAAGCTTCAATCTCCACACATTTTTGACTCACATTATTCACAAAATTTCCAAAACCAAGATTCTTATACTCCTATTCTAGAGCAACCACTTGGAGATACATCATATCTAGATAAGAGTTTGGATATCTTGCAGGAGTCTTTATTACAATGTCAAAAATCACATGCCGAGTCTATCAATAAGGTGGAAGAACAATTGAGTCAATTGGTTAACATTCTTAGGAATGAGGAAACTCTATCTTATCAACCTTTGACAATTCAACTATGCCAAACTCTATTGATATGACCCAAGACTCTTGTCATTTTGGAAATCAAGATTCAATTTCAGCACACCCACCTGAACTTGTCCAAACTTTAAATCCCATTGACATTTTGGCAAGTTATCCTTTTCCTGAAATTGAACTTGAGCATGAATATGATCATGAACCTCAAATTAGTGATTCAATTCTACTTCCTGATTCAATTATGACTCCAGTATCTTCACCTGATTTCAATCCTTTTCCCGAGTCAGTATTGAATCCTGTACCAATTCATTGTGAAATTGAATCACCAATCATTCATGATGATCATATTGAACTTGACCAATTTTATACTTTTGAAAGTCCCATTGATAAATTGGCAAGTTCTCATTTTTGTGGAATTGAACTGAATGAGGAATGTGACTTTGATCCTCCAATTTGTGATCTTGTTCAAATTCCCGAATCACTATTGACTCCTGTTATGTTACCCAATTTGAGCAACATTTTAGAGTCAGTTTTGATTCCCATACCTGTCATTCCTGAACTTGAATCACCACTCTTAGAAAGTCACATTCCATCATGGGAAATGAATGTGGACTTAAGCTTCATCTTCTTGATTTGGACCCACTTCCTGAACCGATCTCGACTCCCGAACCTTTACTTGACTTGTGTCATTTTTCTGAGTCGGTATTAGTTCCTGTACTTCCTGAGTCCAAATCAATCATTCCATTCTGGGACAAGGTTGTTGATAAATTTGACTCCGAAATTATTTTGAAAATTTGGAAATTAGATGGGGTAAAACTGTTAATAAAAATTATAAATGCATACATCTTTCTAGTGGGTTGTATCAGGAGGTTTCTGGTGGGTTCCTCCGGACTCCACGCAAGAATGATTGGGCCGCCTTTCGTGGACCAATCAGGCCGCCACCGGAACCACCACCTTGAGGTAATTTTCCTTCCCTCTCTATTTATTCCATGCATACATACATCACGATGCATTGAGGACAATGCATGAGATAAGTGTGGGGGAGGGTTTACTAACATAGAGTTTTTAGATTTTCTTTCTTTACACTTCTTTTAGGATACTTTAGAAATCTTCCCTTTTGTATATTAATTTTTCTCTTTCTTTAAAAACTTTTTGAAATAAGAGACAAAGTTTTGATCTATTTTTAAGAAAATTAAGATGATCTTAGAAATTAAGAAAGCCATAATTATGACATCTTAAACCTAGTCGAAATAATGGATCTTGTTTAAAATTATAGGCTAAGTAAGATAAATTGGGGAGATAATTTTATCTTGAATTTTTTGCCTTAGATAGTATGCACATCGCACTTACACATTTTTGGGATGGAAACAAAGACCTAAAATGCCATAAAAAAATAAATAAATAAAAAGAAAAAAAATATATATGTGAATAAAACATCACTTATTAAGCTGGATAACTATGCCTCAAGAAGTATGATTATTCACGCCTAACGGTGATCAAAAGATCAAATAATCCCCCTTAGTTTTGTGGCCTTGTTTACTTGAGTCCTTAAACCCGAGGGATGTTTTCTCATCTGATGCCCTAAAACCATCTGGTCTGGGAGTATCGGTTATAGGCTCGCTACATGGGTGAACTAGAAAGCCTAAGAAAACTAAGGGAAGAAAAAAAAAGAAAAAGAAAAAGAAAAAAAATATAAATAATGGCTTGATGGTTAGAGTTGAAATCTCAAAAATCTTCACTATCACAAAGTGCATAATATCTAGGTTTTTATGAGAGATAAAATATTCAATCCAATTTTTAATTCTTACCTTAATTGAAGACAAGATCTTGCATAGAGACTAAGTTTAAGGAAGATTGATTTGTGGTGGACTTATGACCTTAGATCACTTATATTTTTGCAAAAATAGTTCAAAAACATGTCTCTCTTCAAAATGTGTTTCAAAATACTAACATTTGTCTTCTTTCTTTATGGATTTTGTGGGTGCAATCCGCTGAAAACCCTCAGGAGACAACACTCCTCCTCTAGGGTAACCTGGAGGTTTAACGGCTTGTTGCACATGCTCAGTGCAATAGCGTCACCTGCGAAAGTGGTGTAATAATAACATTTGTAGTATAGTTTTTCTTTTCTTGTTTTGCTCGGGACGAGCAAAAGAATAAGTGTGGGGGTGTGATTAGTCTACAATTCTGCATTATTATGTCGCATTCTCTCACCGCTTTATGAATAAATTGTCGATCTAAACCGTATTTTGGTCTTTATTGCAGGTAGATCCGAAGTCCAAGGGCAAAGATGGAATAAGAGCCTAATTTTCCCAATTTATGGTAATTAATCCCGCATTACTTGGAGGCCAAGCAATGGATTATCTAGAAGATACATCGAATCTAGCCTCCTGCGCTGTCAGACGAATATTCGGGCGAAAGTACCAGAAACGGGATATACCCTGAACATTCTCGAAGCCAGACGGAGCCACGGACCAAAACCAGGGACCTAAGTCCCTGGTATGGCCGCGGATCCACGGCAATCCTTGCGGATCCGCAGCAATAGTAAGGGCCACGCGTCGATTTTCGACGCGTGGCCCCGTCTCGTCTTCTGGAAGGATATTTGGTCTATAAATAGACCTGTAGAGGGCCAAACCGAGAGCAGTCTTCGTTTTTAGGAGTAGGTCCAGATTTAGTGTAGTGTAGGTGAGTGTTCTTCATTTCTTGTATTTTTATTTCTTTTTCTTAGATCATTGTAGTAGGGCTGAGTGATTTCTAGAGAGAGAAAGCAAGGGATTGATGTAATAGAGAGTGACACTCTATGTAAAGATGCCTCCTTTCTCTTCCAATGTAATCTCCTTCACCTTACATGATTTCTTGCTAGTTTTCTTCTCATGGCAATCTAACTACTAACCACTAATCATCTAACCACTTACTTGATAATTCACATGAATCGGGTTGCCTCTACAAGGCCTTGTTCTTGCAAGAGCCATTGATGGCCAAAGATGATGGGTTCTAACATCTAACTTGCGAATTGCTAACTAAGCTAACTCTATTATTTCACGCTCTTTATTTCATGCTAGTAGTGTAATGAGTGATGCTTGTATTAGCTTGTTCTTGATGCAATGTTTGAATGTGATGAACCATCCATGAGCCATGCTTTGTACCGTCTCTTGGAGCAAAGGATTGATGGCCAAGGATCAAAATGTGAGGCAACTATCTCGAAGAGGTTAGCATGGTTAGTGGAGTTTAGTAGTTAGTAGCCATGAGGTTTTTTTTTTTTTTTTTTAAAGGCAACTCTTTTATCTTTTCATCAGTGTTTTACCATACTTCTTAGTTTTCATCTTTGTTCCATTCTATTTTCTATTTTGTTTTCCAAACCACTTCTATTTTAGTTTTTTTCGACGTTTTCATCGCTCTCCTCACCTACCACATTCTAGATTTCATTTTCTTCTTTCATTCTTTTTTCATTCTTTCAACAAAGAAGAAGTGTTAACAACTGATGTGATAGAGACTGTTAATGCTTCTATCGCCTCCCTTCCCTGTGGATTCGACCCGTTAAGCCAATGCTATAACGGAAGTATTGAGGGTACATTAGCACATTCGAGCTTTTCATTGATTTTACATAAAACACACTTTTGAGTGCTAGTTCTTTCCCCGATCATGTATCAGGGTTCGAGAACAGCCAAAGTGCCCTCTAGGGTGGGGTAGAAGAATACTGTAATTTTCAGTGTCGGCGATGTGAATGTCGGATAGGCTGGGATGATTACTCGCGAGCTCGATCACTTCAACTGCTTTCCTCTTTCCTGTCGACAATGCAGAGACTGCGGCTGGAGCAATGACTGGAGCATGGGAGACATTCTTCCTTGGTGGATCCATGTCCGCGGTGCGAGGCTGTTCTGAGGAGGGGTTAGGTTTTGAAAGTGGAAGAGATCTTCGAGTATGGACTCAAAAAGGCTCTCAATGAAAGCACCAAATGTTGTAGGTAATTCTCGGAGGAGTTATCCACTCACCAAATTATTAGGATTAATGGATAAAATTTAGAGATCAAACCTGAGCTAACACATAAATTACGTGAAAATCTGAAAGGGAAAACTACGGTGCAAGAGAGAGAGCTCCACTATAATTCAGAGAAAATACAATGGTGGTAGTCTGATCTCACCCGCTAGGATTTCTGGGCTTGATTGATCTTCCTCCTCTATTGGAGGGGTCTATTATTTATACAGGTGGGTGTCTTGTCCGATAAGGTTACAGAGTTCCCATCTATTTGAACATATATTCTATCTCAACTGCTTATCTTGGAGGTGGTCGGAGCCAAACATCCTTATTTGAATTGGTAGAGCCCGATTTGTCTTTAACTAGTAGTCTTCATCCAGCTGTAGACATGATTGGTCCATTCTCTGGCTGTAACCGTCGGTTCAAATAAAGATTGGGTTGGAAATAGGGATACTTCTAATTAACTCTATTTCTATCCTTAGGATAGCTGCTTGAACTACTGGAGTTAGATGAGGTTAGGACTCTTTTTTAGATGTTTTGAGTATAGATACGCACGCGATTGTCCAAGAGATGAATGGACACGTGTCATGATCTCGAGAGTATTGAAAACTGACCACTATAATCACATATTTCATTTCATATAAGTCCATTTTGAGTTAAAAATATATAATCCAAAAAGTAAATTAAGTATAATTTTAGTGGCAAGATTTTTGTGCTCGTCAACGTGCCACATTACTTAAGGGTTCGGTTCATGTGTGTGAGCCACATACACATACAATAAGAGGACAAATCTGACGTTGACACGTGGATTGGAACTCTTATAATACGTTATGTGTGTGAACCCACACACATAACATATTATAAAAGTTCCAGGCTCACACACATAACATATTATAAGAGTTCCAATCACGTGTCAATGTCAGATTGGTCCTCTCACACACATAAAATATTATAAGAGTTCTAATCCACGTGTCAACGTCAGATTGGTCCTCTTATTATATGTGTTTGTGGCTCACACACATGAACCGATTCCATCACTTAGACTGTCAAAACGACTATAAATCTCTTGCCACCACCACACCCCCATGCCCCCAAAGACAAAACAAAGAGAAGACCTCTCTCTCTCTCTCTCTCTCTCTCTCTCTCTCACTCTCATAATTGTTACGATCTTCATAGTTCATCCAAGAATGGACTCACTCATCAAGCACCTCTCCACGCTCCTCACCCTCACTTCCTCCACCCTCCTCTACCTCCTCGCTCTCACCGCCGCCGTCCTCGCCGCTGTCTACCTCACGTCCCGCCTCCGCCCCGTCTACCTCCTCGACTTCACCTGCTTCCGCCCACCGGACTCCTTCCGCGTCCCCTTCGAGAAGTTCATGCGCAACACGCATAATATCCCTGACTTCGACTCCTCGAGCGTCCACTTCCAGCAGAAGGTTCTGCAGCGGTCCGGCCTCGGCGACGACACCGCCCCCCCCCCTCCTTCCACATCATCCCTTCCATCCCACGA
Organism: Agave tequilana; assembly: GCA_038442645.1. Taxonomy (NCBI): domain Eukaryota; kingdom Viridiplantae; phylum Streptophyta; class Magnoliopsida; order Asparagales; family Asparagaceae; genus Agave; species Agave tequilana. The sequence continues at coordinate 2,077 of JAVJIF010032998.1, read as the reverse complement.
TGCCGGCCTCTCGGGCCGAGTCTGAGCTCGTCATATTCTCCATGCTCGATTCTCTTTTTCAAAAAACCGGGTTCATCCCGAATGACATCGACATCTAGTCGTCAACTGTAGCCTCTTCTGCCCCATGCCGTCGCTGTCGGCGATGATCGTCAACAAATACAAGATGAGAAGCAACATAAGAAGTTACAATCTTGGCGGTATGGGCTGCAGCGCTGGCCTCATCTCTCTCGACCTCGCACGTGACCAACTGCGCGTGCACGCGAACTCGGTCGCTCTCGTTGTGACCACTGAGATCTCACCAAGCACTGGTACACAGGCAACAAGCGCTCCATGCTGCTGGCCAACTGCCTCTTCCGCATGGGCGGCGCCGCCGTACTTTTATCGAACAGGAGGCGGGACGCCGCACGCGCAAAGTACAAGCTCTGCCACGTCGTCCGCACGAACCACGCCGCCGATGGCGAGGCCTACCGCTGCATTTACCAAGAAGAGGACGTCACGGGGAAGACCGGTGTGTCTCTGTCGAAGAACTGATGTCGATCGCAGGCAGCACGCTGAAAGAGAACATAACCACCATGGCGCCGCTGGTGCTGCCGCTGTCGGAGAAATTGAAGTTCGTCGTGGGGTACGTCAAGAGGAAGCCGTACATGCCAGACTTCCGGAAGGCGTTCGAGCACTTCTGCATCCACGCCGGGGGGAGGGCGGTGATCGAGGAGCTGGCGGGGAGGCTGAGGCTGTCGGCGGAGCAGGTGGAGCCGTCGAGGATGACACTGCACCGGTTCGGGAACACGTCGTCGTCATCGCTGTGGTACGAGCTCAGTTACGTGGAGGCCAAGGGGAGGATGAGGAAAGGGGACAGGGTGTGGCAGATTGGGCTCGGGGCCGGGTTCAAGTGCAACACAGCGCGTGTGGAGGTGCCGGCGGGCGGTGGAGATGACCGGAGACAGCCCATGGGCCGACTGCATTGACAAGTACCCGGTGCAAGTGCCGGAGGTGATCAGTGGGCATTAGCTAGCTGGGATTTATATGTAATATTAGTAACGGGAGAGAGTATATAATAATTACTGCATGATATTATACAATATGTATAATAATTTCTTAAAGAATATTCTGTACGTACACTTGTTTTTCAAATCTGTAGTGTCCGCGGAAATCATTGTATTATTTGATATAATTAAAGGGATTGTAGCATATATGACCTAAAAATTTAAAATATATTACATATTTCTCCCGGTGTTATCTGTATTTTCATATATGTACTTACGTTTTATGGCCCTGTTTGTATGCACTGAAAATTAGAGAAAAATGCTTTTCTGCTTCCAACACTAACACTGTGAGTCTCAAACTATTTTTCTCACCTCTTTTGTGTTTCTTTACAGTAAAAGATTGGGCCTGTTGGTTAAGGGTGGAAGTGAGGAAGTGAGGAATTGAGGAAGTGGTAATAATTCCTTTGGAACTTGAGAATTGGTTAGTAAGTTTTCCGGTGTTTGGATGTTGTTGGGAAGTGTGGTTTGGAAAATGTTTTTGTCTTTCCGGTGTTTGGATGGTAATGTGAAGTGAAAGTGGAAAAGTTGACCACAAAGTTGACCGTAAAATAAAATTAAAATAAAAATTAATTAAGAAAAAATAAAAAATGGACTTTAATTAGAATGCAAGTGATATTTACATGATCAAAAAATTAACTATTTTGTGTTACAACTTATTACAAATGAGATTTACATGACCACAAATTAACTGTAGCATTCTGGAAGTGAGGAAATGATTGTGTAAAGAGAAAAGAGAAAAGGAAAAAGAATTTTCTTATTTTTCTTTTCCGATATTTGGATAGATAGAAAACTGAGCAATTATACTTCCTTATTTCCTTACTTCCGTCCACTTCCTTGCAACCAAACAGCCGGAAGAGTTCATCTCAGCATTTTAGTTAGATAGTGGTGTGCAAATTTCAAAGTCAAAAGCATAAAAAAAACACCAACATGTGGGGACTTGCACACTTTCTCACAGCGGCCAAACACGCCTACGTATTTTGAAGATATTTTCTTCTGTTGTATAAAACCCAAACGACCATTAACATACCAGGTGT
>JAVJIF010032997.1:0-211007 GCA_038442645.1 Agave tequilana | reverse complement strand
TGTTTCTGAGTTTTTATAGGATTACAATCATGATTGCAGTCCTCATAAAAATGACATGCTTCTTATTTTATAGGACTGCGATTATGGTCGCAATGCTCTTTATTAGGACTCGGCCGATGGTCACAATCATTACAAAAATATCATATTTTTGAATCTTTATTATGACCGCGACCATGATCGCAATTCTCTTTATTATGACTACGACTATGAATGCAATCCTCTTTATTAGAATTGCGGCTGGAGTGCGACCATGATCGCAATTCACACAAAAATGTCTTATTTTTTAGTCTTTATTAAAGAATTACAACCATCGCAATCCTCACAGATGAATTTGATCATTAGTCGCAATCATCATATCCAATCGTCATCATTAGCAAATTCAGGTTAACCGACAACCGATTCATGCTCAATGCTTTCCAGATCTAAAAAATGCATCGATCAAAACACAAAATAAAACTCATCGCGAGCTCACAAACAAACGAGATCTAAAAAGGTTGGTGCCAAAAATTGGTCAACCTGAGACCCCCTGGAGAGGGCTCCCCGCCCACTTTCCAACCCCTATGGCGGTCGACCCGCAAATACTCAGTGTCGAGGTCAGGGTTAAAACAAGAGCAATGTCGGGAGCTATGGGGAAGGGTAAATGATGAAATGAAAATATATAAAGAAGTGGTGATTAATAGGAATCAATTTATGCTGACGTGGATGAGAATCTTACGAAGAAAATTATGACGGTGAGTTTTTTTTTTTTAATTATAAAGCAAAATAGGTGACTACAACGAAATTTTTCTCATATTAAATGCTCCATCAAACGTTATGCCAATCCAGAAAATGCCAATATCAACTAAAAGAGCGTAAACATCAGACAAAGAACAAATTGAAATTCATCATACACAAACCCTAGTGATTTAAGAAGATGATAGATAAAATACAGATGAAAAAAAGAGCGATATTGCCATTACCATATTTGTACTCGTTTGTTTTTGCTAATATAAATACGATACCCAATATTGCTTAGATTTGAACTCACCGTCCACATTTGAGAAAATGATTTAGGCTCAAATAGGATCAAGGCATCATTAATATTTATGAATGACCTTTCAGGAAAAATGGAGTTCAATCTTCAAATTGACCTTCAAATTTAATCCAATGTCTGTGAAAAGTTTCTTTGTTACACTATGTGATGCTATATCAGCTTTAATCGCTACGGAATCATATTTGTACTGTATATTAGGATGAGTTATCCAAATAGAAATTCAGTTGGTTCAGCAATATTCATATACGCAAAAGATGGATATAAACCAAATTTGGATCAGATTCTTTGCACCCATTTATACCACCAGATGAGTGCTGAAATGTTGCCCATCAATAATTCTTCTGGACCCACATTCACCCAAGGCACATTCGAATTAACATTGACTTGCAGCAAAAGATAATATGAGATGTCCATAGAAAGGAAAGATAAAAAAACTTCTAATAGAGGGAAAATAGATTCTCAAATTGGGATAAAAATACCAAACAAGATCAGAGTTAGCTGCAGTACTACACTGAATTTCACCGAATTACACCTTCATGATGCATAGGCGCATAACCTTTGGCTCATAAATTATCAAAAATTCAGAACATACAAGACATGAAAAACTAAAGTACAATAATGGTTCATTTTTCAAATGGAAATGGGTTAGAATGCTAAGGTTCTCGACCATCTTTAGAAAAAACAGAATGATAAGCTTGCAAGAACCTCAAACTGTACCAGACAAAAAAGCAACTCCTCTGAATTTTCTGTCATAGGGACCTTTACACATTATAAACATTCAAGGGCATAACTTCACTCTACAAACAACCATCTTACACTAGCATCAATACAAAAGATGGTTCAAGTTTCCAGCAGTAGATAAGTGGGCAAAATAAACCTGCAACTTAGTGAGAACACTTAAGACTGAGAATCACATCACATGAACCATATAACACGTGTGACACCTGACCTAGCATATATACATGCACCGTATGGATACAGCTTATGCTGATATCAGAGGCAGCTGTCCATGGCGAAGAAAGAGATCCCCATGTGTCAATGACCTGCAACTCGGAAAAAGAAAAGGAAGGAAAAGGAATTGACAAAGCAAACATAGAGTATCACGCGCACATATCTGTACGAGCAAAGTTAGTAATCCTCAATCAAGTTGCAGTTTGCAGCTATCCTGCCACAAATCTGCAGCTCAACAACGGAAGAAGACCTGATCTTAGTTATACATCAAAAGTTTGCATCTAAACAAAAAACATTTAGCATGTCATAACTGGGAGGGGAAGAATGGGAACCCCCAATGTCACTTCATTAAAACTGAATATCAAGAAAATTCAAATATGCAGTGTAGTATTTTCAAACATGCATAGAGACAACTTTATGCTATCAAGATAAATTCAATATTAAAGTTATTAGTAGAGAGTAATCATATATCATTTTTGTGAGTAGAAACCTTCATGCTGTTCTTTTTCTTATAAGATAATATAATAATTAATAACAAAATGAACTATTTACATCAGTAATTTAAGCAATTATTGAGCCTATTTCTATACTAATGAATTGGAGAAGAGGTGTCCGGATCTTAGAATGAGAACAGAAAGCAAATTAGTTTCTTATCTCACCTTCAGTTTTCTCACATCCAAACAAGAACCCCGGGGTGGGGGGGGGGGGGGGGGAGTGGAACAAAAATGAATGTGCTGCCACTCAAATTTAGGTACGCAATATATGAAAAGAGAGAGAGACCCATGCAACAGAACAAACCTCTTGTTCTTTCAACCAGCTTACAGTTCCACTAATATAAAGTCTTATACGACTCCCATCCACCACAGTGGGACTGCCCTCGAAAAAAGACCCAGCTAGTCGTGCACAAGCGCACAAAGTCAGCTATTGTAAAGAGTCAGCTCCTTACAATAGCTGGCTGATAGTAAATGCATATTATAAATTACTGATCTAATTCATCAAAAAGGAGAAAAGAACCCCTAAATATAGAATGCTTACCAATTGTCAAACCAAAATACATATTAAAAAAACCTACTTCAGAGAACCTGCTGATTGATAGCCTATTTCCAAAATTAAAGCTTGAAGCTCAAAAACAGAACCGTAGACCACCATACAATTTTAACAAACCTACCAATTTCATAGCTCACTAAATACAGCTCATTAAACCATCTCCCAACATTTCCAACTTTGCGCTGATACAAAACACTAGTATAAACCAGCGTTTATGCAATAACAGCATTAATCAATGCCCTCTGAAAGCCAGCAAACATAAACCTGAACAGAACAAAATGAGCCAAACTTTTTGAAAAACTGTTGCGCAGCACTGCAGCTTTGAAGGACTAATCATATCGAACACTCACTAGGGGGAATATCACATTTCTTGGCTACTTTTTTCAAATTAGATGCCACTTGCCACGGCTTATACATAGGACATAGGCTGGAAAATTTGAAGTCAACTCACTCTTGCATCATCGTAAGATATCTCAAATGAAAAAGATAAACCAATAAACCCAGCATCAAAGGATCACAATAATAACTAACGAACTGCTGGGAAGATCAGAATCTATACACCATCAAACCATTATAGGTGTGGAAAAAGCTCTTCGCTGCAAAAAGGGGCGTGACCCAGCTCTAATGTATGAGATGAATCACTGCACATTTTCAACTCTAGAAAGCAAGGATACAAGGTTTAAGTACATGAAGTCTTAAAATCTAACAGTTAATACAAATGTTTTTCAAACACAAGGTGGAACATGAAACATAGGCCATTGGGAACGAGAGTTATAGTTTGGCATGATGTTAAGGTGAAGGCCAGGAGACTGGTAAAGTTATTGCATGCTGGTCCTCCTAAAGATAGCTTAGCTTCCAAGGTGGGGCATAGTATCGCGGACATTCGTCTGGTCTTCTGGTTTAGGCTTGAGGCTTCATATAGGCTGGCTCCAGGCTTCATAGACCTCAGCTGTTTTATAGGAGGGCAAGGCAACAAAGGTGAAAAAAAACAGGTGGATTAGAAATGCTGGCATAGGTGGGCTGCTTCGGTTAAAGATAGTAAAGCCGGCAAACGACCAAGTGACTAATAAGCAGATCTGAAGTAATTTGATGTATTCCAGAAGATAAAGTAAAGGGAGTAATCTACCTGTCAGCCCTAATCATTAGGATACTAATAACCATGATGTTTTCCGTGGGAAACAGGGTTTGGACCAGATAACCTGGTAACAGAAGCTATTCATCAGGGCAAGATAGATGAGTAACATACATGAAAAACAAGATGCTATAAATTTTGGAAAGAGCATCAGTCATAAACCAATAAAATAAGGAGAAATCTGTGGGTTAATACATTTCATAAATTTCTTAAACTTTTGAATTTAGTATAATGTAAAACCTCAACATGAATAGAAAGCTAACTCAGCAGGGGTGTGATGATAAAGAAAGTCAGCTCTTCGTATTATATTAATAATGAGTATGCTGTGTTAATTAAAAAAAACACTTCGCTCTGCATATTATATTAAAAAAAGAAAAATTTGCTCTGCGTGTGATACTGTATATTAATAAATAAAATCTCTGCATCTTATATTTATCGAACAAACTTTTCAGTTGCACTACAGTTAAATAATAAGAAAGCAAAACTACAGAGGAGAACTAGACAAGAAATCCTTACCCAGAACTTCCTGAGCGACCAGAGTACCCACCATATGACCCATAACTACTACCACCACCCTGTAGAAAAGAGAATCCCAATTTAACTGTGGTAAATAAGAAACTAAACACAAATAAAAGAGGAAACACTTGTTAGGGAATAAAGAATAGAGACTAAAGTTAATTACTACTGAATGATAGACACAAACTGCAAAAACATTTAAAAGTTTGTGATAATAAAATCTTGCCTGAGAAGCGCCATAGCTTCCATAGGGGTCCGAAGAAGGAAGAACATCAGCACTGCCATATCCACCAGAATATGAAGAATATCCACGGCTATGTGACTTACTATCCCTGCTTGTATACTTTGGCACATCATCACTCAAAATTGGAGCGTAGGGAACAGGGGTGGAAGTGCAGATAAAGCACCCTCTCTTTCAAAAAATTGGCTTTCAACCTAGTCGTCACTTGTATAAGAGCATTTTCTGGCAACATCAATGTCTCCACTGATCTGAAAAGCATAAGTGAAAGAATGCAAATTTTATTCTTCAACAATTACATGCAGGTGCACGGAATGGTCATCCAAAGTTGCCAAAGTAACTAGTTTTACCTGAACCATCTCATCATCTTCAGAAGCAACTTTAGGAAGATTCTCTTTTGAGAGAATGCGATGTTAGCTCGTGTGCTCCTCCTCATTTCTGAGATAATAGTCCCACCTTTACCGATAAGGCACCAATTCGGGATGTCGGAACAAGCAGTCGGGTAGTATATTGAGGTTCACCCGATTCTCTCTCAGTTTTTTCACTGCACCTAGGTTGCAAGCGTACAGCAGCGTCTATAGTCTGGGAGATTGGATCCTCATAATACTGAAAGAAGGCATGAATGAAAAAAATGTGAGAAATCCGAGTACTCAGTTTACAGTGTTGAATCAAAATAGATAAATGGCACACACCTCTTTTGTAGAAATTGTAATTATGCAGTCATCTTCGACAGAGGAACTGTCCACTTTGATATATGCCCCAGATTCCTGCCTGATCTGTTTGATGATACCTCCACCCTTGCCAATAACCCCTCCAATGTTGACAGAAGGACAGAGCACGTAAGCTGAATTCCTTTGCTGAACCTTCATCCCTAGGACCCGCATAGAAAGATGGCCAATCCCCTGTGGTGTCACCCTTGTAACCTCCATATGAGCTCATTATGGGGCCACACCCACTACAGGTGCTGCTGAACCAAGGCCCCCATACTGACCACCTGATGAGAATGTGCTTGGTGCATTGGAAAGTAAGCAGGTGATTTGAACGAGATGGATTGTCATGCAGACGAGAAGACACTTGAAAAAGGGCCTTCTTCACAACGGATGCCTCACCCGTGATCTAAGACCAATCAATTAAAAATCTTTTAGTCATACATGATGTTTATAAAACACATCAAGTGCAACGCGCAAGAATACTATTGAAGCTGACTTGTGAGTTATTCAACATCTCACTAAAGGATGATAGAGACAGGTAACTGTAAATTTATAGTGAGTTCATGTTGTCAATCTTAGCAATGAAATCTCCCGGATATGTGAAAAGCAGAAGATTTAGAAGCATCTAAATTTTAAAACAAATGCAACTGAAAAGCATCACTTTAAATTTTCTAAAGATGCATAGAATTTTTTTTTAAAAAGTAAATTGATTGCTGGTGCTGCAGAAACTGAATGCATTAGCACTCAAAAAGTAACAAATCAAAAATACAGTTAATGTGAATTACGTCATAAATAATATAACTAGAAGAAAAATCACATTCAAGCAATTATCAAACATACACAAGGTGCAGACAAAAAACAAAAAAGACGATGTCATGCAAACAGCATATCCATCTTTATAATGCATGCTCCACCTAATAGAAGGCCATATAATGCTAGGTGTGCATGTAACAATGACCATTTTTATTTATATACAAATGATGTTCCATCTAGATGTATGAAAACTCAAATAAACTCCAATTAACATGTTGATGAATAATTGGCATTACCTGGAGAAGCTCGTCACTACTTATTGCACAAGCAGGGAGATTTTCGTTCTTCAATATACGGATTTGTGCACCTGTGTCACTACGGATCCCTTGAATAATTTGCCCTCCTTTTCCAATAATGCAACCAATCTGATCAGATGGTACTAGCAGGCGAGCAGTAACCTGAGGAGCACTTCATCAGTGTCTTCATCCATTGCCTCATCTGAAACAAGCCTCTCGTGAACCTTAAAGAGAGCCTCTTGTGCAGGGCAAACATCAGAGTCCTCAAAGGAATTAGTTTCCCTGCTTGTGCTAAAGATGGTTATTACTCTCTCATCACAGCCTGGTACAGTTTCACCAATCTTAATCTTGGCCTGTGTATCTGCCCTCAGCTGTTTCACAATCTCACCGCCCCTTCCAATGATACTTCCTATCTTCCTCCCTTGGCATAAGTAACGGTAGACAGTATTTCTGGCCAGGAGCATAGGAGTCCCTATCATCACCAGGATTTCTTCTCTTGCTGCCTCCGTTGTCAGAATAATCCCCATGAGAGTGAGACCGCTTGCCATAGTTATTTCTCTGCCCAGCCATTTTTCAAGTTACTTAATATGTACTTCTCAACAATATCCTGCCATTAAAACCAAAATATATGGATAAGCGACAGGACATACAGAAAAATGAGAGATTTGATATTTTGTGTCTTTTTCTTACACTTCTATAAAAGAATCAATGATGCAAGCTAATGCAAAGGAAAGACATTGTGTTAGTACTGCACAAAGATGACCGATTAAACAATAAAACATGCAGCAGAATAAGGAAAATTGATATACCACATCATTTCCAATTACTTCTCTACGAGAATCAATTGTTCAGTGTAGATTTTGTGCAAGTGTTATAAAAAATGATTGACTAAATAAACAAATATACAGCAAAATAAGGGAAATTGATATTGCACGTCCTTTGCTTTCACTTCTCCATATGAATCAATTATTCAAACAGCAAATAAGTTAATGCAAGAGGACAGATATAGTGTTGCGTCACACAAAGATGAGAAGACCAAAAGAGTCAAATCTACAGATGAAATTACAGGCTTAAATCAAATATAGTGCTGGACTAAATCGCAGGTGCAGATACACCATGCAACAAGATAACAGTAAATTACACTTAACTATCTCCAAAGGTCCATTGCAGGCTCCAAAAGCTACAACAAATAATAAGAAATAAGCTGACAGTGTCAACTGAGGTTCGGTAGTCACAAAATTAGATAAAAACAAGGATGTGTTTTTTGTAACAAATTATTTAATCATTAGGTTAGTGCTCCATAAACAGCAGTGGCAAAGGCCTTCTAGTCCTTGTGTTAATGAGAGATTCCCACAACTAAACCCGCTTCATATTCATAAAGAAATGAAACATGCTGGGAAATTATTCAAAACACTACTATTTAAAGATTCTAGTTAGTAAAATGATTTGACAGACTACAAAAGCTGCAATTTTTTACTCAGTCACAGCTCAATTAATCTGGAAAAAATGTGTCAACAGACACAATACATGCAATTTAATTACTGGTCTAAGCATGTGTCAAAATATCCTCTAACGACCTAGATTTTCTAAACCAAACTGAAACATGACATTAAAAGAAGGAACTTATCGAGAACCATGCTAAATCATTCAGCTATACTCGTATCCAGGAAACAAAATCTCAGTTACATGCCACGTCAATGAATCGCACTGCTTGATCACAATTATATTCAACTGTGCCGAAACCCTAGATCTAACACTACACCGCCAAAATATCAAAACAAATCGACCAACAAAACCCCACTAATGCACAAAAAACAGTATTACCTAATGATAGCAATAACGACAAGATCTACTCGAATGAGATCAAAGAAGCATTAAAAAGACATTAAAAACGTCGTATATTCGATCGAAGAAAAGAGGAGAACATATACCACTATGTAAAGGGAGGAGGATTGCGAATAAAGAAAGGGATTTTACCTTCGAGATCTTGGACGAAACCCTAGCGGAGAAAAGGGAAGGAGAGAAGTAAAAGTTTTTTCTTTTTGTCGCTCGCGTTGGATGCGGAGGGATTTTACAATGGAATTAATAATATAAATAGGCCGGGTTTTCTTTCGGAAAGAAAATTGAGAGAAGATCGTGAGCGAATGAAAGAAAATATCTGCCGGCTGCTGGCGCTTAGGAATTAGGGTTGTTGCGGACCTTCACTTCGAAATGACTATAAACACCCTCACAGGTTTGCCATGTTGTGGGGTATATTGTGAAAAGCGGAGCGTGGCTTTATTATGGGCTACCCAACGTCCCCAGAACTAGTGGGCATCGGGTGGCAATGGGCCCCAATAACCCGATTGGCAGCCGACCCGAGATTCAGGTTTGGATATCGGATCCGATAGATTATTCCGGAGGGAGGATCTAGTCAGATCTTGTCAGATCTAGACATAAATCCTAAGGATCCAGACCCGTTAACCGGAACAAATGCTTTCATAATTTTGCTTATTTAATCCAACTTAAATTTAAATTATCTTTACACGGAATTGTATACTTGTATTTGAATGGCCTACTTCTAGAAAAATAAATTAAAATAATTTTTTTAAGCAATAAAATATTGAAACCCAAACCCAGATTACACCTCTATATTGGCTTTTGATTTTCTCCCACAAGATCTATGTTTTTTTTGATGCGTGATTGTTCAGGTGGGATCATATAACTGGATTTGGTCATGGATCCACAAGAGCATGGCAAAATCATTTCGGGAGTATTTGTTTTCCATAATTGATGTGTAACTGCTAAAATATAATTGCATCAAAATCACTAACAGTGTTTGTCTTGAGTGTAAGCCATAAAATGTACTTACAGCTCACTTGCAGTCTAAACTGTTAATTTTGTGATCATGTAATCTCACTTACATCTCACTTGCATCACAAACAGTTAATTTTTTAATGCAAATATATATTACAAATAATTAATTACAATTAGATTAAACTTTTAAGATCAAGTAATCTTTTAAATTATGAGAAATCTTTTTTAGTTATTAGATGAAATTTAATTATTAGATTATAGTTTTTAAATTAGTTATTCTAATAATTTTTATTATTAAAATATTTTATTACTAGATTAGTAATATTTAATGTGAAACTAATATTTTTTATTAAATCATTTTTTAAATTTGGAATCTATTTTTAATTAATATATTTAATAATATTTAATATTAAATGCAATATTTAATATTTTTAATAATGTGTTAGATTACTATTAATATTTTAGTACCCTAATGTTTTTTATTATTGTATAATGTTAATATTTATTGTTTTTTATGTTTACTAATTTATTTTGATTTTTTTACATTTTAATATTGTGTTTTTTATTATTTGCTATTTAATGTGTTTAAATCATCAAATAGTTAATCTTGAGATCAATTTTTCACTTACAACTTACACATTATCGGTCAAGCACCGTAAAAAACAATATACTTTCTCACTTGCAATTTCACATTGGGGGTGTTTGGTTTGAAGGAAGTGGGCGGAAGTAAGGAAATGGGGAAGTATAATTGATCACTTCCCTATCTATCCAAACACCGGAAAAGAAAAATAAAGAAAACCCTTTTTCTTTTTCTATTCTCTCTTTTACACAACCCTTTCCTCACTTTCAGAGTGCTACAGTTAATTTTGTGGTCATGTAAATCTCATTTGATTAGCGTTGTAACGCAAAACAGTTAATTTTTTAATCATGTAAATTTCACTTGCATTCTAATTACATTCCATTTTTTTTTCTTAATAATTTTTATAATATTATTTTGTGGTCAACTTTTCCACTTCCACTTCCACATTACCATCCAAACACCGGAAAAGACATAACATTTTCCAAACTACGCTTCCCAACAACATCCAAACACCAGAAAACTTACTAACCAATTCTCAAGTTCCAAAGGGAACTATTATCACTTCCCCACTTCCACCCTTAACCAAACAGGCCCTTATCAACCAAACACCGTAAAATTTACTTGCGTAAAACTCACTTACAACTATAAAATAATTTATCACTTACAACAACTAAACAGGCACTTTCGCAAAAAAAAACTTTTTATAATATGTGTGTAATTTATCTATTTTTGTTTTTTTTTAAAAGAACATATATTTATAGGTACAGTTAACACCAAATACGATAGTTCTCACTCGTGTAGATGATGCACGGGCTCAAAGAAATCCATACAAAAGAGAACTTAGGGCTGTTTGTTTCGTTGCAAAACGTCGCAAGTCGTAAGTCGTAAAATGAGAATGGAAAAAATGAACTGTAGCAGAGAAAATATATTGTGTTTTACGGTGTTTGGTTGATAAAGTGAAGTGTAAATGGAAAAGTATATTGTGTTTTGCGGTGTTTGGTTGATAAAGTGAAAGTGTAAATGGTAAAGTATATTGTGTTTTACGGTGTTGTGTTGGTAATGTAAAAGTGTAAGTGGAAAAGTTGACCACAAAATTAACTGTAGCAGTGATTTAAATATTATAAATACTATTAAATTAAATCTACTATTGAAAATTAAATTGTATTAATAAATTGAGATAAAAAATTAATAATCTTAATATTTTATTTATAACAATAATATTAATAAAATATTAGTATAAATAGTAAAATATTACTAAAATATTAACTAAATAAATAATATAAAATTTTAAGGAAATCTAAAGAACGTTAATAAAATTTTAAAAATACTAATAAAATATAAATATTAAAAAATGTTACAACAATAATAAAATATAGTTATAATATTATAATATTAAAAATACTTGAAAATATTATAATATAAAATTTTATTATAATATTATTGTAATATTATAGAAATATAAAATTATAAAGTAAAATATAATTATAATTTAATAATAAATTATCATTATAGTATTATTATACTGAATTATTATTACAATATTAACATAATAAAATATCAATATAATAATAAAATATTTTTGATATTAATAAAGTAATTTTTTATATTAAAAAATAAATAATTAAATATATAGTAATTTTATATTAAACTATAATATTGTTATATTAATAAAATATTAACTCTAAATAAAATAATAAAAAATGAAATAAGTATTAATAAAATAATAAAATATTAAATTAAAATATTAAATTAAAATAGTAAAATATTAAATATTAAAACAATAGAAAAGTTAAAGATTAAAAATATAAAATAATTAAATAATTAAATAAGAAATTGAACACTATTAAAATATTAAATATTTAATAATATTTAATTATATATTAAAAAAATAAATAATTAAATATATAGTAAAGTATAATATTGTTATATTAATAAAATATTAACTCTAAATAAAATAACAAAAAATGGAATAAGTATTAATAAAATAATAAAGTATTAAATAAAGTATTAAATTAAAATATTAAATTAAAATAGTAAATATTAAATATTAAAACAATATTAAAAACAATAAAAAATTAAAGATTAAAAATATAAAATAATTAAATAATTAAATAAGAAATTGAACACTATTTAAAATATTAAGTATTTAATAATATTAAATTATAATTGGTTATCCAGTAACTGTTTTGAACTGTAAGTGTACTACAAGTGAGAGTTACATGACTACAAAATTAACTGTAGCAACTGCAAGTGGGAAAATATGAGTGTAAAAGTGAGATTTACATGACCACAAATTTAACTGTAGCAACTGCAAGTGGGAAAAGAAGAGTTGCAAAAGTTTTTGCATTTTGCATTTTGCAAACGAAACCAAACAAGTATAAAATGTAAAGTTGCAAAAGTTTTTGCATTTTGTAAACATTTTGCAAGTTACCAAACACGCCCTTAGTGACTTGTGAATTTTCTACGCGGCATATTAAATGTCCAAAAAGGCTCCCTTATACCTTTCAAACAAAATGATTGGAACACGGAGTGATGAAGTGAGGATGTAAACGGTGACGGAGGGAAGAAATTATTTTAGTGTAGGCGAAAAAACATAAAACACTAAAAGACTAAAGCAAGAGTCAAAAAATAAATATCAAATGTCGGTGTAATAACATAAAGTAAAAAAAAAAAAAAACATGATCCAAAACTTGAGCCTACGTTATGATCTTTATAATGCATTATAAAACCTTGCCACTTGATTTAGAACCAAATGTGATTATATTTATAAGTAATAGGCTTTTGAACATAATAAATATTATGTAAAAACATTAACTCATGATACATGTTTTGTATGTTTTTACGCAATTCAGCTTGGGTGCCAGCCCATACCATACTTTATGTAAATCAACCCCTGAATATAAATTAAAATTTTTATCCTAGACGAAGTGTCTTTGGAGCACAATATTAGATTACTCAAGATTCATTGCATTATACAAACAATCTGACATGCCCTTTTCAAATTTAGTGGATCAAAGGGGTTCATTGCCAACATTTATAGTTCACATACATTTCTCTCTTTTAAATGCACACTTCAAGCTTAAACACGTGAATCATTTCAATTGAATTATATATGTTTACTACTAAGCTGCTTGAGTTTCTTGATTATATATATATATATATATACACACACATATACATATATATATACATATACATATATATACATATACATATACATATACATATATATATGAGAGAAATGTAAATCAGCTGACACAAGAGGCAAATTCGTCCTATGTCGCACTCAAAAATCATATTTTCCGAATGAATTTTCAAGATCCGACCGTACATTATCATCTTCATATTCTAAGATATACATATATAAAAAATCAAGCGATTTGAAGTTCGTTTACTCATTGATCTAAATGTTTTATTTTGTTCTATTGTTAAAAAATCATTAATGTTTGAACCCAAAAAAAATGTAGTAAACAAACTTAAAATCACTTGATTTTTTAATATCTATATATCATAGAATATGAAGATGATAATGTGTGGTCGGATCTTGAAAATTCATTCGGGAAATATGATTTTTGAGTACGACATAGGAGGAGTTGCCTCTGTGTCAGTTGATTTACATTTCTCTCTCTATATATATTTTTTGATAGGATCACGCAACAAATACACATTCTTTAGCGCATCATGCAATTGATTCATGAAGTTTTTCGACCGTCCGATTGACTTACACTATCTTGCTCTTTTATGGTAGATAGACACAATCATACACATAAACAACAAATACACAAATATAGATTTTTATTTCAAGTTCATTTAATTCTAGTTTGTTTAATCTAAGCGGCTCACTTTGTATGTGTAATATAATTATAAGAGTACAATAATCGTATTTCTTGTGAGATTCTCAACTTACAAATAAGTTCTCGCATTTTTTCTCATGGCCTCATTTAAAACACGATAAAATATTTTTCTAAAAGTTCAAATTTTAAAATCACTAGATTTAAAAATTATTTGTAGATGCGTCACATTAGACTATGGGGTGTCACTTTCAGGCTCATGTTGTGTTATGTGTTATGTGTTGGAATTGAAGAATATAAAAGCGAATCTTTGAGCTGAATTATGGCAAGATCCGTTGATCGAATCAATTGGATGATGGTTGGAGTGTGTTCTCCTTCCATTGGGGATGAACGTGGTATATTCACATGTTCAATTCCAACTTCGAATGAATGAGATATTCAAGCCTAAAGATTGCATAATTCAAAGCCAAATGGGACTAAAGGTAGCTAAAAGCATTTAGTCCCACATTGGCCATGGGATGGAAGTTTGTGGTGTATAAATAGAGAAAGTTGAGAACAAAGGGCGTGCCCTTGGGTACTTGGAGTTTTCGCGCGCGCGAAAAGAAGGGAACTATGCCTGCACATGCAGGCATTCGCGCCGGTGCCGGGCCCGGGTCTGGGTTCGGGTTTTCTACCCGGCCTGGTTCTTTTTTGATATGGTCTCACGGGTATGGGTTGCTCCGCTCCGCTACCCAAACCGCCCGCTCGCCAACGGATCCGAACCGCCCGCCAACGGATGTCTGAAAACCGTCTGGGCGGTTGGACCGTTGTGCGGTTTGGACAGTGGGCGGTTGGACCGAACGGTTGCAACTGTTGAAATCTGGCGGACGAGAAAAGCCCCTCCCGGAGCGCTATAAATAGCGCTCCGATTTTCCTTTCTCAGACATACCAACAGCGAAATCTCTCTCTTTGAGTTCTGATTTGCCTGAAGTGAGTTTCGGCGTTCTAAACTGGGCTTCCAGCGTGTAATAGGAAAGCGACTTCCAAAGAAGATTTTGCGAAATTTGTTCTGAAAGAGGAATCAGAAAATTCAACTGATTCTGTTATAGAATTGTTGTCTGAATCTGGTACTTCTGAAGAAAAATATTCTTCAACCTTCCTTCGTCCACAACAGTGGGTACTACTCCAAAGTAAAGGCAAATATTCATCCGAAATTTGTCCTTGTACCGCTGCTTCAACGATCCTGTGAAGGTACTGGTTGACTACGGTTCGACCGTACGGTGATTTGGTAGTGCTATCCAAATACCGTGAAGGAGTGTTGTATCTTGGGAGACCAGCGTCCATTATCCCGTCAGTGTAACGCCCCGATCCGGCGGGTACAGAGACGTTACTGCGAAGTATATACGCAGGTCAGAAATACCCTCACGTATATACGCTAAGCATCAGTACAGGTAAGAATCAGAGTACGGAAGCAAGTGGTGTATTATACATTCCAGCACATGAGTACAATTACAAAGTTATCACCAGAGGTGATCTAATATTACATGAATATTACATCACTGATATGCGCAATTGCGAGATTACAAAGAGATGTACAAGTATGAACAGTACACAGGCACTCACGAGTTTACAAAAGGAAAACTCGAGAGGCACACAGGGGGGCCTGGAAGGATAGAGCTCTGGATGATCTGCTGGAGATCCACGCTACCGCTGCGCATTACAGGTCAGCAACTGGGATTCTACAAGCTCCAAGCTCCGACATGCTCCAAGCTCCAGGACCTGGACATGAGGATCTAGGGGAGTCAGATGAAAACTCCCCAGGCGAGTGGTGATACAAATGCCAGATGGCGTGCTGAGATAAGTACAAGTGTATCGATAAAACCGAATCATAATCATGCCTTGAAAACCGTGTCGTGAGCATAAGCTGTATAGGCAGGTAGATATATAACAAGTGATATCAAGCAGGAAGTACTCATGATAAGACAAGAGAAGGTAGAGATGATATGGTAACACCATATATCTCCTAAACTAACATAAAACCAATAAAAACCGAATAAAAACTGAATAAAACCGATTACGAGCAAAACTGATTGCACAAGCTTAGGTCACGGCTCCATGAGACTAATACATCGAAGGAATAATCCAAATAAGGAAACCCTCATCTATATACCTTTATCACATGTCACCGTAATCCAAGCGAATACAACCCGTTACAAAGCAACACGACAAATGTATGCGTTAGCCTTTTATTATAATTAGGGCCGTCTAAGTTGCAGGCTTCAGTATGTGTCTCATTCCACATACTTCCACTCACAACTTATATAGCAAGTTATTTGGAAACTGATAAAGATCGATGAATCATGTTTCGGATGGGTCCCGTACATGCCCGGGACAACGGTCCAGGAGTATCCGGTGCTGAGCCGGAACGTACCGCTAGGTACCGGGACTTATGGACGCCCGAACAGGAATAGAGTATCGCAGATCCCATAGAAATAGGCTTAGGGCGTGTGCATACCCGGCAGGAATAAACAGGAGTAGGGGTGCAGCACACCCCACGGAATTCCTGGTGGCCGCCAGGTGATCCCTCAAGTATGTGGCCACGCGCGGCTCGATAAGACCACCATAAACATGATTAATCAGGGCCCATCAGTTTCCCCCAAATCGGGTGCAAGTTGTCTTATTAGAATTTAATATGTGATTATCAATTTACGGGGATAGCGGGTACAAGACATGATCAGGAGTTCAGGAGTACACGAGTACTATAAATTCAGGTCACTGTATATATAATACATGATAACAAGTACAAGATTCAAGTCACTGCATGTAATGCAGGATAACAAGTATAGTATTCCCGTAAATGAGATAATCGCAGGTCAAGTATATCATGCCGGGTGTCAAGGGATAGCATGACAAGATGGTGATATTAGACAGGTAACCAGTCATGTCAAGAGATTGATATCAGTCCGGTGGCAAGTCATGTCATAACAAGGGGTCTTGCCAAGTAGTAACATGTCTGGTGTCAGGTGATAACACATTAGTTGTCAGGTGGTACAAACAGGTGTTAAACAGTAGCATGTAAAATACATGTATGAAGTAATGACATGGCATGTCAAGTGTTAACATATCAGGTAAATACATGGCATGTGATAGAATAGTAGCTGAGCACAATCAAGCGGAGCTGAGCAAGCTGGAGTGTACAGACAGCAAACAGTATTTAACACTGGAGCGTCTGGTAAGGTTACCGGGACAACTCGGCTTAAGGTGCGAGTAGGAATTCCGGCAGCATCTCGCCTAGACGAATCTAGTGGTAAAGCGCTGAACGCTGATCATGATAACCAGGCGGAGCTGAGAGACCTGACGGTCCCAATCACTTCCCTTTCGAGATAGTGAGAGACCGGAGGCTGAATGAGAAACCTGACGATCCCAATCACGTCTCTTTCGAGATAGTGAGAGACCGGAGGCTGAAGGGTCCAGAGAAACCTGACGGTCCCAATCACGTCTCTTTCGAGATAGTGAGAGACCGGAGGCTGAAGGGTCGGGCACGCATAGTATAAAGCAGTAAAATACATCACAGGCATGGTATATGTACAAGAATTAAACTACCCTAATACAAGCATTCGTCACAGGGCAATACATGTCAGTCATTGGCACTCGGCCATACACAGATACAGGGACTCAGCCCAATACAAAATACATGAAAACATGGAGTAAAATACATGTCGACCCGACAAAGCGGGGAAACCCAAATGGAGGCGAGAGCGAGGACACTCGCCTAAATCACCGGAATGCCGAAAAGTCCGAAATCTATGAAACTCGCGCACGCGCCATAATATAATATATAATTATGAAGAGAGAGAAAGTGAAGAGGAGAGAGAAAGAGACACAGGGAGACGCGGGTTTATGAGAGTGAGACGGGGGTCGCAGACGCGGGAGTCGCGTCGCGGGAATGGCAGACGCGGTAATCACAGACGCGGGAGTCGCGTCGCGAAGATGCCACGAACGCGGGGTTCGAGACCCGCGTTCAAGTCAGGGCACGAGGAGAACACAGACGCGGGTATTATCTCCGCGTCGTGTTGACACGAGAGGGACACAGACGCGGGCCTGAACTCCGCGTTGCGTCGATACAAGAACGCGAAGGCCGCGTTGAACAGATGCCAAGAACGTGAAGATTCGCGTTAAGGAGTTGCCTGGACGCGGGGGTGAGATCCGCGTCAGTAATTAATAGAGAGAGACAGGGAGATAAGGAGAGACAGTACAGGAGAGAGAAAGAGATTCCTAGAGAGAGAATCTAGAGAGAGAAAGAGTGAGTTAGAGGGAGGAGAGAGAGAGGGACAGGAGAGAGAGAGGTCAAGGGGGAGAGGGAGAAAGTGAGAGAGAGAGGGAGAAAAGAAGGAGAGGGGGGCTGTTGCCCCCCTCAGCCGCGCACAGGGGCCCAGGGGCCCTCCTTGGCCGCTCACGGCCGCCGGCACGCCGCCCGGCGGCGCCCAGGTCCGGGGTGGCGCGGCCACCCCAAAGAAAGGGGAAAGGGGAAAAAGAGGGGATTTGGGTTTGGAGGTGGAGAAGTTTGTGTGGTGGAAGAGAAGGTGATTTTGGTGGTGTTTTGAGGAGGTGGTGGAGGAATTGGATGAGATGGGAGGAGGAGGAGGTGTTGGGTGTTGTTATTTGGGTGGAGAAGAAGGTGGTGGTGGAGGTGATTTGAAGAAGATGATGAAGAAGAAGAAGGTGAATTTTGGAGGGGCTTTGAGGAGGAAGGAAGTGGAGGTGATGGTTGATGGAGATGGAGGAGAGGGGGCTCGCCGGAGTTGGGGGTCCTCGCCGGCGTCGAGGTGGCCGGAGCGCCGGCGGTGGTGGTTGGGCGTCGGCCCTCTCCAGGAGAAGAAGGAGGGGAAAAGAAATGGGGAGAAGAGAAAAAGAAAGGGAAAGAAAAAGAAAAGAAAAAAGAGAAAGAAAAGAAAAAGAAAAAGGGGTGATGATGGATGGATGTGATGGATGGGAGAGAGGGATGGAGTGAAGGGATTGATGGGAAAGGGGTAGGTGGCGCCCACGTGGAGGGGAGTGGGCTGCGGTTGGTGGAGAAAAGAAGAGAAAAGAAAGAAAGAAAGTAAAAGATTTGATAAAATAGTAATATTATAATATGGTCGCGAAATATCGACTGTTCCAGAAAAATCCCCAAAAATACCCAGAGGTAGAAAACGTCATCCTGAGGAATAATATGAAATCGGTTTTCAGAAATAAAATCCCGTCTTCAAATTAAAAATCCGGAAGTCAACCGCCGATACCGGTCTACACCGGGTCGGCCGGATTTTGATAAATTCTGAAAAATCCCACAAAATGTATTAAAGAATAAAATATGATTTTAAGAAGCAAAGTGAAAGCGGAATTCAAAAATTCAATCCTGATTGTAAACTAAAAATCCTGGAATCAACCAGCGATACTGGCTGATACCGAATCCGGTGGAATTTTCATAAATTCATAAAATCCTCAGAAAAAGTATTTAGATAGGAAATGTAGTTTTAAGAAATAATTTAAAAAGACACTTCTAGTAATTCCAATCGGTTTATAAATTAAAAATCCGGGAGTCGGTCAGCGGCACTGGTCGACACTGGTTTTGAAGATTTTCAACTTAATTCAGGAAAATTCCAGAAAATCATAGAAAGTCTAAAATATTGGAAAATGATGTTTAAAACTGAAATCGATCAAATCGGAATAGCGAAAAGACCAAATCGAGCAAATTACTAGGATCGGGTTCCCGGTTCAGATTAAGGCTGACTCCGAGTTCACGAATCCAGATCCAAGGCAAAACGATCATATAAACAACTCATAATACAAAACAAATACAGGAAGTAAATCGAAAAATACGATCGAAAAATCTGAATACGTAACTAAGTACGTATTCCGGGAGCGGGGTGTTACAGTTAGCACCGGTGCGGGGGACGTAATTGTCTTAAGGAGATTCGCTCTAAGCGTACCTCACTCCAAAATACTGTATAAGTGGATTAAGTCCTTTATATAGGGAATATACTTTACAGTGTATCGAGACTGATTTAGATTCAGTCTAATTGGTGTTTAACCAAGGAAGGAAATTGAAAGGTGGTTCTTAAATTAAGGAACGTTCTATTGAACGGAAAAACTCCCACCTGATATTTGCTGACTTGGCCAATTAGATTGTTGATATCTCAGTGATCTTGATTAGTTGTCAGATTGATTTCTGTTAAGCAGATAACCAATAATTTTAAGACAATTATCATTTCTTACTTCTGTTCTGCTTGAACTTGCAGAAAATGTCTGAGACAAATCAAGATAGCTCAAGCAAGGCAACAAACATGCCGCTCCAAGTTTTGATGCCTACTCCACTTCCTAACCCGAAGCTGGAGAAGCCAGGAAAATTTGATGGCACAGAATTCAAGAGGTGGCAACAGAAGATGCTCTTCTACTTGACCACTCTTCATCTGGCCAAATTCCTGCAGGAGGATCCACCAGAACTCGGAACTGATCGGAACTCAGTCCTTGCAGTCGATGCTTGGACACGTGGTGACTTCCTTTGCCGAAATTATGTTTTAAATGGACTGGATGACTCTCTTTACAATGTCTACAGTCCTATCACTACGGCAAAGAAGTTATGGGCCAGTCTTGACAAGAAGTACAAGACTGAGGATGCTGATACCAAGAAGTTCGTCGTAGGACGATTTCTGGAGTACAAAATGGTGGATAGCAAGACTGTAATCAGTCAGGTGCAAGAGTTCCAACTTATCTTGCACTTGATAGAAGCCGAATGTATGATTCTTCCTGAAACTTTTCAGGTTGCAACTATCGTGGAGAAACTCCCACCTGCGTGGAGAGATTTCAAGAACTACCTGAAGCATAAGCGAAAGGCGCTAAAGTTGGTAGATCTCATTGTGAGGCTTCGTATCGAGGAGGACAACCGCAAGTCCGAGAAAAGGAGCAGCAAGAACTCCTACGAAGCAAAAACAAATGTGATCGAGGAATCAAAGGGGAAAGCGTCTACTTCCAAAGGCTTAAAGCGGAAGAAGACTTCCCAGGGGTGCAAAGGCAAGGCCCAAGACGGCAAAAGCATGCGATTCAAAGGAACCTGCTACATCTGCAACAAAGAAGGGCATAAGGCTAATGAATGTCGCAGTCGTCTCAAAAAGAAAAAGAAGAGCCACCCACAGGCGAACATGACCAACCATGAATCACCAAGTCTTTCAGCTGTGGTGTCAGAAGTGAATCTAACAACCAATAACAAGGATTGGTGGGTAGACACTGGAGCTACTCGGCACATCTGCTCGGAGAAATTGTTATTCTCAGAATATTAAAGACTAGAGCAAGATGAGCAACTATTCATGAGTAATTCAGCTTCCTCAAAGATTGAAGGAAAGGGCAAGGTCATCCTGAAGTGGACATCGGAGAAAGAGCTTACTCTTAACGATGTGCTTCATGTTCCAGACATCCGCAAGAATTTGATCTCCGGATCAATACTTAGTAAGAAAGGATTTAGAATGGTTTTTGAATCCGATAAATTTGTACTTACTAAGGAAGAGATATATGTGGGAAAGGGTTATCTTGTTGATGGACTTTTTAAAGCCAATGTTGCAGCGGTAAATAAAAAGTCTGTGTATTTGTACCCGAAGCTTATAAATAAAGGAAAATCTTCTGTTTATTTGCTTGAGTCTCCTATTTTGTGGCATGCTAGATTAGGGCATGAAAATTACAAGTCATTAAAGAACTTGTCTAATCTGGGATATATTCCTAAACTCAACTTGGAAGAAATTCGCAAGTGTGAGATTTGTGTTGAGGCCAAGTTGGCGAAAAATTCATTTCACTCAATTGATCGAAATACAGAGCCTTTAGGGTTAATTCATAGCGATCTGTGTGATTTGAAGTTTATGCCAATTAGAGGCGGTAAAAAGTATTTCATTACTTTTATTGATGACTGTACAAGATACTGTTATGTGTATCTTTTAAACAGTAAGGATGAGGCAATAAATATGTTTATAACATATAAAGCCGAAGTTGAGAATCAACTCAACAAGAAAATCAAGATTCTAAAATTCAATAGAGGCGGAGAATATGAATCAAATGATTTTAGTGAGTTATGTGCTAGTTTTGGTATAATACATCAAACAACAGCACCATATACTCCTCAGCAAAATGGAATTGCTGAACGGAAGAACAGAACTTTGAAGGAGATGATAAATTCTATGCTCGTAAGTTCTGGAGCTCCGCAGAACTTGTGGGGGGAAGCTCTATTAACTGCAAATTATATTCTAAATAGAGTACCCCACAAGAAACTTGGTCTTGTATCATTCGAGTTATGGCATGAAAGAACACTTTCCTACCATTACCTCAAAATGTGGGGGTGCCTTGCAAAGGTACTGGCACCATTACCTAAAAAGACTAAGTTGGGAGCAAAAACTATGGACTACATATTCATAGGCTATGCCTTGAATAGTAGTGCCTACAGATTTCTGGTTCATAAATCAGATATATCAGATATTCATGTAAACATAATTATCGAATCTAGAGATGCTGTATTCTTTGAAGACATCTTTCCATACAAACGAGAAGCAGATAAGACTTCTGGGAAAAGAACACACGAGATGGCGTTCAGGGACGAAAGCCCCGAGAAACCAATTGTTAATGCGGAAACTGAACCAAGAAGAAGTCAGAGATCTAGAATCTCAAAATCTTTTGGTCCAGATTTCATAGCATACGCTATTGAAAGCGAGCCTCAAACATTTAAAGAGGCTATGTCAACCCCAGAAGCACAAATGTGGAAAGAAGCTATAAATAGCGAAATAGAATCCATACTAAGAATCATACTTGGGAATTGGTAAACTTACCTCCTGGCAGTAAACCAATTAGGTGTAAGTGGATTTTTAAACGAAAATTAAAATCCGACGGATCTATCTATAAGTACAAGGCTAGATTAGTAGCCAAGGGTTATCGACGAAAAGAAGGACTTGACTACTTCGATACTTATTCACCAGTAACAAGAATAACGTCCATTCGGATGTTAATTGCAATTGCAGTATTGCACAACTTAGATATCCATCAAATGGATGTCAAGACTGCATTCTTAAATGGTGAATTAAATGAAGAGATATATATGGAGCAACCAGAAGGATTTAAAGTCAAGGGCCAAGAACACAAAGTGTGTAAATTGGTAAAATCCTTATACGGTTTAAAGCGGGCTCTAAAACAATGGCATGAGAAATTTGATAGTGTCACGATCAAAGATGGATTCACTATCAATGAATGCGATAAGTGTGTTTACACGAAAACAGTTGGAAATGCGTGTATCATTGTTTGTCTTTATGTAGACGACATGTTGATACTTGGGACTAATATTGAAATTATTAAGTCCACTAAACGAATGTTATCCAACAGTTTTGATATGAAGGATATGGGGGTTGCTGATGTAATTTTAGGAATTAAAATCACCAGAACACCAGATGGAATCAGTCTATCTCAATCTCACTATGTGGATAAGATGATAGAAAGATTCAAGGATCATGGGATAAAGGAGAATACAAATCCTTTTCTCCCACACGTCCACCTTTATAAGAATACAGGAACTGGAATACGCCAGTTGAAGTATTATCAGATTATCAGAAGTCTAATGTATTTGATGAATTGCACTAGACCCGATATTGCTTACGCTGTAAGCAAGTTAAGTAGATACACTAGTAATCCTAGTGATCTACATTGGACCGCTCTACTACGAGTATTGGGTTACGTATCACATACTAAGGAATATGCCTTGAGGTATGGACAGTATCCACCTGTACTTGAAGGATACAGTGATGCTAATATTGGATTGCAGATTCTGAGGAATCAAAATCAACTAGCGGAGACGTATTTACTCTAGCAGGAGCAACGGTATCATGGAAATCTTCTAAGCAAACATGTATTGCCCGTTCCACTATGGAATCGGAATTCATAGCCTCAGATAAGGCTGGAGAAGAAGCAGAATGGCTTCGACAATTATTGGAAGATATACTATTATGGCAAAAGCCAGTGCCCGCTATATGTATACACTGCGATAATCAAGCAGCTATATTTAGGGCACAAAATGTTATATACAACGGTAAGTCTAGACATATTCGTCGTAGACATAATACCGTGAAGCAGCTGCTCTCAAATGGAATTATCTCTATTGACTTTGCATCGTCAAAAGATAATTTAGCGGATCCGCTTACTAAAGGTTTAAGTGGAGAGCGTATAAACTGCGCATCGAGGGGAATGGGTCTAAAAGCCTAACCTTACCGAGTCAGCTTAATGGAAACCTCACTTAGCGACTGGAGATCCCACGGACTAAGTTCAAGAGGAAAAACTAGTTATGATTGACTCAACAAGTAAGCACTTGGGAGCTTGACTCCAATCCATTCCTAAGGTGCACATAAGTGCTTTTCTACGAGTGGATTAAGGATAAGCTTAACGCTTTTAATGATGCCTATATCTTGTTACTAAACAAGTGGAGTAGAGTAGACTACTCTTAATAGGTCCATCACCTATGTGAGTATAGAGTTGGGTTGGCTCTTTGGGAATTTCTATGGAGGCTGTTATTCCCTAAAGATACTCTCTGAAACCAAGAATGTCCAGGGCCAAAACAGACACAACCGAGAACCAAAGTTGATTTGGAAAGTCACTGTGTGAAGCTTGTTGACTTGGCTTACACTAACGGCTAACAGTTCAAGACCTAGTTCACTGATTAGCCAGTAAGTTCGATAAAACTTTCGCTATGGAAGGTTCAAGACCTAGTTCACCTATCCTTATTCAGTTTCTTTTCTCAAGTACCTTTCCCAATAGAGTCAGTCTCTTTGTATGTCATTTCCTTGAATCTCCATTCATTGTGGGGGGATTGTTGGAATTGAAGAATATAAAAGCGAATCTTTGAGCTGAATTATGGCAAGATCCGTTGATCGAATCAATTGGATGATGGTTGGAGTGTGTTCTCCTTCCATTGGGGATGAACGTGGTATATTCACATGTTCAATTCCGACTTCGAATGAATGAGATATTCAAATCTAAAGATTGCCTAATTCAAAGCCAAATGGGACTAAAGGTAGCTAAAAGCATTTAGTCTCACATTGGCCATGGGATGAAAGTTTGTGGTGTATAAATAGAGAAAGTTGAGAACAAAGGGCGTGCCCTTTGGGTACTTGGAGTTTTCGCGCGCGAAAAGGAGGGAACTATGCCCGCACATGCAGGCATGCGCGCGCGCGCCACCGCTGGCGGCGGCCGGCGCCGGCGCCGGGCCCGGGTCTGGGTCTGGGTTCGGGTTTTCTACCCTGCCTGGTTCTTTTTGGATCCGGTCTCGCGGGTATGGGTTGCTCCGCTACCCGAATCAGACCCGCTCCGCTCCGCTACCCAAACCGCCCGCCCGCCAACGGATGTCTGAAAACCGTCTAGGCGGTTGGACCGTTGTGCGGTTTGGACAGTTAGGCAGTTGGACTGAACGGTTGCGACGGTTCTGTCCGAACCGTCGCAACTGTTGAAATATGGCGGACGAGAAAGCCCCTCCCGGAGCGCTATAAATAGCGCTCCGATTTCCCTTTCTCAGACACACCAACAGCGAAATCTCTCTCTCTTTGAGTTCTGATCTGCCTGAAGTGAGTTTCGGCGTTCTGAACTGGGCTTCCAGCGTGAAGTAGGAAAGCGACTTCCAAAGAAGATTCTGCGAAATTTGTTCTGAAAGAGGAATCAGAAAATTCAACAGATTCTGTTATAGAATTGTTGTCTGAATCTGATACTTCTGAAGAAAAATATTCTTCAACCTTCCTTCGTCCTCAACAGTGGGTGCTACTCTAAAGTAAAGGCAAATATTCATCCGAAATTTGTCTTGTACCGCTGCTTCAACGATCCTGTGAAGGTACTGGTTGACTACGGTTCGACCGCACGGTGATTTGGTAGTGCTATCCAAATACCGTGAAGGAGTGTTGTATCTTGGGAGACCAGCGTCCATTATCCCGTTAGCACCGGTGCGGGGGGCGTAATTGTCTTAAGGAGATTCGCTCTAAGCGTACCTCACTCCAAAATACTGTATAAGTGGATTAAGTCCTTTATCAGGGGATATACTTTACAGTATATCGAGACTGATTTAGATTCAGTCTAATTGGTGTTTAACCAAGGAAGGAAATTGAAAGGTGGTTCTTAAATTAAGGAACGTTCTATTGAACGGAAAACTCCCACCTGATATTTGCCGACCTGGCCAATTAGATTGTTGATATCTCAGTGATCTTGATTAGTTGTCAGATTGATTTCTGTTAAGCAGATAACCAACAATATTTTAATAAATCTAAGTTTCAAGTTACATCATAGTTTTTGATTAAAAGAGTGTGATCTAACTAATTTCCCCTCCCCCTTCCAAAAAATTATAAAATAAAAGAAAAAACTCTATTTCTGGTTTTCTCTTATCTACAAGTTCTTCTTCTATCCTTCTCCTTATCTCCTTTTGTCCGCTCTCGTCATTCTTCCTCCTCTTTTCAGTTTTGGGGCTGTTTGGATTCAAGGAATTGGGTGGAAGTGAGGAAGTGGAAAGTGTCTTTTCTCATTTTCGCTGTTCATCCAAACACCGGAAAAGGAAAATGGAAAAAGTTCTTTTCCTTATCTCTTTTCTCCTTTACACAACGTTTTCCTCACTTCCAGAGTGCTACAATTAATTTTGTGGTCATGTAAATCTCATTTGTAATAAGTTGTAACACAAAACAGTTAATTTTTTGCTCATGTAAATCTCACTTGCATTCTAATTACAGTCTAATTTTTATTTTTCTTAATTAATTTTAATTTAATATTATTTTGCGGTCAACTTTGTAGTCAACTTTTCCACTTTCACTTCCACATTACCATCCAAACACCGGAAAAGACATAACATTTTCCAAACCACACATCCCAACAACATCCAAACATCAGAAAGCTTACTAACCAATTCCCAAGTTCCAAAGGGAACTATTATCACTTCCTCACTTCTTCACTTCCTCACTTTCACCCTTAACCAAACAGGCCCTTTGTACTCCCCCTCTTTCCTGCTCTTCTTTTCGGCCATCATCTCTTTCTCTTTTTTTAGCCTCTATTTCTTTTTTTTTTCCCGCTCAATTTACTTCGCTATAGTTAATATATTATATCTAATTTTTAACTCACGATAATTAAACCCAGGGCTAATAAATATTTCTGTAAAAATTTATGGGCGCCACCGAGGCTTCTCCAATCGAACGGTCGAGATAAAATACCCCCATCGATAAAATCAGTCCATGCCCTCTTTCCTCACTTCTCCCAAAGCCGCGAAAAAACGGAAAAATCCCTAGAATTTCCTCTCTCATTAAAAACCTTAACCCACGAAGCCGCTCTCACTGCTCACATCCAAAAGAATCAAGCTCCTGTTTCTGCTCACCTCATCGAGTGCTGGGGATTTCCAATCCAAACCCTAACCCTAACCCTAACCCCACCGCTTGATTCGATCTCCTTGTCGCCGGGTGATCGAAGAAAATTTGGGACCGCGCCCTAACCCTAGATTGGAGAGAGGATGTCGTCGACGTCGGGGCAGCCGCAGTTCCGTTACACGCAGACGCCGTCGAAGGTGCTGCACCTGAGGAATCTGCCGTGGGAGTGCACCGAGGAGGAGCTCGTCGATCTCTGCAAGCCATTCGGGAAGATCGTCAACACCAAGTGCAATGTCGGGGCCAATCGCAACCAGGCGTTTGTTGAGTATGTAAGTATTCTTAATTTTATGTTGTTGTCGTGGCTTTTGTCATTTAATTTTGGTTGGTTTCTTGCAATATTTAGATTTATATATTCTTTCTTGGTTGAAACAATAAAATTCGGTACACAGTGATGTTATGTTAATATCCGTGTAGATTAGTTGAGATACCGTTACATGATAACATATTGATCATGGATCATTCATGTCCAAAATAAGTGCTGTTTAGAGATTGTTGTTTTTTCATGGCTAGCATTTACATTTCAAGCATACACACATGTAGAGATGCACTGTAGTTTTATTGCTTATTGAAAGTTTGTTCTTTTGTATACCATGAACTGAAAAAATTCTTTTTTCCAGGCTGACCTTAACCAAGCAATCTCTATGGTTTCCTATTATGCTTCATCATCTGAGCCTGCACAAGTCCGCGGCAAAACTGTGTATATCCAGTATTCAAATCGGCAAGAAATTGTAAACAATAAGAGCTCTGGAGATGTTGCTGGGAATGTCTTGCTTGTTACTATCGAGGGCGTTGAAGCTGGTGATGTCAGCATAGATGTTATTCATCTGGTAAGCCTAACTGTTACCATCAGTGATTACTCTAAAGCCTTTCAGAGGTATTTCACATTGAACACTTGTCATAGTAAACTTTATATTTGTTGTGGTCAAGTAGCCTTCAGTTAAACTGAATCTAGTTATGTGATGTTTCCCCAACACAATATTTCTAGAACAGAGCTGAGCTTACTTAGTCCGTTGACGCCTAGTAACATGCTCTACATGGATCAGCAGGTCCATGTTACTTCGGAGAAATTCTCGTTATCAGCCTTCTGCATTCGGAGAGATGCCATGTGTGTTTTGCTATCTCACACCTCTGACTGTTCCAATTTGAGCTTTTGAACTTAATCTTGAATAATGGTACCTTCTAACTGTTCTTAACCATCTTGCTTAATTTAAGTTGTAGGATACGATCATCCTGTGTATTGAAGCCAGTCTTGAGGTTAAACTTCTAATCCTTAGGTTATCAGAAGCTTTCTTGATTCATATTGCTATTTTACTTAAAGCCGGTGTAGTCTATTTCTTTCATGTTTCAAAATATTTTAGAATATTTTTCGTATCCTATAATCCATACTCGCATTTGAATTGTTACTATGCTCTTCAAACACCATTCCTTTATATTTATTTTCTTAACTATGAATTATGTATGCTCTCATTTTTTCTTTTGCCTCTCATTAAAAATTTGCTCTCTTGAAGGCAGTGAGTTAATATGGTTCAATGAATCATTGTTATCTTTTTAACTATATATTGCACAATGTTTGATGATGCTACTGGAGTTTTGATGATGAATGCCATGCTCTTACATACAGGTGCCATCCTGCACTTCTAGTGACATCTGTTAAAGTTTCCATGGGATTGAGTACAATATATCTTATGGTCACTGCTTTATTTAATTTCCTTTTGTGAATATCTCACTCAGACTTTCTTTCAGGTTTTCTCTGCCTTGGGTTTGTCCATAAAATTGCTACCTTTGAAAAGGCTGCCGGGTTTCAGGTCAGCCATTTGTGTGTGATAAAAGAATCTTGTAAGCAATTAGAAAATGCTAACTTATGGAGATCTACCTATTTGTGTAGGCATTGATCCAGTTCACTGACGCAGAGACTGCAGCATCAGCTAGAAATGCCTTGGATGGAAGAAGTATCCCGAGGTTGCTGTCTTTGTGCATCCTAGAATTTAGCAAAAAAGATTGTCATTTTGTTCAAGCTACTGACTTACCTACTGACTTACTGTTTGTTTTTGTTTTCTTTCCAGATACTTGCTCCCTGAACATGTTACCTCGTGCCATTTGCGAATTTCATACTCTGCTCACACTGATTTAAACATAAAGTTTCAGTCACATCGTAGCAGGTACCTAATGTGCATGAAACATTTCTTCTATCATCCAGTAAAAATCTGAGGCCCTATCTAGTATCTACCTTGTGCTCTTTAGCCTACTAAAACATAGCCGAATGAGTTATTGTATCTTTAGCTGATAAATTTCATACTTTCTCACATAGGGATTAGAGAGCAAGCTACCAAGATTACAGATCTCTTTTACTCAGTGTAACTTCCATCATCTCATGACCATGATTTAAACTACTTAGTTGAATGCACTGTGCTGTTAGATGACAAACTAGAAGATTTTTTTTCAGTCAGAGTTCATATCGTCAAAGAACATTTGCATGAAAAGATGCTTCTGCTTGTACAATAACTTTATTTAATCTAATTGCATTTGTAATGTGCAATTTGTGATTAGATACTTCCTCAAGTGTGGTAAGTGGTAAATTGCCTCTTATTTCAAATAAGAATACATTTTCAAAGTCTGAAGCAATGAGATATGGATTTTTCTTTCTTCTCAAAGTCTGAATAGGAAGACTTCTTTTTTTCTTTCCCTTTCCCTCTTATGGCTTGTACAGTTATAATTGGTGATCATTGATTGTGTTCTGTCTCTTGCTGCATGATAACTCAGTGGAAGCTTATAGGCATTCTTAAGGCTTAGAAACTGCATCATTTTATGTATGCCTAAGAATAATAGTTACTGTTTACAGAACCACACTTAAATTTGCCAAGTCCTATGATGGACTTGAAGATTAGTGTTGAAGGACCTGTTGTGTTCATTTATGATCTCTATGCTGAATGTGTCTCTTGAAATTATGTTAATTGCTACTTAATGGGCTATTCTTGTTTATCCTTTGATTGTTATTTAATGTCTTCTTCTCTCCATATTATTTTTTCTTTCAATTGATATCAACATCAATGGGGATAAAGATATCTGAGATATTGTAGAATGCATATGGCCTGAAGAGTATAATAGTATGTAAGCAACAAAACAATATGTTTCTTGGCAGGAGCCATTGTGTAATTTGATTATGGGACAGTGATGATGAGGACATCAATCAGTTTGCCAGTTGTTTTTATGCCTTAGTCTATTTGAGTGTAGTTGTTTTTTTTATTATGTTTTTTAGTACCACATCGGTTACCTGGGAATCGAACTTTTGTAAAGCTTATAAATAGATCCCATATTTTTTTATCGAGAGGCAATGATGAATTAAATAATTTTCAGCTTAAATTTCTTGAGCTTTGGGCTCTTGAGATTGGGGTGTGATGCGCGGGGTGTAAGGGGTGTGAAGTCCGTGGTGCGAGGGGCGTGAAGCCCAAACTTATCCTTTTCTTAAACCCTAATTCCTAATTCTTGCTTTCTTCCTTTCAAAACCCTAATTCTCAACCTTTTCACTTTGAAGGTGATTGCGATATGCCTGTATTACATTAATTTGGTATCAGAGCTTCGGTCTCAATCCCTTTCAATTTCTTTTAGATCCACTCCATACAAAAAAATTATTATTGTTTAAATTTTGACTGAAAATTTATTCGAAAATAAAAAAAGTTGCACTGTTCTTCTTCATGTTCTTCCTCTCTCACATCACAAAAAATCATCAAAAAAGAAAAAAATCACTGTTCTAAATCCGACTGTTTATCTGCATCAGAAAACAACGCCGTCATCCACCTGCACCACCACTTCCCATAGCCTCACCTCCACTACCTCCTCCCTCGATAGTGCCGACAACTCCCACAACAACCTCCATCATCATCTTCTCCATCGGCTTCACCATCATCTTCACCAACTTCATTATCTTCATCATCTCCATTTTCTTCTTCCTCTCCAAACCCATCGGCAACATCCTGCGCCACCATCGTGCTGTCACCGCTAATATCAGAACATATGTCGCACCTCGCTACCGTGATGACAACGAGATTGACGCCAATCTGAATCGACGATCGAATCTCGCCACCCCTGTCAATCTCCGACTTCATCCACACATCCTCCTGCCTCGCCGACATTATCCCACTCCGTCTTCAGTATTGACCACCGCCAGTGTCGACCGCCACCAGATCAACACCACTTCGCCACCACAAATTCACCTCTAACTTCTTCCCGAGCAATGCCCCTGTTACTTCGTCGCCCTTCGCTGCCATTGACGTCTCCAACCGCAGCACGATCACCGCTCGAAATGTCGGTCACTGTCGTCGTTTTCGTCCTCCGCAGTCCGTTGTCACTCTCTCTGTCTTTGACCTCTTCTTCATCTGATCTCGTTAACCACACCGATCCACCACCGCCTTCCTCCGCCGACGAGATCTACCGCCGACGAGATCTAGCACCGTCGGCCCGCCACCACCTTCCACCGATGAGATCCACCACCTCTCCCTCCTCCGTCGCCTAAATGAACTGCAAACCCGAGTTGGAAGAAGGCCGATTGGATTTATAGTGTGCTGGATCAATTGGGTTTTGTTCTTGGGTCAGATCCACTAACCCAACCCAAACCTGATCTCGCTTCCAACTGAACCAGACTGAGATTAAGCCATACCGATCTAACTGACCGAGTCAAGTCATGCCCGAGTTGACTCGGCTGACTCAATCTTGGCTCAGTTCGAAGTGACTCACTGAGCTAGCTCGACTCGGTTCCAACAGTTACAACAGCAACTCAAACTCCATTTCAGGCTCGTTTGTAGATAGATCGAGTTCCATCTGAAATGTTGGATGTGTGATTGAGTCCCGGAGATATTGAGAAAAGCTCACGACAATTGGATAGCAGACTCGACCTTCACAAGCCTGTGTTTGGTGCCGGTACTGTTCGTGCAACAGAAGAACAATGCTTCAGGCTCTCATTTTGAATTCGTTTGAGCTCAATTCGAGACTGTTTTCTTCCATATCATACTATTGCTATTTCAGGACATTGTACGTGATTTTCAGCTCTTCGGTGTGAGTATTTCTCTGAGGATTCTTAGAGGAATTTTGCATTGGGCGTGAACGACTCACCCCTTAGATGATATCCCTCAGATGATATCCTAACTTAAGATGAATTGTTAACTGTTAAATTATTTGCAACTACTATCTGGATTGTGATAATCTGTTGGTTGAATTGCTATTTGCTTCTATTTAGTGGTTGCATTAGTGTTTGTCACTTTTCTTCATTTTAGGAGTGTATTTTTTTGCATTTAGAATTTAAACTTTTAGGATATTTTTATTTTCACTTAGTGCAAGCATTTAGTTTACTTGAGTCTAAGATTCTTCACTGCATATGCTTGTTTGCTTGATTTTGCATTTTTAGTCATCTTGACTAGTCAATGTCATAAGAACCATTTCTTAGACCAGTTAGAAAACCTCCGTCTGGGTCATATGTCTGTTCAGGATTACATAGCCATATTTTGGGACTTAACCCGTTGTAGTGATGTGAGAGAGCACCGTTCTCAGATTATAACTAGGTTTGTATAGGGTTCAAGATCGAAAATAAGGCGTGCTATGATCATTGACTCATATGATTTAGACACCATTGAAGAGGCCTTTAATGTTGCCTTAAAGATGGACTTGACTTTCAAAATGTTTGTCAATGTCAAGGCTCGATGTTTTAAGTGTGAGGGATATGTACATTATGATTATCAGTGCCCTCTCGAAGAGTCAACATGTTAGAACTGTGCCTAATGATGATGTTGAGGACTCAAAGGTGTTAAGGATGTCCACATTTCTTCTAAGACTGCTAGTATAATTGAAAACATATCAATTGGTTTTGATACACCGATTATTGAGGCGGGTCATGTTTCTTATGAGGGTACTAGAGAAGCAGTAGATGCGATAGTCAAGTCTGATACACCCTTAGATGTTGTTGCCCATGCTCATGATATTAGCGAGTCTGCGTCTGAATTAGCAGAGTCTAATGTTTTTAGTCAGATCTCTAGGTACTTATTTGCCACACCTTTGATAGAGATTGATATTGAGCGCGAGACAACTGATTATAGTGTCGTTACATCTAGTGAATTAGCTGAGTCTTCTCGTGCTGATTACAATTTTATGGTGGAACAATTGATTCATCTTATTGTGAGTCACTTGAGTTACTTGCCATGATACAACACATTATTTCTAGTGCTTTTTTCTTGTGTTTTGGAGTTTGTGTCTGAGTACAATATACCTCCATTAAAGGGGTTAGATGTGTGTTATCTTAGGCATCTCATATATCTCTTTTTCCATCGTTAGGAGTTATACTTTTTCTACTACATTGCATTTACCTATTGCACATGATGTTTTCACTGGACAATTAGCAAATTGCGATGAAAACTACAAATTTTTTGTATATCCATATTTGTAAGAATTTATAGTTGACAGTAAGGTGATTGTTACGAGTCACTCTGAGATTGTGAGGATGTCACACGCTTGATGCACAAGTGTTCTCCTAGAGTTATGAGGAGGCTTGTTTTCATGACTGACGAGTTGGACATTCCCTGGGATCTTAGTATCAGTTCCGTCTTCAGCAAGGATGATGCACTTATCTACTACCTATACCTTGATCGAGCTATCATCTTTTACAGCCGACCCGTCATGAAAGCCACCTCCACATCCACCTTCAACATCATGGTCTCTACATGATGTACTAGTGTTGCTGTCACGACCATCTCCTTTGCCCGATTGAGATGCGTCGTGAGGGGAGCACTCACTCGACAGGGTCGAGTTTCTCCCACCCCCGGGGAAAATAATGAGGACATCACTCAGTTTGCCAGTTTCTTTTCCGCCTTCGTCTATTTTGAGTGTAGTTATTTTCTTTATTGTGTTTTTTAGTACCATATCGATTATATCCGGGAACCGAACTTTTGTAAAGTCTATAAATAGGCCCCATACTTTTTTTATTGAGAGACATTGATGAATTAAATATTTTTCAGTTTAAATTTCTTGAGCCGTGGGTTCTTGAGATTGGTGTGTGAAGCCCAAATTTATCCTTTTCTTAAACCCTAATTCTCATTTCTTGCTTTCCTCCTTTCAAAACCCCTAATTCCCAATTTTTCAATTTGAAGGTGATTGCGATCTGCTCATATTACATTAGACAGTTTTTTCTTTATTTGATGCCCACTATATTGAGTGTCAAAACCTCTTTGGCCAGATGTCTTGAATTTAAACATGGACTTGGATGACCAAAAAGGAGTATTTTGCTTGATCATTCTTTGGCATTGTTTAATTCAAGTAGGATCGTGTCCAGTTTGTTATGCTCCCACCTATAAGTAATCTCTACTGCTCTACACTACTTTCTTTTTCTGTATCTTCTTTTTTTAGCATGCGCCTTGCTGAGGCTTCTACATGTAAAATGTTTCTAGCTATAAGTTATCTCACTCAACTTTGTGGGCCAAATCTATCCCAGTATTAAATGCATCCGGTAGGCTTCCTCTGAAATTTTAAATTTTGTACTCCCAAATTAGTATTTCGACAAAAATATTATAGTAACATCTGTTTCACCATATTCACACTCTATGCTCCAATTCTTTTTACTTAAAACAATCTGTATATACAGCTAGTCTCTCTTCTGCTTCCATTATATATTTCTTTTACTGAATCCTTTTTGCATTCCAGTAGGCTTCCTCTGAAATTTTAAATTTTGTACTCCCAATTTAGTAGTTTGACAAAAATTTTATAGTAACATCTGTTTCACCATAATCACGCTCTATGCTCCATTTCTTTTTACTTAAAACAATCTGTATATGCAGCTAGTCTCTCTTCTGCTTCCATTATCTATTTCTTTTACTGAATCCTTTGTGCATTTGTCACACCAGTATAGCTTCTAGGTCTGACTGAACTCCATCTAGCTTGTTTGATTTCATTTGAAAATATTTTAATCATTTTCACCTTTTGATATATGATTATATGAAGTAATCTCTGTTAATTTCAGCTTTTTGAGCTAGTGTTATCCAATTGGTACTAAATTTCATGTATTTGTTTGGGATACCTTTTTAGCTTGACTCTGAAAAGTTCTCAACTAACTGTCTGGCAATGTTCAAATTTGTTTAAGTAAAACCGGATCTTTTAATATTATAAACAAATACCTCTTTGGGTCCATTACTAGCTAGAGAAAAGCTTGTGGCCTGTCTTAGCTGCAACCTGGTTCTTTTCACACCAGAGAATCTTTTGTTCTGGGCTTCATTATAGTTTTGAAACCTCTGTAGAACTTAGTTCCTCTCCCTGTCACCTTGTTGATATATTATGTGTTTATGGCAATTCTGTACATATACCAAGCTACAAAGTTTATTTCTAACATTTAAGGAAAGAACACATAATATTTTAAAATTCCATCCTTTTGTTTTATCTGTGTGCACGCTTGCAAAAATTACTAGCTAATCTCATTTGGGACCTTTATATCTACTGCAGTTAGGTTTTACTTGAATCATTGCTATGATTTTACCTTGTTTTATTTACTATGGAGTTGTTTACTAAAGATGTTGATGTCTGAGAAAGGTGATTGCCCTAAGAATGGCAGTGGTACCTGTTACTGGCATGTTCCCTTGCAGATAGCTTTGAAGCCATTTACATCATCATTTTCCATTCAAGATGGCTCGGCTGTGGAGCATAAGGCTCCATGAAAGATTTGATGAAGTATACAACCAGTTTTCAATCGTAAATTGGTGCCTAGCCATGGAAATTATGGATAAAAGATGGGGCTTTATATTCATCTTAGAATGCCTGTTGGCGGGTAGAAAAAAAATCTAATTTGATTGTTTTCGCTGTTTTTGTGCATGCAATCCATTGGCTGATAGGAAAAGATACCCTGATGATTCCTGTAATTTAGGTTCATGCAATTAAATACAGCTCTTTAGAATTCACAGATACATCCTTGTGCAGATTACCTTAAGATCTCAAGAAAAATAATTTGTTTATAGTAGAAGCCTATTTTCTCCCACCAGTGCCTTGACTTCTTTCTCCTTTCTTTGTTCTTTCCTTTCCTACATCTGAAGTCGAACTGCCTGGTTAAGAGTTTCATCCATGTGCTTGTCTCGGTGATGGTGCAGTTAACCTTCAGTGAAGGGTATGACCAGTAGATAGGTGGTTGCCTTTTGCAACTATGCAAACACGTTTTCTGCTGGTTGATCTGGGTGGTTAGCAGCAGACTGGGTTTATTTGTATGTTAATTTGTTTTTTTGCTTTTCCTCTTTCAGTCAGTCAGATCATTTGTTAGGTTTATTTTTGTTTTGTTGTTCTGTATCATGTATAATACAGTCAAGTTCTTTGTTATAATAGTTGGAAGAGATGTCATGTCTCCTTACCATTTTCTTATACATCTAATATAAGAATTCTGAATCTGTTGCTGAGCAAGTGCTCGTTCTTCTTTTATTGGGTTATTAGTTCTTTATTAAAACTTTAATTAAGACTTCCATCTGTGGACTCTGATTATCTTTTTGATCATATTTTGATGAGTTTTTTTTTTTTTATTAACTTATCTTTGTCTATAACTAGCCTCTGCCATGATTTCTAATGGAATTGAGATGTTACTTCAGATTTGCATCTGCATTTAGAAATGCAAATTGTTGAATTTGTCATTAAATGTCCTTTTCTTTTTGCAGGGATTACACAAATCCTTATCTGCCTGTAAACCCTTCCGCGATTGAGGGTACCTTACAGGTTGGTTCTTGATTCCAGAGTTGTCTACTTCTTTATAATTTAATTCTGTCTCATAAGTCTTTTATTCTCCCAGCCTATGCTAGGCCCTGATGGAAAGAAAAAGGAGCCTGAGAGTAATGTGCTTCTCGCTTCCATAGAGAATATGCAATATGCTGTAACGGTTGATGTCCTTCACACGGTAAGTTATTATTGTTTGCTTTGTTTTGGTTTTATTTCTTGAAGTACTGCTGAATGATTACTATGGCACTTTAATTCCAGGTCTTTTCAGCATTTGGTACTGTCC
Organism: Agave tequilana; assembly: GCA_038442645.1. NCBI lineage: Eukaryota > Viridiplantae > Streptophyta > Magnoliopsida > Asparagales > Asparagaceae > Agave > Agave tequilana. Next base: position 173,740 of record JAVJIF010032997.1, on the reverse strand, counting down.
AGAAAATTGCAATTTTTGAGAAGAATGGTGGGATGCAGGCCTTGATTCAATATCCTGGTAAGAAAGAAGTTCTCATTCATATCATATTATCTTTTTTTTTTGTTCTTTTTCTTTGATGTATGCATGTACGATACTCAGGCTTACAATATATCTTAGGTTTTGTTTCATTTCTTCTTTGGCCTAGATTTGAGTCATAATTTGCTAGGTATTCTTTGATATGTTTTGGGTATTTTCAACCTTTCTCTGTTGCATTGCTGCCATTTATATTTTTATATAGATAATAGATATATAGACGTGCATGCATGCCGTTCCTCCTAATATAAAAAACCATTATATGAATATTCCAACAAACGTCTCACCGTTGTGTAAAATTTAAATAGCTACTATCAAATTGCCTATGGTAAACAGACACCATTGTCGAAGTCACAAAATAGGCTAAATGGTAGCCTAAAGCATACATCTATGTTTGATAAGAAGTCAAAGCTCTGATCTGCTCTTGACAAGGCAAAAAAAAGGAAAAATGGGAATCCTCTTGAATCCCAGACAACAAATACCTTGTCGTTCTCATATCATTGAGAAGCCAAAGACCGTTTTGGCGTTTGTCCGTTTTAAGGATGACTCAATTATAGAGTTTCAGAAGAGGGGGTTATAGGAGAGATGCGAGTTGTATTTGCATGTAGACAAGAGAGGGATGAGCTTTCTTCCCAGATGATTGAGATGTGAGTTCCATTGGCATGCTGATGTCTGAGACTGAGAGACAGGAGTTTTATTTGTAGATACGAGGTCGGAAGGGAGGCAGATAGAGATGCAGGTTCCATTTGCATGCGGATGAAAGATAAATGAGTGTTATTCATGGATATGTCCATTTGTGATGCACTTGGCATTGCGAGAGAACCAGACAGAAGGAACCAGAAGCTAAAGCTGATATGCTGCCTTTTTTTGTGGCGTTTTCATTGAATTATTCAGTGGATGAGGTGCATTTCAGTGAAGCAATGATGCAAATTCTTTATGAACAGATTTTTTTTCCCCTTCCGTTAAGGTGCTTTATATAGTACTAGCAGGGATTATGAGCTTTTTTTTCCTTCCCAGTTTTATTATGCTTTTAAGTTTTTTGAACATCTATACTCTTATAGGTTTATTCTTTTTTTTTTTTGTTATTGTTTTGTTTTTGTTAACATGACTCATTCATGATTGTAAATAAGCAAATTCCAATGGAAATAAAGTCTTTAGGAAGAATATATGAAAATCTTTATATGGAATTAAGAAAACAACACACCAGTTTCAGATTCTGCTGGATCTTTGAATTGAGAGGGAGATTAAGAGTGATCAAGAATTTTCCCTATTTCTGGAAGGAACCCAGGAGCATCTTTTTCATATAGCAGTTTTGATGAATGTGTAGTTCTGGGATTGTCAGCCTAGGTACATTCATGCTGAAATTGTCTACATATTGTTGACATATATGTTTGTCTAATCAGATAGAACTAGCACTCGTGAGCATTAGAATATGTGGAATTCTTATGAGACAATTTGTAACTTCTTTTGGATGATGCAAATTTATGTTCCTTTGGTTTGCTTTTTATTCAATAGCAGCATATTCGTGACAGCCTATGTTGGTGTTTTAATTTGTTAGGTAAACATGTTTTGATTTCTTTTTTAGTGCCAGTATTCTTTTTCTCTTCAATCGGGCAGCTTGAATGTCACGGACTATTTGTTTCTTGCCATAAGATATCTGAGATGTTGATTTTGTTGGTTCACTTTATGCGGGTAGATGAAAATTTTGTGTGTGGTGAATAAATTAATGCGTTCACTGAGCTAATGATCATGATCCTTTATTATCTGCAGATGTGACTACTGCGGCAGTTGCTAAAGAAGCCCTAGAGGGACACTGCATATATGATGGTGGCTACTGTAAGCTTCATCTGTCATACTCTCGTCATACTGATCTCAATGTAAAGGTACACATTAATTTAAGTTGCCATGAAGTAAATACAAGAATAAAAAAGGTTAGACTGGAGATGTATCCAAAATAAAAGGGAAAAAGAACTAATTTTTTTTGCACTATTCGGATAAAGTAAATGGTTCGCAAGCCATCATAGATTTCCTCAAACCAATGTATGTTTCTTAACACTGTTTTTTCACTTCATAAAGTCTTTTCTTTTCATCTAATAACGTGCAATGCATTTGTGTTCAGGCACATAGTGATAAGAGCAGGGACTATACAATACCCGACACTGGTCTGCTCTCGATGCCTCAAGCTCCTGGCATGCCGCCGACTGCTGCCCCCGCTTGGCAGGGTAATCCACAATCTCCATCCATGTTTGCCGGTAATGTTGGAGCTCAAACCCTACCTGATGGCCAAATAAGCTCTTGGGATCCAAGCATGCAAGGCGTTAGGCCCGGCTTCCCTCCAGCTCCAGGCACATACCCTGGCCAGGCTTATGTGCCATCGTCATCTATGCCTATGTACCCGACTTCTGGAGGTCCTCCAACTGCTTCAGCTGACTCTTTTCAACCTTCTCAGCAGATGTCTCAGTATGCTGGGATTCTGCCGAATACACGCCCTGCTGGTTCATCACCAGTTGTAGGTCAGCCGCCGATGTATTACTAGTAGTAAGCTAAAGCTTTCTTTAGTTTTGTTTTGATACTCAAGCTGCTTGCAACTGTTAGGAGGAGAAAGGTTAAAAAAAGTGAAGAGAAAAAACGAAAAACACCTGTTAAGTCACTGTCCGCCGATCCATTTCTTTTGATAGATGTTAATGGTGGATTTGTGAAACTTGCTGGTTTCTTTTATGGCTGTTTCCATGGGTGCAGGCTCTAATCAGTCTGCCTTCTGTTAATTTATTCTTCCGGAGTATAGCTATCATCTCTATCGATGTTTTCTAGTCTGCTACTCTTGTTTGGTTGTTTGTCAGCTCAGAAAGCTCGATAATAAGTTCTTTAATCCCTGATACTGTTGCTCACATATACTGGGTTGGTATATCCCTTTCTAGCCCTCTTTGCTCTCTTGTTTGCAGGATTGGCAAGTTATATTTGTGATAGGGAGTTTGTTATGTTGATCTTATTCTTCATTTTTTTTCAGCTGAACTTAGGGGGAACTTCTTATTACCAAATTTGGTTTTATCACTTGGTTCTTGATGTGCACGCACATTTTGCCACGGTTTGGAAATGCTAGTCGGCTTTGAAGTGTTTTCTTATTCCATAAATATCAGGCTTGTAAGAAAAATTATTATGGGCTTCGTGTAGGGGTGTCAAGTGGGATGGGCCGGCATGTCAACATGCACGGGCGTATCTTGTGTTGGCCCGGGCCTGGCTCCCCCCTAAGCCGAACTTGGGTTTGGTAAAGGTGCATGGCCTGGGCGGGTCGTGTCAGGCTCGGGCTTTGACACAGCCCGCCCGGCCCGGCCCACCAACGGCTCAGCCGTGGGGGCTAGATCAGAGTGGCCCAACCAGTAAATCCAACAACTCTAAGAGTCGTTGGAGGGTTTTTTTTTTATTTTTTGCAGAACCCGACCCCAACGACTATTTCAGCTGTCGGGGATAGGGTATTTCCAAATTTTATTTAGCTAATATAGGGTTATAAAATTGCAAAAAAAAAAAAAAAAAAACTCTTTCCCTTTATAAATACTTCATCTTCCCCCACTTTATTTTCTCTAAATTTTCTTTAAAAAAAAAATAAAAAATCTTCTCCAACTGTCATTCTCAAGCTCATAAGCGCTCTCTCTACAAGCTTTGCAAGTTCTCAAGCTCTGCCAGCTCTCAAGTTCTCAAACTTTACAAGCTCTCAAGTTATCACGCTATACAAGCTCCCTCGATAATCGAATAATTAAATTCTTATAAAATTAAAAACTAGCAGATAAAATGGATCCTAATTCTTCATCAGCAGGCCCTAGCGCAGCTTCTGGAGACAGATATCATGATAGTTTTAGTTTAACTAATGAACAGTGAGAAGTTCTAAATTTGCCACAGTCTGACACTCCACAAATTTTATCACACAATGTACATATTTTAATGCTTTTCTGAACCTAGCACTACTCATATACCTATTACTTATCCCAAGGTATTAACTAACTCTACAAATCTTAAATCTGGAGTTTGAAAATATTTTTATAAAGTAACTGTTGATGAAGTTTGAAAATATTTTCAGATTCTTTTATGTTTCTCTTTAAGTTTTTAGAATTTTTTTAATAAAAGGGCGGCCTGGTCGGGTTGGGTCCGGGTAACCCGGGCTGCGGGGCCGGACCCAAGTTCCATAAACGGAACTCGGGCCCGGGCCGCGTAGGGTTGACGCCTTTGGCCGGCCAGGCCGGGCCCAGTCTGGTTGACATCCATAGCTTTTGGGGTGCGAACGGGCCGAGTTTGGCCCGGCCCGGTCTCAAACCCGTCGGGCGTAGACCCGGGCTGGGCCAAGCCCGTACTCGCCCGAGAAAACCGGGCGGCTCGGCCCGGGCCTGGTCCCCCTTCGGGGGACTTGGGCACGACCCGGGTCCCAGCCGGGCCATGCCGGCCCTTTTTCAAAAAAAAAAAAAAAAATTTGTTTAACCTATAAATCTGTTTGGGATTCCACAATTTCACATTCCCACTTTGACATTGTGGTTTAGGCACTTGGATTGGATGTAGAGGTCAAAGGTTTAAATATTGATCAAAGCAAGTTTTTTTTTAAAATTTTAAAAAAATTTGAGTTTTTGGTAGGGGTGGGGGTGGTGGTGGGCGGAGGCCGTGGTGCGGCGGAGGGGGAGGCGGTGGTGGAAGCGACAGCCCGGTGGTGGCAGTGGTGGAGGCGGCCTAGGGAGGCGGAGGCCGGTGGAGGTGGCGGAGGCGGCCGAGGGAGGCGGAGCTGGCGGTGGTGGGCGCGAAGGCGGGGGGCCCGGGCGGGCCGGGCCGAAACCGAGCATGACCCGGGCCCCGGCGGCCCGCCCCACCTGGCCGCATTCGCCCCACCTGGGCACACCCCGGGTGGAAGGGCGGGCCCGGACCACCTGGGCCGGGTTGGGCCCGGGCCCGCACGAGACTGGACTGTGTGGGTTGCCGGGCCGACCCGGCTCATATCCACAAATGGCAAAACTTTATAATTCATGTAGTATTTATATAGCTTTAGATATAAACATGGAGGTTGAAATATCAATTGACACTGGGTTACTGGTAGACATCTATCATATGAATTGTACCATCTACCTACTAATCAATTGTATATACAATGCACTGCTATCAGTCTCACTCATATATTACATGACGGTGGGCTTCTTTTTTCTTTTTGGTGCCTGGTTACTTTCTACACCTTGTCTTCCACATCTTAGCGAGCGTTTAATATCTTTTGACAAGTATGATCCTCAACCTGAAAACAACAAACTTGCAATGAAGGATTTGGGTCCTCTTTCCTTCTGATGGCTCAGTGATTGTGTCAATATCATGTTCAATTCTATAATCACAGCCGTCCATTTTTTTTTTTTTGGATGGATGTGATTTGTGCCATATCAGAGAGTCTCTGCTTTGCACTCGGCTCGGATTACTGCCTGTTCATCCTTTGTGCTTTGATCTATTTTAGAGCTTCGTAAATAATCACAGCCGCCTGTAAAACAATAAACAGTAGTGGTAAGAAATATAGCGCCCCACTGTTGGGCGAGACAACAATGTGGGGAAAATACAACGAGCATTGCAGGATGCAATGAAATCAATATCTTTTATTTCTTATGGAATATATCATTTTCATAAGCTAATCTCGCTCTTTTATCATTATACAAAGTTTTCAGTTATGCAAACTTTTGTTAATCTTCAACTCACAAGTCGCATAGTCGCCGTGGCTGCTAAATTACTTAACTAGCTATCCAAAGAGAGGCACTGTAATTGCATGAAAGAGGCGCAATTTTTTGCTAAATTTGGAAGTAAATAAATTGCGTCAAATGCTCCCTTTTCTTGCTTTCATACGATTTGCACCAGATATTTCTGATTGCAACACCGAAAACCAAAACCGGTGTGGATTCTCGGTAATTTTTTGGCATCAGAAATTATTAAGGTGACCAGTGACTAGAAACGTAATTAAAACTGAGCGAAACGAAATTTTCTCCTATGACTCTTTCACAAAAGTTGTCTGTGTGACCGTCCTTCGGTCTTCATCCATGAGAGAGAGAGAGAGAGAGAGAGAGAGAGAGAGAGAGATTAGCAGCATCGTTCTAACCTCCTTCCCCCTCCTCCTTCCCCCTCTCCTCCTCTCTCACGTACAACCTCTTCTGCTTCCCTCAGCCTCCATTTCCTCCTCCCTCCAGCCGTCTCTCTTTTTCCAGCGACCTCCTCTTTCTTTCTCGTCCAGTAGCCGCCTCTCTCGTAGTCATCATTTGATTTTTCACCGCCAAACGTGATGTTCTAGTATTGTGAACCTAAGGGTCTAACTCAGGGAAAATATTCAAAATAGAGCGAAGCGATGTTTTCTCCCGTGAGTCCTTCACAAAAGTTGTGTCCGTTCGTATGTTCGTTTTCATCCGAGAATGAGCAGCAGCAGACTTCTTCTCCTCTCTCTCTCCCCCCTACATCGTCTCTTTCGCCGCAGTCGCTCGACTTCTCACCATCAAAACAGTATGCTAGTATTGAAGGACTCGGGATTCCATCCCAAAAGATTAACCTGTTAGGTGGAGTTGCCCTAAATCCTTATAAATCCAAGACCATCCTCACGTCTAGCCGATGTGGGACTATTTGTTAAGACCTAAATCCCAACAATCTCACTCGAACAAAGAACCTCCCTGCAAGTGCAACTATCTTCACACCGAAAGATCAAATCTCGATGCCACACACACGACTAAGTTCGGGGCATGACTCTGATAGCAATTGAAAGACTCGGGACTCCATCCCAAAAGACTAGTCTGTTAGGTGGAGTTGCCATAAATCCTTATAACCCAAGACCATCCCCACGTCTAGCGGATGTGGAACTATTTGTTCGATCCAAATCCCAACAAGTATATTATTAAAACCGACATAATAGAGTTTTCTTCTGTGACTCTTTACAAAAAATGACCGTTCGTCTTCACCTCCACAAGAGAGCAGAAAAAGAGCAGAAAGAGATCTCCTCGCTATCGCCCCTCGCCGTCGCCGTCAATGTCGCAGTCGCACTCGCCCTCCTTATTTCTCTCTTTATTCTTCATTTTCGGGGTGTTTGGATGCAAGGAAGTGGGCGGAAGTAAGGAAATGAGGAAGTATAATTGCTCACTTCTCTATCTATCCAAACACCGGAAAAGGAAAATAAGAAAACTCTTTTTCCTTCTCTCTTTTCTCTTTTACACAACCATTTCCTCACTTCCAAAGTGTTACAGTTAATTTTGTGGTCATGTAAATCTCATTTATAATAAGTTGTAGCACAAAACAGTTAATTTTTTGATCATGTAAATCTCACTTGCATTCTAATTACAGTCTATTTTTTATTTTTCTTAATTAATTTTTATTTTAATATTATTTTGCGGTCAACTTTGTGGTCAACTTTTCCACTTTCACTTTCACATTACCATCCAAACACCCGAAAAAGACATAACATTTTTCAAATCACACTTCCTAACAACATCCAAACACCGAAAAACTTACCAACCAATTCCCAAGTTTCAAAGGGAACTATTACCAATTCCTCACTTCTTTACTTTCTCACTTCCACCGTCAACCATACAGGCTTCTTCTTTCTCCTCTTGTAGTAAAACTCTAACCCTGTCTTGCACTGTCGCATGTCTCCACTGAAATCAGTTTCTACTTTCGTGAAATACTGGACAAAACTAACAAATAATTTTCTTTCGTCACTGCCCCGCGTTGCTGGTTGGAAACCGATCGGTCAACGCAACGCAAACACGAATACTAGCATTATTATTATTATAATTATTATTTTATCTACTCTCCATAAAAAGTGACGCCTTTTAAGTTTTATCCCCACTTTCTTTAACGCCAAAAACTCCGGCTCTCTCTCTCTCTCTCTCTCCCCCCCTCCTTCAGTGCGCCTCTTTAGAGAGAAAATTGAAAGTTTAGATTTTTAGGGTTTTTGGTCGGGTTCCCCTTTGAATTGGGCTCTCCCTTTATCTTCTCCTTCGATCAGGCTCTGCCTTAAACTTCACTCCCTTTCGCTGCCCATCGCCTCAGTAATCAGTGAGAACTCTCTCTCTCTTTCTCACTTTGAAATTTCTCTTTGGATATTTAATCACCAATTTTTAACGGCATTTCTGAATCACGAAATGCGCCTAAGTTTCTCTTTTGGGTCCTATTGATTGCCGTTGCCATGAAATGAGAGTTATAATTTTAAAAGACTGTCTTGCAAATTCACCAGGGTGATTTTGAGGATTTTATGGATTATGTTCTAAAGTCGCGATCTTTTGATCAACTTTATTAATATTCTTAAAAAAAAAAAAAATTGAAGTGTTTTGAACTTGGCTAGTTTGTACATCAACTTTGCCCAATCACCCTACTGTTCAAGACATATGATTTTTTTGGTTTTTCTATTAACTAATTGGATTCTCAAGGCATCTGAGGGTACAGTAATAAGTCTAAATTATGGCCTGCGCCCAATTACAACAAGTGGAGGATTGCGTTTTATGTATTTCTTCTACTTTGGCTCCTTTCTCATGATGCATTGCATGGCATAGAATTTTAATTGCTTTCTCATAACATAATTATCTTATTTGTTGAAACATAGAGCGATGATTTTCGTATAATTATCTAATTGCTTTAGGACAGAGAGTGGTCAATTTGATTTTTGTACAATTTCTCTGTTGCAGCTCGTTAATTTATTGGATGCTTTATTTCATCTAAATAAAAGAAATTGTATCTCAAGCATCACTATAGAAGGGATTGGTGGGTTTTAGATTCACTGATTTGTAAGAAATTGTCATTTCTAAGTCTGCAAAGGGAAGAAAAGACTGGGTTCTCTTTGTTGTGTGGCCGCAAGGCCACATGGGTCAACTGCTGTAAGTAGAGAATGGTCCGTGGGGCCAAATGATCCCTTTTGGAGGACGAACACAAGCTTTTCACCTTCATTGTCAAGAAGATGGGATTATCAGCTACCTTCTGAAGAACTGGTATATGAGTCTAACGATGAAGGTGTTGTTGCACTTGATGATTCATCTCTCTCCTCAAACAGTAAAGAAAGCAGGAGTTGGATAAATGGAGAACAACTGCGTGATCATCGGTATTCAGCACATGACGGTGCCTTCTCCTATTTTTACAGCCCAGCTGATAGTTATCTGAACCAGCAATTGATGCCACCACCTGTCCAAGGAGTCAGCGTCAACGACTATGTTAGAGGTATGCTGCATTTCTTGTGTCAGTTTGAGTTATAATTCACAATCTGATTTTATAGTTCTAGAGACTTAGATTTAGCTGGTACTATTTCTCTTTTGGGAGGTAGTTAACTAAAAGCCTAATAACATCCTACGTTCTTTTTATTTTATTCTATTATTTTGGTGCTGTTAATCAGAATTTTAGAAAAGTGGATCCTTAAAGACCCGCTCTATGTATTGTTGTTCAGCATTTGTTTTAACTTTCTATTAGCCCTTTTAATGAGGTTTCAATTGAAGCTGGTAAAGAATAAACAGGAGGAGTTATTTTGTACATCACAATAGTACAATTATCATGAAGGCATTATGTTGCCTTTCTAGTTGTTACCCCTCTTAACATTGGTTTCCCAGCCTCCCACCTAGTCACTGAACCACATAGTGCATATGTATAATGTGCCTAGGCTTTGACTTTATAGTTGTGCTTTAGGTTGAAGTCTGAGTGGCCACTGCGCCATTGTTGGCGAAGCTCATGCCTCTCTCTTATTGTGTATTATATTGTTAGTAGAAAGATACCTAATAAGAAAATATGCACTTAGTACTTCCATAAAGGGCTAGAGCAGTAGGATGAACAAAGGATCATCATGGAGGCCATGACTTGGTGTTGCATTTCTACTTCTTGCTCCTATTTTTTACATGGCCTCCCACCTAGAGACCTACTTATTGACCCGCATCGTGCAAATATACTTAAATCTCCAGAGTGGCTGTAGGCTTGCATGGACAATGAAGCTCACGCCTCCTCTTCTTGCATAGGATGTTTCTTGCCCCCAACCCCCCACCCTCCACCCCAACAAAAAAAGGAAAAAAAGAAAAAAAAAAAAGAGAGAGAAAAAGTGCGCACACACTCCACCACCACCCACCCACCCAAACAAAAGGCTAGAGTTAAGTTATAAGATGAATTCCAAGGCAATATAACAGAAGATTACAACGAATTAGAGGAATATTGGCATACTCATACAAAGGATACTTTAAGTTTCATCTGACCAGTGGAAATTTATTTCATAAAAATGGAGCTATAGACAATTCAACAAGATTTTTAGTGAGGAGCCTCACAAGTGTCTAGAATGGTCTCATGAAGTCAAAGGGGAAAAAACCCCAATTCTCTACTGCTTTGGGGTAGGAATTTCCGTCAAGTTGCCAAGGCATGACTTTGTCACATAACATCATTGAAGCATCTTATTTCTTCCATTCAAGTTCAGTGCTATCAGGAATTTATCATCTATTTTTACATTTTATTGTGATCTGTTTACTTTTTACTCTTTTTATTTACCTTATCCATTAGCACAACATTATCTGCATTAACGTTGTATCCCTTTTTGAAAACTACCCGTAGTTCTCTAATAACTAGTGTAAAGAGATATGGTTAAATGGTGATCCGTGGTGTTACCTAATTGTGCCCACAAATTCACTTCTTTCATAACAACTTGTGATGGTTCACACTGTGTAGTTTGAACACATTACCAAATATGTGTGCCTATTCCTTCATAGACACTAAATTATGTAAATGTTTGTGCTGCTCCACTACCACTACTGCCACCATTAATTTGACGGGTCGTTCAATAGCCAGCGATAACAACTTCTCTAGAATATATTTATTCTCTTCTTCTTCCCTTCCTTTTCTTTTCATATCCTCTTCTCTTTTCCCTCTTTCCTCGAGCTAGTAGGAAGCTAGGTGGTAGGCTTGCTGCCTGCTTGCACTTTCGGCCTTCTATAACAGGGCAAGTTACACCTTCGTGGCTAGGAAACATGGACACCAACTGGGCTACAAAACAAACCTGACACGAAAGAAATGACAGGGGGACTTGGCAATACATATATTTGGGCACACATGCATGCATCAATAGACAATAGTACACCTAATGGTTAGCACATGTTTTTCATAAGCGGAACAACAAACAAACTAAATTGGAATGATCACGGATCCTTTCTTCTAAACTTTAATATTAAAATTCTTAGATAATAAAACCAAGAAATTAAACCTAAAAAATAAATATGAAAGCCCAATCTAACACCCAACGTGATGCAAGCCCATGATACTCATATGTTTGAAAGTGGGCCATGCTATGATAATGTCCTCTTATGTTAAAGGGTCCCTGTTTATATTTATCCAAGTGGGGACACAGCTGTAGTGTCTGACACTGACTCTTTTGGAAATTTTCCCCTCCTTTAAGTTGGCATGGCCTGACATGTGTAATGCATAATTTTTCCTGGATTTTTTCCCCTCGAGCAGAGAAAGCTTGTTAAACGAGTTTTAGGCGCGTCCCAGTCCATGATGGGCACGTGCTCACTTTGTTGTATAATGATCTCTTAGATTATGGTTCTTCTAATAAAATTTTTTTTTTTTTAGAGTGTTTCATTCAATCATGTTTGGGAAAATATCAATCTTTTCATTTTTTAATCTCTCAATCTTTCAATATCTTTGTTTCTCTTCTCCTTTGCCCCAAGCTCAGGTATTTTTATCCCATCTTCTTTTACACCTATACTATTATATTGATCATTCTGCATATTGCGAGTTCTTTTCATTTGGACATCTTATACGTCCTTTGCTTTTGATACTTTGACCTCTGTCATATTTTATTGTATCACGGTTTTTTGTCACACATATATGTTCTTTTTTGTTGTCCCAACATACTCCAAGGCCTAATTTTCCATTTAATTTTTTAGTAATCAACTTTCACAACCAATTTTTTTTTTCTTCAGTATTTTTATCTCTAGAAGATATTGCATTGTTCACTTTAAGATTGCACCACTTAGGCAGCTTGCGGTTATATCTCTTTTCTTCTTGCAGTGAAAATGTTCATAACAGCAACTATATGTTTACTGGTCAGGTTATTTTCTAGTATTATCTTATCATTGTTACCCCCTGCTATATCTATACTCTTAGAGAAAACTAATCTATTTCTGGAATACTTGAGTCATTCTTAAAAGGTGACTCAGCAACAACTAGAAAGCTTTTATCCCTGGTGGTTTGGTAAAAGAAGTACTGAGCTTCATATCCACTGTCATATTCAACACTCGGATCATCTATGTGTTGTGTGCACATATAGAGGCAACAGCTAAAGGTTATGGAATGACTAAATGTTCAAAGTTGAAAAGAAGAAGAAAAAATTTAATGTTTTTCTGGACAAACCAGTGCGTGCGCGCGCACACGCGCGCACACACACACAACGTTATGGGAGAAGGTAAGTCACAAGTGCTAGATTTTGTTTTTGCACATTCGCAGCACGTGTAGAGGGGTTACATGAAGACATGTTGGAAAATTTGGGTTGAGAAAAGTTACTAAAGAGTGGATTTAATGATGGCATGCAATCGGCAATTGAATAGAATTAAATAATAGTAATGTTAGACCCCATCATCTTTCTGAATATTTAACTTTTTATAAATAAGATCACATCGAAACTAAAAAAAATTATTTATTTTTTTTTTTTAAAAAATGTATTGTGCACCTGAATATGCCCAGAATCTAGTAAAGAGAGGGTGTACAGTGAAGGCACACTACATATTATATAGGAGTGTGTTTAGCATACCTACCTTCTGTAAGCAAGAGGCTCTTCTCAAGGATGATTGCTATTTAGTATACTGCGTCGAGAGATATCTGAACTGCCTTTATGAAAGATGTATAAACTGTATCCTTTACATTAAAAGCAAACTTCTAATAGGTGAAATTCCGACCATCTGTGCCAAAAGGTATTCTGAAACACGGGTTGTTTGGAAAGCTTCTTAACTTTCACTGAGTTCACTCTTTTATTTTTCAAATTATGACTAAAAATTGAAGTTCAAAACTGATAAGCTGGTATGTTTCTTTGCACTAATATGTGAAAGTGATCTTCTAATATGCCACATCATGTGGGTTGGTAATTAATTTCTGGAATACAACTGTAGTTGTAAGATGCTGTTGTTTTTGTATATAGTATAACATATTTACGTATCTTGACGATAACACGGCGCACCTTATCTTGTGTATATGTCTTGTTTTCTCATACTATAGTATATTTTCTGTTTTGCAGCTTCTGATGGATCATATATTATTCCAGGTTCTGGTATATGAGGAAAGATATCCACTAGTTAGCTATATTGTTGCAGAGGGAGTATTTTCTTAGCATAGTTATGACGCCCATTTTGTTAAGTTTACTACTAACATCTCAAATCTAATTATGCAAGACAATGGCTGCCCCTAATGTTATGATGTGGCTAAAATGCATTAAAGCAGGTTGAATGAGCGGCTCCTGTTCTAATGTGCAATTCCCTATTTCCTTTGGGTTGATGAGTTTCCAAATCATCTATCCCATCATAATCTGTCCCGGCTATCTTGACAAGACCAGCCCTCTTTCTATTCCTCGTCTTCCCAATCTGCTACCCCATTTGGTACTAGAGCAAGTTTTGTTCCTTGGAGTTGACATCACTATGCTGATGCGTCTTGGTAAATGGTGAAAGTGTTGTGACGGTCTTATGCTGTGTTTCAACACCTAGTAGAGGAAGACATCATAGGTTTCCCACAAGTTTTTTTCAAGTGGCTAATTTGCTTCATGTTGAAGGTAAAAGTCTACTGAGTTAATTCAACAGTGATTGATGTCCCAGGAGTTGATTCCATTGAATGTGCCACAATTTAGTCCCATTCCAAAAGTAACCAATCATTGTCGAAGACCTGGAAATTTGATGTCATTGTCTGCTTTGAAGTTGAACCAGGCTGACCGATTGAATCGTGTATTGTGTGAGTGAGTTTTCATTCATATTGGGTGAGTTGGGTCCCCATTTCCTTTGGGTTGAGTGAGTCCTAAATCATCTTTGTAAGTCACCCTGTTTCCTTTGGGTTGAGTGAGTCCCGAAATCATCTATGTTAGCCACCCAGTTTCCTTTAGGTTGAGTGAGGCCCTACTTATTTAATATGAGATGTAGTCGGAAAGTCTTAACCTATGTATCTCCTAGGGTATGAATGTAAGCCATCCCTACTATCTTAATGGATCCTTTCTGTATCTCTTTTGATTTTTATTCGACCAAACTATTACTCGATTTTTTGCAGTATATTTTCTTAAAAACTTGTTGTAGCCTTGTAGGTAGTAAATAATGCTAGTATGCAGCTTTCGTTGACTCGTATAATACTCATGTTCAAACAATGTGAGAAATATGTCTAGAAATTAGCTAGGTGGAGACTTAACTTGGAGATACTGATCAAATTGGAGATGTTGAAAGCGGGATTAATATGATTTATGGAAAGAGGGAAAAGCTATTTTCAGAAATTCTCGAATAAATTCAAGTTTCTTTTGCCTTGTGTGTCTGTGTGTGTCTGTGCACGCACACAGGTGCGTGCGTGTGGCCGTATGTGCATGCAGGTGTGGATACATGAATTCTTGACGTGCGCGTATGTGTCCGTGTGCGACGCAGGTGTGAATATACATGAATTCTTGTATAAATTCAAGTTTCCTTTTCCTTTTGTGTGTGTGCGTGTGCGCGCGCGCCTGTATGCGCACGCAGGAGCATGTGTGTTGTGCGTGTGCGGCCTGTGTGCGCACGCAGGTGCAGATACACGCATGTATGTGGAAGAAGTTGTACCTGAAAGTTCTCTTTTTCATCCCTGTATTCAATTCGATGAAATATTAGTCAAACTTAGAAGTAGAAAGTGGGTTTATTATTTCATTGATGCTTTGATAATGTTGAACCTGGTTAGATTTTGTATTCTATGGTATATAGGCTGCATATTCTTTATAAGGGGATGTTTGCTTGCGAAGTTGAACCTGGAAGTTCTTAACTTCAACCCTGCATTCAATTTGATGAAATATGGGTCTAACTTCGAAATATAAAGTGGTTTATTATTGTCACTTACGTCATTAATGCTCTGATAATGCTGAATCTGGTTACATTTGTATCCTCTGATGTAGCGTATTCTTTATAAGTGGACATGCAATGCTTGAGCTCTCCTACATTTTACATTTACAGAAATTTATCCCCTTTTATTTCTCATGATGGCTGAACATAATTCTGATTTTCTGCCAGAATCTTCATCTGTGCCTCGAACTTTCTCACTGTTTGCAGAGGTATTTCATCTGCACCCTTGTCATATAGATAAATATTCTATGACAACTTTGCCTTCACTGAATTTCTGAGGTTTTCTTTTTAGGGAACTTCAAGAATTCCAGAAAGTGTCAGGTCTTTATCCTCGCGATCTGATGATAGTGAATATGAGCCTGCACCCAAAACCCATGCTTCCTCCTACCACAGTTTTTCAAGTTGCTGTTCGTTCATGTCAAAGCCTATCCACCCGTTCTCATTCTCTGAGTATGCTGTTGACGATGAAGAATATTATGGTGCTGTTTTGCCCTAACTTTAATAACAGTCCACATCCTTGCACGAGGTCAGCTCATGCATTCACTGACCAGTCTCTTGTATCATTGAATTTAGGTCATACCCCTCGAAGAGGACCTTCCCGGAGGAGTGGTAACAGCAGCATAGATTTCACTGATGTGTCTGGACCATTGGAAACTGAGTACGTGGGGCTTCCACATAAGAATCTGCATGGAAGCTCCAGATGTGGACTTTGTGGTAGGTATCTGTCACAAAGATCACCATGGGTTCCCGCCGCATGGTTTGGAGTGGAGATATGCCGATCACTGGTGTTCTGTCATGCTGGCATGTGTTTCATGCTGAGTGCTTGGAGAGAGTCACTCCCAAGCCACAAAAGCACGACCCACCTTGCCCAGTCTGTGAGAAGTCGGAGAATGGTAATGGTGTGGAGCAGTGGGCTATCTGCAGGCTGAAAAATGGACTGCCAAGGCTAAGGTCACTTGGAGAGGAAGGGCCATCAAGGGTTTGGAGTTGTGGCCAGGCAGGAGACTCTGTAGAAGGAGCCATAGACGTGCCGAACGGAGTAGTAGTATGTTGTTAAGAAATCGAAATCGTCTCAAGAGACAACTGTCCTTGAAGGGAAATTTAGGCAAGGAGAGGACTGTGCGAACTCAAAAAGAAGTCGGTTGTGTTCACCTTGGGCATCTCTTGGAATAGTAGGTTGTTCGAATCTGGTACCAGCTCTGGCACTGAAGAGATGGTGAGCTCTCTCGGTCCAAGGTAAGAACTCAAAGTACATCTTATATAGTTTATAGCTATGCTGATGTTTAAGAAGTCCCTTTTGGTGGTTGTTTTTGGGTGGTGGTGGTCATCGTCGACAACAATGTTATCTCTGCCTGTTTATAGATAATTCAGTTCTTTGGTAATTGATACTGTCAACTAGAGAATGCATTGTCCTGTAACTATTACTTTGGATCTCGATGCTGTAATACTTGAAAGCCGGCTCTTGAATACATGTTACACTGGAAAAAGGTTCTAATCACTTGTAATTTTTTGTCTTTAACTTTCTCTCGTCTTATCATTCATCTTATTTGGTAGTCTTGACTGAATGTAGATTGCTTTGAACCTTGCCTACTCTGATTCTTGTACACCTGATCCATGATGTGATTTATTTACTTATTTTTCTAATTTAGGCCTAAAGCTTATATAATCTTGTTATTAGTTTTCACACTATAACTAGCGAATGACAATTCTGATGTAGGTCTGAGGACACAGCTATTGCCACAACCGTTGTAGTCCGAGATACATGTATTATTAGTTGTGATGGTCATCAAAACAGTTAATCCCAAGCACGACCATGTATTCATCTCATAGGGCTTCTGTTTTGGATTATTGGAAAGAAATCTCCCTGTTCCTTGTTCTGCTTTTAGTTCAGTACAGATCAACAATTTGATGGCTTGTTCTTGGCTTGCCACTCTCTTCTATTAGACTCGTCATTTGCCTTCAGTTGTGGATCCTGTATTGGAACACATTTCTTGCCTTCCCTGTCTGACACGTGTTGATTGCTTTGTTGTTCTGGAGAGCTAAACTAAGTGATGTGAAACATGTACGTGTGTTGAAGCAATAGATAAAATAACTCAAATAAAACGTTTCACCAACAATAATGATTACCGGTAGGAATTAAAACAGTTAAGATTAACTATGTTTTTTTAGCATGTATGTATTAGATCAATTCAAATATCGAAGTACTAATTAGAGTCATGATCATGCAAGTAAACATGTTCTAGGTGCAATAAAGAAGTCAAGTAACTAAAATGGGAAAAACAGGTTTACACACTCGCATTTAAAGTGGACAATAGATTAAGATCGATAAATAATTAAAGATGTATATCTAACTTGTAAATACTTGGTAGTAGATTGAAATCGTACTTTAGAAAAATCTGTAAATTAAATCTGAACTTGTTTTGAATTATTGTAGTTGTGCAGTGCTCTTATTCACGAACTCAACGCTTCAAATTGTGCATGATTTGAATTCTAGATGAGAGAAATACAACTTGAAAACGAACCTTGAATGCTTTAACGAGTCTATTTTTATTGTAGCATCGGTGGTACTGTTGCAGGTACTATAGAGAGTAATGTAGCAGGTACTATAGAGGGTACTGTAGCAGGAAAGAAGGCAAGAAGGAGAAAGAATAATTTTTTAAGGTTTTCTTTTTTTCTTTGAGAAAAAGGATAAGAAATTTGTGGAGAGAGATAACTTTAGAACTAGGCTTTGAGATTAGAAAGAGGAGAAAAGGTACTTTCGGCACTTGGAGGTGCACGCAACATGGGTAGAGAGGGGATAGGCTAGTTTGGGCTTTACACTCTAAACTAGGGTTTCTTTAGGGCTTTTTACCAAATAGAGAAATTAGCACTCACAAAATTTTGAGAAATTTTCATAACTTCATTGATTTTTTTAAAAAAAATTAGTACATTAGGGGTCTTTTTATAGATTAAACAAAATCGTACTTCTAGGTACAATTGGAATAAGAACTACTTGTAAAAGAAATTGAAAATCTAAAATAAAGAGAAATTACATGAAAAGAAAACTACTAATCCTACTATAATTCTGATTATTAAATCCAAAAGTACAAAAAATAAAAACTAGTAATTCTAATACTAGTAGAACTATTGTATTCATGTTGAGTTGGTGTATCTTCTCCAACGATGATAGATACGTCATGATCTTGGTATTTTAATTTTCACATCATTCTACTTGTGTTGGAGAGAGCTCGACTCCATCGAGTCAAAAATAAAAGTGAATTCATCTTGCTCCAATGTGTCGGGATTAATCCGTTGTAATGTACTTTGGTGTTTTCATATGTCATCAATTGATACCCTTTTTTCCATCGAACAAATACTTACGAGTCATGATAATTTCATCGTCCAAAATTTGATCAATCTGATCAATTGTGTTATGTAAAATATTTAAAATTGGTGGAATGAAGGGTCTCTCAAAAATAGGCTCATGAGATGGCTCATAAATAAAAAAGTTGCTAGGGTTAAAATCAAAACATTTGTAATCCACTAGATTTTCAATATTGAAAATAAAACTGACATTAAAATTAATATTACAATTTAGTTTCTTTAAGATTTGAAACTGATCAGCACTACAAGCATGTAAAACATCTCTAACATTAAAAGTTTTAAACATTTTTCTATTATCAAATCGAATCTTGTAGTGGACGTTGTTTTGAACAGTTTTATCTATAACTTTCTTGTGTAATTAGTGATGTGATTTCACCTGTACATGTGATGCAAAACAGCGGTTTGACAATCTGTGTGAGGTTGGAAGATAGTAGAGAACTTAGACTTAGTACCTAACATGTGTCACATGGTTCTCCAAAAGTAGAGATGAAAATCAGTTGGGACTAGACACGGTTGTGAAACTCCTATTGTTGTGGACTTGAATCATGGTACCTTAAACGGGTGAGTGGGGTGACGACTTTAATCAACATTTTCGAATACCTCAAAGAATACTGCATTGGTGTAGCTTTTATTATTCGCGATATAACTTTACAGTTTTTGTTTCCTAATTACGAAAAATGTAGTGCTAACAATGGGTAAGTGAGTCAAATGTGTCCCTAATGCAGTTGGATGTAACGTCTTTGGAAAAGACGTTAACAAATTCCGCAATCACAGTGGTGGACTTTGGGAGGAATCAGAATACTGTATTTAGGGAAGACATCGGTAGATACCGTAATCACGGGGTGACTTTGGGAGACTCAATATCGGATTGGGTGTTACATATCAGTGGTAGTTTGTCTTGAGACTCATTTGGAATATCACTAAACTCTTTTAGCACGAAAGTGACTACCAGAGGAATAATGTTATCGAACTTAGGGGCTGCAATGAGAACTCCGTCTATAATGACAACCCTAAAGAGACTTGCGAAAGTATTAAATCTTTGTCCATAACCTTGACAATTATCTCATTTAACAGGGGAATACTTCTTTTGGTGCTTTTGTTTCAGTGGTCCTTAATTTATGCCTAGGTGGAGATATAATCGTTTTAGACCTATGAGGTTGAACAGATGGGGAAAGCCTAAACTCATAAAAATATAATGGCATATACTTGGTTTTTAACTTTTCTTTCATCTTATCCCATGTGAATCATTTGACGAAGTCAGGCTTTTCTATCTCATTTCAAACTTGTCCAGTCATGAATAGCTTGTCCAGTCATGTTCGTGATGGCGAACCTGATTTTCTCAGCTTCAGAAAATGAGTACTAGTTGACGTATATATCTATGTTTTGTAGTCAATCTAGAAAAATTTGAGGATCTCTTAGATAATCAGAATAATTCAGACGATTATTAAAAGTTGATACATCCATAGTCGTGATGTGAGAATTCTTATATTCAATTATTATTATTTTTTATGCAAGAAAGCGATAAAATTTCTAACGAGTGTCTAAATGATGCAAATATATACTATTATTTATTAATTTTGTTGTTATTTAAAAAAGATTGTCGGATTAATCAAACCTTAATCTTACCAGTCCAATTGGTCAGATTCGCGTAACTTAGGTTGGAGATTTTTCGCTCTTGGCGTTTCTTAATTACAAAACCACGTTGAGTACTCTTTCTTAGTTAAAAACCAATCATACGAAAATTTAAGGAAAGATTTACTCTTTAATGACTCCTACATTACACTAAATTTTTTTCTTTGGGTTTTGAGTAAAATTTAACTAGCTGCAAGAAAGTAAATAAATGTGATTAATATTAGTTAATTATGCTCTGATACCAAATTGATGTGAAACGTGTATATATGCATAAGCAATAAATGAAATAATTTAAATAAAATGTTTCACCAATAAGAACAATCGTCAGTAGAAACGGATTAAAACAGTTAATATTAGGTATGTTTCTTTAGCATACATGTATTAGATCAATTCAAATCTCAAAGTACTAATAGAGTCATGATTATGCAGGTAAACATGTTCTACGTGCTATAAAGAAGTCAAGCAGCTAAAAAGGGAAAAATAGATTCACAGACTCGCTTTTAAAATATATAATAGATCTAGATCGATAATAAATTAGATATATCCAACTTGTAAATACTTGATAGTAGATTGGAATTGTACTTTTGAAAACTCTGTAAATTGTATCTGAACCCATTTTGGATTGTTGTAGTTGTGCAATGCTCTTCTTCACGAACTCAATGCTTCAAACCGTGCATGATTTGAATTCCGGATGAGAGAGATACAGCTTGAAAACGAATCTTGAATGCTTTAACAAGTCTATTCTCACTGTAGCAACGACAGTACTGTAGTAGCGACAGTACTGTAGCATATTACTGTAGCCGGTTACTGTAGAGGGTATTGAAACAGGAAAGAAAACAAGGAGAGAGAATAATTTTTCTAGGTTTTTTTTTTTCCTCTGAGGAAAAAGATAAGAAATTTGTGGAGAGAGAGATAACTTTAGAACTAGGGTTTTAAATTAGAAAAGAAGAGAGATATTATCGACACTCGGAGGTGCACACAACAAGGGTAGAGAGGAGACATGCTAGTTAGGGTTTCACACTCGGCTTTTTTCACCAAAGAAAGAAAATGAGAGAAAGATCATCACTCATACAATTTTGAGAATTTTTCATATTTTCATTGATTTTTTTAAAATTTAGTACATTAGGCGTATTTTTATACATCAAACAAAATCGTATTTCTAGTTACAATCGGAATAGAAATACTCATCCTAAAACAAATCAAAAATCTAAAATAAAGAGAAAATTACATGAAAAGAAAATTACTAATCTTACTACAATTCTGATTATTAAAAATCAAAAGTACAAGAATTAAAAACTAATAATCGTAATGCTAATAGAACTAATGGATCCATGTTGAGTTGGCGCGTCTGCTCCAACGATGATAGATACGTCATGATCTTAGTGTTTTAATTTCCGCATCACTAAGATCTTCCATCATTTGTGGAAAGGTTTTGCAGAACAATGCCTAGAACTAGGTGTCATGAAATCTATTGAAATAACAAGCATGGACACTGATTCTTGGCTGCAATTCTGAGAGTGCAGAGTGAGCTTGCTTTGTTGGGTGATGTTGAAGCTGCATGCCGATCTGACTACATTAAAAATCCATTTGTAGTTGTTTGGTTTCTTATAGTTTAAGCATCATCCTGCAGTTGGAACCGCGTCCAACTACAAAGTTGGCACTGCACACTGAGTTCCAACTACTCTGGTAACTAGTTGTATGCTGAGGAGGGCAGGGCTTGTCACCGAGGCATGCACACATGCACACACACGCACACCTCCCTCATATTCTCATATTATATCCTGATAGATAGGACAGTGTTAAGACCCAAGTTTTAGTATCTACAGGGTGTTGTTGAAGCTATAGGCAGCATTGATTTGCTTTGCCTTGAAACCATGGTTCCAAGAGTTCATCAGAGAAATGCTCTTATTTCAACTCTTAATGTGTAACTGATCAACAGCTGACAAACAATTGGGATGCTTGAAATATATCAATATCAGCCTGTTTTAAGAACTTTGGAACACTGTCCTTGAGGACCCTCAGAAATCATTTAGGCAAGCTAGTTATCAAGTTGATCTCCCATATGGGGTGAAGCCATGAGTTTTGTCTTATCCGGACTTCCATTTATCTGTGTGAATCTAGTGCCTTCAGCCGGCTTATGCTTTTCTTTTTGTTCGAATGGTATATGTTTTGAGAAAACATAGATGGAGGTAATACGACAATATATGGAGGCTAAAAGGTCTTAGTGAAGACATATTGCTCGATAGGAATAAGTGGAGAAAGCTGATCCATGTGCCTGATCCGACGTAATTCTTTTTTGGTTCACGTAGCCTACCCCGAATACTTGAGACAAATGGCTTAGTAGTAGTAGTTGTTGTTGTATGCTTTGAGAGAGAATTCTCCCTTGAGCACCAAGACATCTCTTAAGCATAAAATACTTCTCCAATCACTTATTTACTAAAGGAGCTCAAATAGGTAGACTTTTAGATGTATGTATACTATAGTATAATTCTAACTCAAGCTTTCTAACACGAATCTACTTCAAAGCAAAGCTCTATTACATGTGGGCCCATTCACAATTCCAGGGAGTGGGCCTCACAAGTCATACTGTTAGATTTGAGTTGGGGAATTTGAGTTCGAAAAGCTTCATTCATATTTATAGCCTGACGCAGCCATGCTTTATAAGCTTGTAGCAACTACCTGCATGCAAGGCTTATCCTCTAAAGTCTAAACCATTTCGCTTCCCTTATACTTCCATGTTAAATGAAAACAAAAACAGAACATTGAGGAGGTTTTGGCGGCCTTGGAAGTTCTTGCTGTTCTCTACTTATATCCGTTCCAGTTATTCACAGTTCACAGTAACATCTCCATGTTGCAAAAGTGTTGGTTTCTATTTCTATCTTTTTTTCTTTTTTCTTTTCTCGTTGAAAGGGAAGACAACTATTGGAATCTGGACCATCATGTGTTTTTGAAGATAGAAGTGGGGACTCTGGCCTTTGTCACTCTTATGTTGCACCTCTTAGCTGTTGTCAAGCGTCAAATATTGCTGAATGCAATGAGTTTGCTAGGGAATGATGCCTAGTCTCCCGAGTCAAGGTTTCTATTAGAGTAGAAAAATGATTATTTGTTATAGTAGAAATAAGATTTTTCTTTTTTTTAATTTTGAATTCTTTTACTCTAATTAAGACATCATGTATTCTTATAGTCTTATTAGGACATGTATTTTTTTCTTTATAATAAACGATCACACCCTAATTGATGTTATATGGTCTTCACTTTATCTTCTTCACCTCAACATGATATAAAGTAAAAATCCTAACTCTAGCCTCTT
The DNA here is from genome assembly GCA_038442645.1 of Agave tequilana. Taxonomy (NCBI): domain Eukaryota; kingdom Viridiplantae; phylum Streptophyta; class Magnoliopsida; order Asparagales; family Asparagaceae; genus Agave; species Agave tequilana. The sequence continues at coordinate 150,322 of JAVJIF010032997.1, read as the reverse complement.
ATTAAAAAAGCCCTATCCCAAATTTCCTATTCTTGCCAAAAGAAAATCCCCAAAATCCTAAAATTAGATTTTCTCCTCTTCTTTTCTTCCTTAGATTCTTTAGTTTTCTTTGAAAAAAATATCTTTCCCTCTGCTGGTTTTCCTTTGATTAGCAAAAAAAAAAAAAAAGGTTACTATAGCAAAAAATCCCAAAAATCCTTTCGAAAATTCCTCAAAAATCTAAAATTTCACTGTTCATCATCATCTTCCTCGCTTCTCTCTCACCAAACCCAAAATCAAAACCATCAGCTCGAATCATATCTGCAAACCACCTCTGAGCTCGTTGATAACCATCCACCCCACTCTATGACTTTGCCGATGTTTCAACAGCACGCCGCAGAGCATTCCTCGACAATTTCTTCTGTAAGTCACCTAGAGGGGGGTGAATAGGTGACAAGCTAATCTAATGCACAACAATGCGGAATTAAAACTAATTATGCAAACTAAAAACTAATACACAAACACACAAAGTATAACACAAGAGTATAGCCGAATTCCCGGTGAAGGGCTCTGCACTATCTCCTCAAGATTTTTCTAAATTAAGAGTTGAGGTGTCACTATGGCTTTCTTGATTGAATACAAGTGTGAGCAAACAATCCCAAGCATATATCGGTTAAGCACTAATATATCAAGCATAGAAAAAGATAAACAATATAAGCATGCAAGATATATAAACACAAGTGAGAGAGATGAGCAATCGCAAACACGGAAGAATTGTTTCGAGGTTCGAGCACACTTGCTCTACATCCTCGCCTTCAACACTATGAAGATTTCTACCAAAATCGATCCTGCAAGATTACTCGGTGTCGCAACACCTACAACGAGCTCCCTCAAGAACTCTTGGACCCGCAAGCCCCTCACTTGTTCCTGCAAAAGCAACACAACACGAACACACAAGTTCGTCGAGGCCGCAACCTCTACAACTCCTCCAAATATAAAGATGGAACACTTGGTGATCACTTCTCTTTGATCACCAACAAACACTCTCACAAACAAAGCTTCATAAGATAGATTGACTATGAAAAACTCAAGCTTGTGTGAGAAAAACTTGAATAGATTTGGAGGTAGAAAACTCAAGAAAACTTTTGATAAAATCAAGAGATTCACTTTTGAAAAAAAAACTCCTTTTGATTTGAAAATGAAAGCTCTAAAAATTTGTTTAAAAACTTATTTGAAAGATAAGAAAATAGCTCTAGAAAACTCTCCCAAAAATCTTGACCAAAACTAGCCCAAAACTTCAATTTATAAAGGCTGTCAAAAGCTAGCCGTTGGGGCCAGATTGGCCTGTCGGTTGACCGGTCAACGGTCATATTTATGACCGTTTGGGTTGCCAGTCGACCTCCCAGTCGACCGCACTCAGGTCTTGATCTGTCGGTCGACCGAGCCTAGAACTAAAGAGCACTGCTCTCTGGTCGGTCGACCGCTCGGTCGACCGGGGCCCGTCAACCGGCCCTCAAACCAGGCTGTGCACATCGGTCGATCGCTCGGTCTACCGACTTCTGGTCCGGTCGGTCGGTCGACCGCCAGCAGCCAAGGTCAGGGAATATTAGGGATTAAAACTGTCTTTCAATATTCTATAAAATCCCATAAAATCTCATAAAATTCACAAAAATAAGTTCATTAAAATACTTTGAATTACAAATATGTGTGATCAAAAATCAACACATATTACAAACATATTGAACTATTTTTGCAATAAAGAATTTTAGCTTTAAACCGGAAATCGTATTTTTCAAAATCAATCTTCAATTTGAAAAACGATTTTTCAAAACTTGTTCAAATACAAAAATAAGATATTAAAACTTATTTGAAGCATAGTGTGTATGAATTTGAGCTAATACATATATAAAATGAAATATCTTTTTTTTGACAATTAAGCTCTAAACAAAGTTTTGATAAATACAAAAACTTAAAAACCATGAACTCGAAACATCAAACTAAGTTTTTTTAAATATTTAAACCAACAATGTATATAGATGAAATTCATTATACATATAAAACATGTAAACTTGTTTTGATGAACTCTATTCATGAAACATAAAGATATCTTCTTTGAAGCTCAAAATCAAAACGGTATTTTCTAAAATCAAAACTATTCTTATGAAAACACTATATAAATTTTGTGTATGTGTATATATGAGATTGAGCAATTCACAACTAATCTATCCTTTACATCTTGTCTAAAATAAAAATTTTAACACTTACAAATATGACACAAGTCTTAAAAATCTTCTCTTGAAAATCTTTTTCTCCATCTTGACTTGGTCCAAACTTTGATTCATGAGCTAGACTCCTCTTGAGTACTTGATGCGATCTTGATGTGCGAGCTCTTGAATCAACACGTGCTAGCTTCAAAACTTGACTTCGAATCTTTCATTGAAGCTAAATACTGATTAAGATTTTGATCAAATATCTGAAACTAAATAGACACAAGATCATTAGTACTATAACTACATGAGTTAATTATCATCAAAACAAGAGTGAAGAGCCTTTGGGCCAACATCTTCATCTTCACATTGACCCCGAGACCCATCGCCCATCACCCTTAGCCTGCGTCCTCGCCAGCCTCGAGTCGACACAGATTCAACGTCAGAACGACGCCGCATCAACCCTCGACCTCAAGACTTCATCGCTTCAACCTGATAACGCCCCAATCTTTGCCAATTGAGTCTGACTTGCTTCAGCTTCGCTTTTGACGCTGACCCGTTATTACAAGATCGACTCGAATTCGAAATCAAATCTGAGTTAGACCCCACTTGACAACAACTCTGCCACCTTGATTGCGACCTCGATGTGACTCATCGATGTTGCCAGGACACTCTTCACTTTTCATCACCCACTAACGTCGCCAACGCCTTGACATCGCAGATTTGCATCTGCCATTACCTCTTCAGCCTCTGCCGCACCCACCTTCATCGTCGACAGCCCTGGATCGACACCCGATCTCTGCTCTGTCCCATTCTCATCTAACATCGTTGATGTCTTCTTCAACTTTCCCTGTACTTGACTGCGCTCTCTGCTTTCTGTTCTGATCTCATGTACACCCTTCTCTGTCATCAGGGACCCTATATAAACCTATGTTTTTATGCGCCAACAAGATCTGGTTCTTTTACTGGCTGGAATGCAATCAGTTGCTGAATATTGCTACTGGTTACTAGTGTTGTTTTGTCTTTGCTACTACTAATTTGCCATATTTGAGCTTTGTTGGTGCTGTTGATGCTTTGTTTTACTAGAGTACTGATGACTGTACTCATGGCTATTTTATATTCTGCTCCGTTCTCTTTTATTGATGTTATTCATTGCATCTGGTGATTATATCTGTTGATTTCTGGATTTCTCTGCTATTCATCTATCTGTTTGTGTCGTAATCACGTTCACATTCTTTATTTTCTACTATTTAAGTTCTTTCCATTATAGCTGAGTATAAGGATGGTCAAGGTAATACTTCTCGAGGTCGTAGTGGTATGTCCTTTTGTAGTCATAGTTTATCTACTAGGCACCGAGTTTTAGTCGCGGTCAGGATAATTTTGGAAAGTGTACTTATTGCAATCGAACCAATCACACGATTGATTGATGTTGGGAGTTGTATGGCAAACCTTTCAGGTCTCCTCGAGCTGCTTATTTATCCAATCCTGCTGGATCATCTACTGCATATGACTCTAATATTCTTGGTACTTTCACTGACGAATTTGTGACTCTATCAAAATCTGAGTATAATTCGCTGATTCAAAAGATGCATTCAGTCTCTACTTCAGACATTACTATCTTGACACAGCCAAATATTTTTGTCTAGCAAATTCATCAGCTTCATCTTGGATCATTGATTCTGGTGCGTTAACCCACATTACTGGTAAATTTTTATAGTGTTTTTCACTTTTCACATAACATTTTTTGTCCCTTTTATAATTTTTGTTGATGGTAGTTCAAATAAGTGCTAGAACTGGCAATGCCAATCTCATTTTTTTCTCGCACTCACTGTTAATTATATTCCACGTGTTCCTTTTAATTTTGTATTTGTGAGTCATTTGACCAAACCTCTTTAGTGTTTTATAATTTTTTCTCTTTCATCATATACTATTCAGGACTTTCAGACAAAAAAAGTGATTTTTGAGGTATGAGCAAGATGTCTGTATTATCTTTAATGCAGTGAACAACCTAAAGTGGGCGCTTTTGCTCTTGCATTGATGAGTTTGTGATCCAATACACTTACGTTTAGGTCATGCATCTTTAAAAATTATTAAATTGTTATTTTTATCTGTTAAGACCTTTTTTAAATTATAGTGAGCCATGTAAGTTTGGTAAACATCATTGAATTTTTTTTATTTAGGATAGTTAATCGTTGTAGTTCTCCATTTGAAATTGTTCATCTTGATATTTGGGATCTTACTAGAGTTAAAAATGTATCTGTTTTTCTTATTTTGTAAATTTTATTAATGACTATCCTGTATAACTTGATTATTTTTAATGAGATAGCTCTAAAATTCTCATTATTTTTCAAAAATTTCATTTAGAGATTAGTACTCAATTTAATTATTTACTTAAGATTTTATAATCTGATAATGCTTTAAAATGTGTACAACATGCTATTCAAGATTATTGTGTTTTTCATGGTATAATTCATCAAATTTCGTGTGCACATACACATCAATGAAACGGTGTTGCTGAAAGAGGAAATCGTCATTTATTAACATTGTTCAAAAAATAATAGTTCATATGCATATTTTCAAGTGTTTTTGGGTTGACACAGTTCTTACTGTTTGTCACTTAATTAATAGGGTTTCTTTTCTATTTTAGATGGCAAAACCTTATTCTCAGTTCTTTATTCTAAAAAATAAATGTCTGATTTAGCTCGAAAGGTTTTGGGTGCAAATATTTTGTTCAAATTCTCAAAAAAGGACATGATAAATTAGAGTCTCGAGCAGTTCGGTGTGTTTTTCTAAGATATTCTCGAACACAAAAAGATATCGATGTGAATCCTGCAGTTGGAAGTATGTGATTTGTATGGATGTTATTTTTTGAAAACACACTTTACTTTTCTGCCTCTGGATTCCACTACAATTCCGTTAATTACTCCTATTGCTCTTCCTATACCACTAGACATCTCACCTCCAGTCTAATTTTATCAATGACGCAAGAAGATTACCACTGATCCTGACGGTTTAACTCCTCATCAGTCAATTGCTTTCACTGAAGTGTCTGAGTTTCTCATACCTCTTCGAAAAGGTACCCGTTCTTACAGTTAGCATCCTATAGTTAAAGTGTTATCTCTCATTTATTTGTTAAATACTTTAGTTTTGTAGCCACACTATCTTCTATATCTCTTCCAAAATTTTATCGTGATGCTATGTTGGATCCTGAATGAAAAAGTATTATGGATAAAAAAATGATTGCTTTGCATACTAATGAAACATGAGAATTAACTTTTTTACCATCAGGAAATAAACTGTTGGTTGTTGATGGACATACACTATCAAATTTCTCCACAATAGACAGATTGAGCGCTTGAAGGCAAGATTAGTTGTCAAAGGCTACACACAGACTATGGTGTTGATTAATTTGAGACTTTTCTTTGATAGCTCGTGCACATTCTGTTTGCATTCTTTTATTAGTTGTGGTGTGAAGCAATGATGTTGTTTCAATTAGATATTAAAAATGCATTCTTGCATGAAAATCTTCAAATGAAGTGTATATGCTTCAACTTCTCGATTATGAGGTCCAGAAGAAGACGGACAAGGTCTGCAAACTCAAAAAAGTAATCTATGATTTGAAGCAATCTCTACGAGCATGATTTGATGTTGCACACTGTGGATTGAGACAGAGCTCCTTTGATCATTCTATATTTGTAAGTTACTATTTTGCCAGCACTATTAATTCTTGCAGTCTATGTTGATATTATTGTCACTAGAGACGATCATTAAGGTATTATTCAGTTAAAAAGTTATTTGTGTTCTCATTTTCGTATGAAAGATCTTGGTCGCTTGAGCTATTTCTAGGAATCAAGGTTGTCGCTCTCCGAAAGATCTTTTTTTCTTAAAGAAAATATCTTATTGAGCTGTTGGAAGAAACCGGTACATTATGATTTAAGCCTATTGATACTTTTTGAATTTTAATATTTGTTTTGATTAAAACCTAGGAGAGTCGCTTGCTAATCTCAGAAAGTGCAGACAATTGATTGGTAAACTATTTTACTTAACAGTCACTCGACCTAATATTACATTTGTTGTGGCTGTGTTAAATCGATATATGTAGAGTACGTATTAGTTTAATTGGACTACTGCTTGTCATATTTTGCGGTGTTTTAAAGGAGCTTTAGTTAAATGGTTGTATTATCATCTTTCATCTCATTTGAATATTGTGGGATATTTTGATTGGGCCGATGATCCTATTGATCGTCATTTTACTACTGTTATTACACTTTTATTGGAGGTGTAATTTGGTGACATGGCGATATAAAAGAATAAAACATTGTTGCTTGATTTAGTGTTGAGGCTGAGTATAGAGTCATGACTCATACAACTTGTAAATTGATGTGGATTCAATATCTTCCTAAAATTGGTGTCATCTATAGCAAGTGACTAGTGATGTATTCTGACAGTCAAGTATCTATGTATATTGCCAGTAATCCTATTTTTCACGAGCAAAAGAAATATATTGAAATCGATTGTCACTTTATTAGAGACATGATGATGACACATCAGATAGTCACTTCGTTCGTCACATCGAGTTGTCAACTTGGAGATATCTTCACTAAAGCCTTATCTAGAAAGAGTTTCTTAATTTTATATATCAAATTGGGCATGTTTGACATCTATACTTCAGCTTGATGGGGAGTATTAGAGTATAAATATGACTTTTTATTATAGTAGAAATAAGATTTTTTTCCCTTCTTTATTTGAATTCTTCTGCTCCAAGTAGGGCATTGTGTATTCTCCTAATCCTATTAGGACATGTATTTCTTTTCTTTATAAATAAACGATCACACCTTAATTGAGTGTATACGGTCTTCTATTCATCTTTTTCACTTCAACAATTTCATTCTTAGGAAACGTGCTACTAATTCGAATGGATAATGTTCCATTAATTCTAGGAAGACTGCCTATTAACTGGATAATAACCAACTGATACATAACAAAATTTGCTCCATCTATTTCTCTGTTTTCCGCTGCACAGTTATACACTTCAAATATAAAGCAAGGAAACATGAAGGGGCTCTTTATTTAGGCTAAGACACATTTATTTGCATCCTGGGAATTTTTACAGCAGTATAAACTTTTTGGTCCTGTCTCAGAGAGGTTTAGAGCATCCTAGATTAATTGCTAGGCGAGAATGCCAGCAAGGAGCTACAAGATATGGCCTGTAGTATTGACCAAAAACTTTTTGTGTTCTTAATTAGCAAAAATTTTCTCCCTTCCTTTCACGAACATGTACTCATTGCAATATCCAGTGATAATATGTTATTGTTAAGCAAAATGGCAACGATTGCATCTAAATTGTTTTGCTCTTTCCTCTCCTTTGAACTTTTATGAGTCTGTCTCAAATGTCCATGAATGTGCCTAATGATTTCAGGAAATGTTTATGCTCCCATTTTCGAGTTAGAGCAAAATGAGACGAAACATAGCCCTCGACATCAAAGCAATCAATTTTCAGTTTCAGGCAGTCATTTGTTCGTCATACTTTGTCATGAATTTAGATTAGCAATTGATGCATTTGCTTCCATTCTCTTGGTTTTTAGTTGATATTTCTTGTAAGTGTAGTGGTCCAAACTCCACATTGCCTTAGTTTGACATTATCTTCGATATTGCTAAAAGATGTCTAAAAGCCGTTAATGTTTGTCCTATGGAAAGAAGATGCACAAGTCAGCCATAAAGAGAACTTCTGCTTTCATCTTTTTTTGTCGGGGTTCCTCATATTCTCTAAGGCCAGGAAAAAAAGCCATATCCACCTTCAAGGAAATATCTCGTTACCTTTCTTCAACTTGATTTGTTAATTTGATCACCTCAACTTTAGCAGATTCCAGGAATTTCTCATTGCTGAGAGAAATAAAAGAAAAGCATTATGGGTGTGAAGGACCATAATATCGAAGTCAAAATTCAATCATAGGTCTAAAGGAAATAAATGCGGTTAGATACAGTAATCTTGTGCAAATCTAGTCATTATTGTGCATGGGCGCACTGGTTGAATAAGCTTAATCCTAAAACCAAAAGTTGCGTTTTCTTTTTTGATCTGATTGTAAGTAGAGTAAAGGATTATTAGTCCATTTTGAGAGGAATAAGTCAGAACGGGGTAGCAGAAGGGTCTATTTCCTGCTTGTATGATTTACTTTCATGTGATATGTGACATAATTATGAGAACTGATTTGTTATGTAGAATTGTTGGTTTCTATAATTGTAGACTGGGTTTCTCTTCTTCCTCTGTCGTTGTCGTTTAGGAAGGGACTGAGTTCTAATACCTTGATTTCAGTTGTTCATTTGGGACTTGCCCCCCCAAACCACCACCACCACCACCCACACACACACTCTTATCTTGATTTCAGTTGCTCATTTGGGACTTGAACAATGAAGAATCCCAAGAGACGCGCACACAAACTGTTCTAAACAGACCACCTGAAATGTCATAAAATGTTTTTCAGAGAGCTAAAAGGATATAAACCAGTAACAATTACATTGTGAATTAGAAGACGAGTGAATCTACCACACGACACATTCATCTTGATCGATTATAAGGACATTGTCAACCGAAGTGATCACAAGAGGAAAAAAAGGGGTCTTTTGGGCTTGTTAATACAAGTAATAGTTGCTTTTTAGTGGCTTAATCTTGCTAATGAATGTAAGACCATTTCCCATAACCTTTTTATCACCAGGTTCTTCCCTGGGCATTTGGCTGATTTCACTCGCTTCATGTGTTGTGAAAGTTAGATCTTGGAAAGACACTTTATTCTCCTTCCCATCTGATACTTTGAATAGGATTCATTTCGTAAAGCTTACTAAAGAAAAAGTCAGGATTCAAATGGTCAGCAAGAAATTCAAATCATCGGCTGTCTGTTAAACTAAATGTAGTATTATTGAGGCCTACCAAATCTGTCAAAAATGCAGCACCAATCGTACCTCTGATTCTTAACTCATCCTTTTCCAAACATATAGTCCATCCTTGTTACAGGAACAAAAATCTTGATTCTTTTAGTCTAAGTTGCGTACAAGGACATCATTCAGAATTGGTATCTCTAGAGCTCCCATAGTTTATAGCCCACCACACCTTTTTAGCTTAGAGCCTTGGGCGAATTTGATCTTAGTATAATGAAATTACGGTACATGCAATCTTTAAAAAAGAGGATGAGTGGTCTAAACCCCACATAGTGAGCCACTAGGGGGCAAAGAACATTGCAAAATACAAAATGAAATGCATCATAACCTCAAGGACAATTTTTGGGATTTGTTTTCAGAGCATTTTTGCTCGCTGTCATTCTCATTTTGGTGAGAGCAGATCAGAAATGGGTCCAGAGCAAATCCTATCAGATCCTATCTGAGCTCCATTAACCTACGTCGACCCCATGCCACTTCACCTAACCAACAACATCCAAATATTTCGTGATAACAAAACCTATCTTATATCGAATAAAATGGTACGCAGTTAACGTATATAATTCAAAATATGGATGGTGAAAACAAGAGCACCAAGTGAGAACCGTTTACCAAGGCTTAATGCAGAGATTCATTTTACATAGGTTAAGCATCTGAATTAGTGCAACATGGTTATGGTATTCTTTTGTGAAAGACAAGGCATCCTTGAGCTCTTTTGTGGCCTCAAGGATTCTCATTGGAAGGAGCAACTAGGGAAACTAATTAAGTATGATGATAGAGGAGTTGAGATGGATCAAATTAGATCTGTAAAAGATAATAAACCTTCAAACTAATTACTGCCCGTAGTATTTTGTGGCTCATTTTTTTTATGTGAAATAGCCAGCATAGGTCCTCAAGAGAAACCTGTAATGGAACAAAAGCAGAATTATAATTATTATATCATAAAATTCAAAACCTTTTTGTCATAAATTTATAAAGTGGGGGTTCATATATTTGCAACACCTTATTTTTGCTTGCTTAGTTTCTCCTTGGTGTATGCTGATCATGAAAACTTGTATGCTACTCAGATTTAAAACTTGATAACTTCAGTCCAAGAGATTACGTCTGTAATAAAACTAATATTGGCTACGCTACTCGTTTGATAAAATATTTATTAGTACACTGTTCATTTTTATACAATATTGAAATATTTTACCAGACCCTAGTGCCATAATCTAACAGGTAATTTAGTTTCTGAAGGAGTCAAATTATTCTCTAAGGATTGGGTTATGAGGTTCACTTTTTAAGTTTAGTTTTGACTGACCCTATGGGGTATCATTGCTTAGTTGAAAACTTTCCATTAGAAGCAGGAGAATATGATTCTGTCCACAGTAAAAGAGATTCAAAAGAAAGGACCCAGAGGTCTGTTGCTAGCATCATGCTGAGAGCATGGATAGAGAGGAAGCAAAGGAGAATGAATAACTGCTAAGTGCCAACATCATGTAATAAAGTAATCAGGATATTATGAAAAGGTTGAAAGAGAAACAGGAGAGGGTGGTTTGAAGGACCAAGTTTTGGTTATTGACAGTTAAAGTTGTTATAAATATTTTATAATGGTCTCTCAAACACTTTGCTTTTATACTTTTTAAAGTTATGAAAGGACAGTTATAAATTGAGTATTTAATGAGACTGATGCTAAAAGAGACCCAGGCCTAACTTTGGGTCTCTTTGGTATTTATAAATGCTTTCAGCTTTTTCTTGTTCATATTTACTGATGCTGCAAAAAAAATTTGTATTTGTTTTCACGCAAGTAAAAGTGAAATCTAGGAACTCTGTTTCAGCTTCTTGGCTCCTGATTCTCGACCTTCTCTTTTCTCTGAACTTTTGTATGTATGAAGACCTTATTTTGAGGTTACAATGCAAAAGAAATGTCCCAAATTCTGTGTTAGGATTGAAAGTTGTCAAATTTGCTTAAGAGCTCTTCGGATTGTACTTACTGATTCAACCAGGCTTGTGTGATCTTTGGGTTTGTGCGCATGAAATCTGACTGTTGGAAGAAACAAGCCAACAAAGGAAAAACACTCTCATTTTCAATTGTTAGTCAAATGTGAGCTATTGTTTTTTTTTTATTTCCTTCACAGTTAAAAATTGAAGGGGATGGGGACAATGGCACATGGGCAACATTTATTTGTTTGAGGACATGCAGAACAAACTTCAATGTTGTAAGCTCGGAGCAACTTCTGCTCTTAGTTCTTTCTCCTCTCAAAGTGGAAAGCTGTTCACACCCTTTCAACCATGTTTTGAGACAAGAGGGAAAGAGTGCAGGCCTGCAAGCTCAGACAACACATTTATTCGGTGGGATTGAAGATGTAGAGGAGCTGGGAATATATGTTTCTTTGTATAACAGTCAAAGTGGTCAGTGTTTTTATTTTTTTTACTACGCCCCAAGTCAAACTTTACAACTTCCCTGTTGTATGTTGAGACTGCACAAGAATCTTCTGATATATAATATACTAGTGGAGATTTAAACTCTGCTATATTCAGTATTATACTTCCAAAGTTTCTCATTGTTCATGTACCTGGGACCATGGTTTCAAGACATTAGCCAAGTTTGGTATACATCTGGTATGCATTGACATTATCATATCAAGTTTTGAAGTATCCGAAATGATATTAATCTGATAATTAGTTGTATCAAGATCAATATTGTTGATATGGACATCTGATATCGATGATATTAATACTAAAATTCATTGGCCGGCACATATACTGATATTTTAAACCGCAGGTGCAACTCAGATCCTACAGAGTGAAGTTACTGCAGGTCATATTCCATGAGTTCTCTATGAACATGTAAATGTGAAGTTGTAGGACAAGTAGCCCTAAATGAGGAGCCCCGCAATTTGTGTTTTCAAGGCTTTAGGGCACATGGCAAGATCCAGGGTTCTTGCATGTGCACACATTGTACTTTACCTCTCTCACTTGAGCTCCACCCCCACAAATGCCACATTGTTCAGTTGATCTCTTGGCTTGAGGGTAAACCCGTGTGTGTAAATAGCTGTCCCTGTTTTGTCTTTGGGGTACCCTTCTCCTGAACTCTCCAGGTGTCAGTTCACTGCACAGGTTGTTGAAACAAACTCCCTTGGCTCCACTTACAAAGGAATCAAAACCCTCTATTTAATACCCCCACCCCTCACCCTCACTCACTCACTCACTTCTTCTTTTCTTCTTCTCTGCTCTGGGCATGGCTTTTCTTGTGCTTTTGCTTGTGGGTTTCCTCCCATTGCCCTCCCCGGCACTTGGGTATGGAGAAGGGTGGACCAATGCCCATGCCACCTTCTATGGGGGTGGTGATGCCTCTGGCACAATGGGTATGTTTCTTTCTCTTCAATTTTTCCCAAAGTTAATGTTCTATGATCTAACTGTGTGTGGGTGTGGGTGTGTGTAGGTGGGGCATGTGGGTATGGGAATTTGTACAGCAAGGGTATGGGACAAACACAGCAGCACTGAGCACAGCTCTGTTCAACAATGGGCTGAGCTGTGGATCTTGCTATGAGCTGAGGTGCGTGGATGACCCGAGGTGGTGCCTCCCGGGCTCTATTGTGATCACTGCAACCAATTTCTGCCCGCCGAACAACGCGCTGCCGAACAATGCCGGGGGGTGGTGCAACCCCCCGCTCGAGCATTTTGATCTCTCCCAGCCTGTCTTTGAGCAGATTGCCAAGTACACTGCTGGGATTGTCCCTGTTTCTTACAGAAGGTAATTTTTCTTTTTTTTATGTAATGAGTTTTTCTGTGATGAAAAAACTTATTGTAGTTTTTTTATTTATAATATGTCGCTGGTTTTTACTGATATGGCAGAAGATTTGAAGGATTTTTACCTGTCTAGAGTGGCAAAATATAGTGTATTACACTTTTACTGGAAGGTCTATTTTTATTTTATTTTTTTCCCCTTCTCTTTTTTGTTCATTTTGGAAGGTTTGTCCTTGGTGGTTGCATGAACCTATTGTTTGCCTAGTCTTCAATGTACATGTTAACGGTAACTCTTGCCTTTGACTAGTAAACTTTCTTTTTTTTAATACAGACCTTTGGTGCAAAACTTAAAGAGGCAGTTGACATCTAGCTCTAAATTTGGTCAATTCTTCCATTGACCTTGTTTGATGGTAGTAAAATAAAAGGCTTAAATTATAACAATCATAATCATGTATTTTAGCGAAACTTAATATGACGCGTGGATTCCAAGAAATCCCGGGGGCTGGCCGACCACAAGTCATGCACTTGAGTTAGATTTGAGTTATAAAACTCAAGTTAAAAAGTTAATTGTACTTTATATAGATCCCTTGAAGTTTAACTCGATTTGGGTGGACCACATAAATCTGATTACTTGTGTGTCAGCTTGCAATTTTCAATGTTTAATTAAGTTCTTTTTGTTCCTCCGTGATTGTCCTACAATATTCTTCACGGTCACCGGTTGGACAGCGTCACATGGACATTTCTTCCTTTCTCGACGTGAGCCCGATCGGGTCCGGACTTGCTTTTCGGAGGTTCGGTGAATCCCATTGGCGGATGAGTGATAATTATAAAGAAAAAAATTAAGTTACTCTTTTGTTTCCTCCAGGGTCCCTTGCAGGAAGAGGGGGGATCAGGTTCACCATCAATGGCCACTCCTACTTCAACCTGGTCCTCATCACCAACGTCGCCGGTGCCGGTGACGTGAACGCCGTGTCAATCAAGGGGTCGAGGACCGGATGGGAGTCCATGTCGCGGAACTGGGGCCAGAACTGGCAGAGCAACTCCTACCTCGACGGCCAGGCCCTCTCCTTCAAGGTCACCACCAGCGACGGCCGCAGCGTCGTCGCCTACAATGTGGCTCCTTCCTCCTGGTCCTTTGGCCAGACTTTTGCTGGTGCCCAGTTCCTCTGAAAAAAAAAAAAAAAGTAGTAACTATAGTACATGTATACGTATATGTAGGGCTCACTGTAAGTTGGCCCTATAGACTATAGGCGATGGATGATGTCTAATTGTTAGTTTGTATTTTAAGGACTCATTTGAGAGGAGAAGAAAAGGGTGGGTGGGTGTGTGTGTGTGTTTGTGCTCTGCTTCTCTCTCTCTAATTGGGCAAGATGTTGGCCGAGGTGGTGAGGGATTAACCACCCGCCAACTAGTATAGTGGTTGCTTTTGTGCTAAGTTTGATGCATGTTTGTTGTGTGTGTTTGTGACTATTATAATGTAATGGGAAGCAAAAGCTTTTAATCTATGATGTTGTTTCATTGCCTTTCACAATTTCATTATTCATTTGAAGTTTGAAGTCACATTCTAACCTAGGCCCAGATGATCCAGATCTCTGGTATTGTGGGACGAAGGCAAGAAAACATGCTAGAGGTTATTAATTAAAAAAGGAAACCATGGGACTCATCAAATATCAAATGCTTTATGGAATTTTTCAGTTCCCAATCTAATGAAGTCTGATCTAGTTATTTTTTCCTAATATAATATGCTACAATAGTGTATAATATAAGCCTCTCAAACAATCATTTTTTGTTGTAAGACAATCAAAGATGAAAATTTTATAGTACTTTATACTTTCTTTCTTTCCTATGTGCCTCCAATCTAAACGCTTCTTCTTTTCTATACAAAACAAACGTCAAAGAGCTTACTAAATATATTTAATTTTTTTTATATATAGTAAGAGCCCAAATGTATGACTCTTATATAGAGAAGTGTGTAGGTTTTAAATGTGTGAATAAAGTATTTCTCTTCAATAAAACGTGCATCTGCACCTGCTTAAAAATTTAGTCTGTATTTAAGAGCATATAACAGATTGAGATCTGTACGAGAGAGAAAGAAAGTTCCTTGCTCCATCTTCAAGTTACAGAGAGGACAGAACAGAGGGGGTAATAAACAATATGAATTGGTGCAGTTGAATTATCTTTAATAAATGTGCCAACCCAAACAGATGGGAGAGGTACGGGAACCTCGGAGGATTAAATGCTTTTAGTGAACTCTTCTCTGAGGTTTGAAGGAGTAGGCGGAAGTAAGGAAATGGGGAAATATAATTGATCACTTTCTATTATTCAAATATCGGAAAAAGAAAATAAAAAAATCCCTTTTCCTTTTCTATTCTCTTTTTTACACAACCATTTCCTCACTTTCAAAGTGCTACAGTTAATTTTGTGGTCATGTAAATCTCATTTGTAATACGTTGTAGCGCAAAACAGTTAATTTTTGATCATGTAAATTTCACTTGCATTCTAATTACAGTCCATTTTTTATTTTTCTTAATTAATTTTATTTTAATATTATTTTGCGGTCAACTTTGTGGTCAATCCACTTCCACTTCCACATTACCATCCAAACACCGGAAAAGACATAACATTTTCCAAACTACACTTCCCAACAACATCCAAACACCAGAAAACTTACTAAACAATTCTCAAGTTCCAAAGGAAACTATTATCACTTCCTCACTTCCTTACTTCCTCACTTCCACCCTTATCCAAACAGGCCCGAGTCTCACCACATGTTCTGTTTTCTTGTTCAATACCTTCTCTACTTTCCAAGCAATTAATCAAATTCAAATCAAGCTCTAACAAAGCTTAGCAACTAATTATGTGATTATGTAAATTGAAGTTATGGTTGTTTAAATTGAAACGGGCAGTACAGCCAATTTAATCACAGAGAGAGAGAGAGAGAGAGAGAGAGAGAGAGAGCAGGGGGCTGTTGAGTTACTGCAACAACACCAATTTTCTAGAGGAGCAAATAGTGTTAAATGTGAGGGGGGGATCCGCATATATCTAAGTGTAGGCGGACGCGCGCACAAGATTTTTTTAATATACTTAGAAGGTTATGTGAAATTTGATATTTTTACATTAGAAATCTTTCTTTTAAATTAATTTTACCAACAAAATGGGTTGACTTGAGTTGTCGCTCAAGTGATATATTCTTAAAATAAGGTATTGAAAGTGACAAGTTCAAAGTCTTAGATGTTCTGTTTTTAATTTAATTTTTTTTTTGTTATCAATTTTTTTCAACATAACACATGACAAACTATAATATTATAATGCTCTCATAATTATGACTTTATTATATTTTCGATTACACTGAAAATGAATCATATATGGCTATATCGGCCAACTGAATGTGAGCCTTACTGTGCTCCCATTGAAACCACATCTGTTGTCTTGAATGCAAGAGTTTCTGTTGGTCTTGCTCTAGTCAAAGCTTTCAACTCTTTCAGCCAGAGGGATGTGAGTGTGATGGGATAACAACTCTCTGAGTTCTAGGTCACAATCAATCCACTCTCCATTCTGAGGATTTGCTGCCAGGACTGGCCTCAAAAGGCTTTGACTAATTTTCATAATTAGCTGTTGCATGACTTGAGTTGATGTTGAACCCTCAAATTTAGCACCAACTCCGTCCGGTTTTTGTAGTCGGTTTTTGGTCTTGAATGATAAAAAATAATATTGAGAATAATAAAAATAGTAATGAAAATGATAAAAATAATATTCGGATTCAAAATGGACTACTAATTTAAGACAAAAATTTGATCAAAAAACACACTACTATTTTCAGAGAGAGAGAGAGAGAGAGAGAGAGAGAGAGAGAGAGAGTGAGTTCAAATTTCTAGTCAAAGTAACCACTAATCATGTCACACTCCAGGTTTTTACTGATAGAGGACTTTGGACCTCTATTTTTTTAACGGTGCATTGTTCGCTTCTTAAATTATAAATGTCTATCTGAGAGGGAGGATATGATTATTCTTAAGTGCAACACACCCTTCACTCATATTATATTCTCAAGGGCTGACGCACATCCAGCCCAGTGTGAATGGACACACATATCGAGTTAAATAAAATAATACATACATTTTAAACATTTTTTGTATGTAATCTCTTATATCAAATTATTTCTACTAACATAAGAATATTTTTAAGCTCTAACTCAAATGATAACTTATAAATCTAAGTTATTAGAGATCACAAGTTTAAGTCTTAATGCTAGCTCAAGTGGTAACTTATAAATCTAAGTTATTGGAGGTCACAAGTTTAAATCTTGGTGGGTACAACATTATTTTTTACTCTCTCTCTCTCGTCATATTATATTTACACCCACGTTGATATTTTTATTACGTTTTTACGCTTATATTGAAAAAACATCTTGCATCCACAACTGTTTATTCTCACATTTTCGATTGTGAGTTTAAAAATTAACCATTCATCTGAAATTTGGGATTTCTTTCTTTTAACCCAATGTCAGTGTAATAGGCCCGGTTCCCAGCCCAAACCCGAAAAATCAAAACTTATACCAGTTTTTGGAAAACAAACTAAGAAACTAACCGAGAAGATGACCATACAGTGAACATAAAAATGGTATAAAAGGTAAAATGGCAGAAGGATCAATTCCTTGTTCTCCCCAGGTCAGATTAAATAAAATCCGATTCAAGTTTAAACTTTGGTCAGACAAAGCTATGATGAAGATATAAATGCAATTTTGTTCTCTCATTCCTGGAGCAAAAATTGTACAAATGGCTACAATGTGATGCACATAAATATGTGGTTAACATTGAATATGAATAAACACGTGACTAGCCATTCATTATTACTGAATATTCAATAAATCATCTAAACCCAAGCAGTTGTTACCTGAAAGCCTCGCACTGAGATGAGCATGCCTCTTCCAGCTCCTGCTCCTTCAAGAGAGTGGTGAAGGAGAAAATGATGCATCAGATGGATAAAAGATTGCTTCCGCTGGTATGTGTCTAAAGGAGAAGTGGCTTTCAAGAGAAGCAATGGTTCTCTCGATAAACATTGATCTGGATGGCAGATATTCCTTCATCCGGCACAAGAATTCAACATGGTCCCTGTTGTGCCCGGGAGACAACAACCGATAGAGGATCCAATCGATCTCAATCACAAAGAACAATGAAATCAAACCACGAAGAACAAACAATCGCAAAAACAGGATCTAACGAGGTTCGGTCAACGTGCCTACGTCCTCGGGGCAATCAATGGAGAGATTTGTATTAGGGAAGATGATTACAATGGCTATTAGCCTCTTTGATTACAAGAGAACCCTAAGCCTTCACTTTTCGCAGGTTAGAAACCCTAGAAAACAGCCCTTCAGCTTTATACTCGCTGCTCCGCAATTTGCGGAGCAGCAGTTTTTTGCCCAAAACCCGTCGATCGGTCGACCGGACCGGTCGACCGATGCTCACTGAGAGACTTGATCTCTCCAGGTCGGTCGACCGGGACGGTCGACCGATTCTGCCCGTAAATTTGGTGCTTCCTGTCGGTCGACCAGAACGGTCGACCGATTCTCCTCGTAAGCTGGCTTCTCGCAGAGCGGTGGACCGGACCGGTCGACCGCCCGACCCCTGTGCACGTCGTGCACGTCGGTCGACCGGTCCGGTCGACCGACCTTCTGCCAGTTCTGCTGCTGCTGTTTTCTGCCGTTTCTTCCATCGTCTCTTGTCGCCGACTTCTTCGACGATCCCTTGATGGTCCAGGTCAACTTCCTCAGTAAAATCTCTCTCTCTCCAACAATTCTCCACCTCGGCGAAGATTCCAAAATCTGAGCCGACATCCAACGAACCCCAGTCTATTACCTGGCGAAATCGACACACGATCTCGGCGAAATTGTAATACCCCTTTCCCGGAATACGTACTTAGTTACGTATTCGGCCCTTTGACCGTATCTTCCGATTTACCATCCGTATTTGACCGATTTTAATTTCAAACATCATTTTTTAATATTTTAGATTTTATGTGATTTTCTAGAATTTTCTGAAATTAAAATGAATTTCTTCAAAACCGGTGTCGGCCAGTACCGCTGACCGATTTCCGAATTTTTATCTTCCAATCTGTTAGGAATTTCAAGAAAGTCCTTTAGACTTTATTGCTTAGAATCATATTTCCTACTTATACTATTTTCTAAGAATTTTATAAATTTATGAAAATTATTTCGGTGTCGGTAAATTTCTGCTTCTGGGATTTTTAATTAAAAATCTACACAGTATTTCTTCGAACGGATTTCACCTTTGATCTTAAAATGTTTTTCTTGATTTTTGGTAAAATTTCCAGACCAATCCAAAATACTTGAATTTCGGGCATTTTTCCAAAAATTTGCAAATCCTTTTCCACCTCACATGCCACCTCATCTTTCCACTCACAAATCTCACCTACCCCACTAACTCTCTCTCCTCCTCTTGGCCGGCCACATGGCAAGGGAGAGGACACCTCACCCACTTCTTTTGCAAATTAAACCCTCACATTCACCAAATGTCAACCCCTTCACATATATCCCAAACTATAAATTCAACTCATTTACACTTTTCCCCTTTTTCTTCTCATTTCTTCACTAAGAGAGAAATTCCTCCAAGTTCTTCTCCTTCCTCAAGCACCAAACCCTAGCCTCAAGATCACTAGGGCTTCTTCAAGGGAGCTAAATTCCAACCACTACTCACCAAGGCAACCCCAAGATCAAGTTCTTCAACCTTGCTTCAACTCAAAGTTGTGGATTGTGGCCAACCTCTTCCTCCATCCTTGGATCAAGCCTCAGATCTAGCACAATCCAGGTGAGTTCTTACTCACCAAGACTTATTTAACACCCCACATGACTAGGTTAGAGATCCATGTACCCTTGTATGGTAAAAATCCTATTTTTAAGTTACCTACACTCAAATCCAAAACCCCACATGTGTGTGTCTATCCATTGAAGTTAGACCATGTTCTGGTACCCTTGTAGTGTTAGATCAGGCCCCCAATGGTATAAAAATCCCACTTTTAAACTGTTAGAACCAACCCTTGCGAATTCTGATTTTCTGCTCTAACAGCAGAAATTTCCAGAGGACCGGTCGACCGGCAGTCGACCGGGACTCTGCCGAAGTGCACAACCTGCACGACTTGAACGGGCGGTCGACAGGCAGTCGACCGCTGACTCGACTGGCTTCACAAATTGCCTTGGACCAGTCGACTGGCAGTCGACCGGCCCAAACCTGGAGCTCTCGCACTCGGTACGGTCGACCGGCAGTCGACCGGGACTCGACCGCCAGTTCATTTCCCAGTCGACCGGCAGTCGACCGGAGGTCGACCGCCAGGCCAAATTCTGGGACAAAATTCAGACTTCTTCCCACTTAATTCTGAACTTACCCTAGTATATTTATATGCATGTTTTAGTCTTGTTTATACCGTGTACTTGTACTACATGACTGGTTACCTGATATATCTTGTTTATTCATGCTTCATGATTTGTTGATACATTATATCAATCCATGACTTGTTGTTATATATTTGCATTTCATAACTTGTCGAAAATGGATTATCACCACTTCTTCATGCTATCTCCAAAACCAAGCATGATATATCCGACATTGTATAAAATACACCAACTTACATTGGGTTCGGGGGAAATATGCGGATATCGGTATGTGTTCGTGTTTACAGTGGTATTAGGATGTGCACTATATTTCGGTCTTACCTGTGGTACTCCAGGGGACCAAGGGGAGTGCTTCCTCCCTTCCTGTTTCATGTCATGACAAGGGCATACATAAGTCCCTTCCTGTAGCCTAGCGGCAGGTTCCGTCTTCAAGCAACGGAACAATACTGGGCCGTGGTCCCGGGCATGCACGGGACACACTGTAAACATAGTTCGTCGATACAACCGCTGTTTCCAATAACAACCTTGTTTCACTAGGATATGGATCTATGTGCCCTGGGACGCTGGGTCACATAGCTAGATATCACAGTAAGACAAGTAATAATAATAAGACATTATTGTAGATTTATTGCATACGCCTTTATCTTATTTAGTTTACATCCCTTGTCATGTATTGTTGTTAGTTATCACTACTTCATCACCTCTACTTATGATTCCGTCGCCACTTGGCTATCTTTATTTCTTGTATTATGTCTTGACCCTTTTGGATTTGCATATTCAGATTCCGAGGCTTGGGACGAGGTAGAGCCCTCCGCTGAGGACCGGGCTTATCTTGGTGAGCAGGCCGACCAGCACTAGTCCTATCGCGCCCGACATTTCTTTTGGTTCACGTAATCTCCGTCCATACGTGAGCATTTTTTGTATTTTTGGTTGTATCTTGTATCTTATGGACTTGGGTTGTGATAAAAGGACACTTGTATGGTGATTATGTTTATCATGACTTGTATAACTCTGTACTTCTATTTTTGTATGTTGGCATATGATTATATCACGCTGTGTGTTATACTCTGATACTCGCTGTACTTATGCTTAGCGTATATACGTGGGGCACCACCTGACCTACGTATATGCGTCGCAGTGACGTCCCCGTATCGTTGGGATCGGGGCGTTACAGAAATCGACACACGATCTCGGCTTGCGCGCACCGGACGAAATCGACACACGATCTCGGCGAAATCGACACACGATCTCGGTTTGGAATCTTTGGCTCAGCTATCCACTGGAATGCACCACATATGCCTTCCCTATACTTCACCTTAGGAGAATTTCTACGCTTGCCGATCATCAACCATGGCTCCTTCTTCGCAACTTCCCGTCCTCATGAAGACTTCCACATGAGTCAACACTGACTCTCCAATTGACCAGTTCTATCTAGTCTACCTGTCTTCCACTGACGGTCCAAACAAGTCTGCAAAGAGCACACCAAACATCATCGGCTTCAACTGGATGCACACCACTCCTTATGCAAGCTCCACATCTCCTCTCCGGAAGATAAAACTGTTCTTCGAGATCACAACTCTTCACCTCTACGTGAAGACCAACTGGTCACACCACTTCACCGCTACATGAAGTCTCTTCACCTCTGCATGAAGTCTCTTCAACTCTACGTGAAGCTCCATTGACCATACTTCTTCACCTCTACGTGAAGCTCCAAACAACTTCTCGAGAACCCAGACATAGCTTCATAAGAGTTACATCACCAATGGCTGCGCCTTTACGGCTGCCTACGTACCTTTGCCCAAAAGGATCAAGCCAACCGTAGTTCATTAAAATGAGCTTCATCAAGCTCGAATATTGATTCCTGTTCCTGCAGCAGTAAACCTGTCAGACTGAGTCATATGAATCTTCCCCTGACCATCATGGAGAGCAACGGCCTTCAACTTGAGCTTGTCGCGTTCACAAGCTTGAGATTCATCCTTCTTTAACCACGAACGTGGTCTCCCCTTGGTTCCAATAGCTGCACTCAACTCGACATCCTTTGCAATGTCGTCAACCTGTTCAGCATCACTCTTGTAACTATGATCTCCATCCGGTGTCACCACTGATGAAGTCTCCTTTGATGCCGAACCACCTGGAGATGATGGAGTAGCATCGACCTCCACCCGCTGCGATCCTCCCTTGGTCTTCGTCCTCTCCACCTGCTGAGAGACGATGGACTTCAACTCTGAAGCCTCTCCAAATGTGACATTCCTGCTCATAACTATCCTTTTGTCCTTGGGATCCCACAACCTGTAGCTGTTCTTCTTGACGCCCAAATAGACAAACCTCCTTGCTTGCGGATTCACCTTACCATTCTTGGCACTGAAGTAAGCCGGACTTCCAAATTCCCGCAGCAAACCATGATATTGAGCTGTTTTCCCAGACCAATGTTCCAATGGAGTTTTACCTCCTATCGCAGTCTTTTGATTCTTGAGATGGCTAGTATACTCTATCGCCTCAGCCCAAAGCGACTTGTCCAATCCTGCATTAGACAATAGTTTCCGAACCTCCTCCAGCAAGGGACGAACCACATCCTTAGCCAACTCATCTATACCTGTTGAGAAGTGTGTAGCAATTCCTGTGTTCTGGCCAAACTGTAGGAATTGGTCAATGTCTTTTCCAACATTGCCAATATGAAGCTCCTTTATCCTCCTACCTATCTGCCTCTCCATTTTTCCGCTCCACTTCCTCAACACATCTAGGGCTTCACCCCTTTGTCTTATCGGATATATCCAAACTTGCCTAGATGAACAATCAAAACCGAGACAAAGTACCTGTGACCTCCAAGTGATGCCGTCTTAGCAAGTCCCCATACACTCACGTGAACACGATCAAGAAGACCTTCATAGTGGTGAGAACTGGTGCTGAAACTCACCTTCTTCTTTTCCAGAACCCTGTGTCCACCTTCTGACTTGCAGGTAGCAGCACCTTCTACTGATTCCATCTTGCAGGAGCTCGCAAAGATTCTTCTTCTTGTCCGGCTTTTTCCTGCCAGATCCCCAGGCCAACCTCATCTGTTATACTCGAAGTCTCCACCTGATCTGTATTCGTACTACCCTTCAAATAGTATAGATTTCCTCGGCGGACGCCTTCATCACAACCATCGAGCCCTTGATCATCCTGAGATCGCCATCTCGAACCGATATCATCATGCCCGATGCTTCCAAAGTTCCCAAAGAGATTAAATTTCTCTTCATCTGGGGTACATACCTCACACCTGTCAGCTCTCTAACTGTCCCATCAAACATTCTGATTGGGATTGTACCAACACCCTCCATGCTACATGAGTGATCATCACCCATCACAACCGAGCAACCTTCCAGCTTCTCAAAACTGGTGAACCAGCCCCTGTTAGGACATGCATGGTATGTTGTATCTGAATCCAGAATCCACTCATCTTTACATGAGTTATCAACACTGGGAGTACTGACTGAAAAAGAGAATCCCGACGAGTCCAAATCTGCCCCATCTGTCTGTGAACTACTCCTCTGAGTCTTCGTCACCTTTGATAGATTTGCTTCAGCATTCGACTCCTTCTTCTTCCCCTTGAACTTTGGGCAATCTACCTTCCAGTGCCCAATTTCTCTACAGAAAATGCACTGATTTCTTTTGAGGTCCTTGAACCCTGGCCTGGATTTCGATCTTCCTCCAATCTCTCTGCCCTTCCTTGATGAATTTCTGCCCCTTACTTCCAATGCCTCTGCCACTGAGCTTGACTGAGAAGACTGTCTTTCCTTCTTCCTTGTTTCATAACTCATCAATGCAGAAGACACCTCATGGTAGTCCAATGTCTGCCTACCATTGATAAACGTCATAGTAAATGTCTCATACTCCTCCGGTGGGAGTAAATTCAGGAGAATGACTGCCTTGTCTTCCTCTCCTACCACGACATCCACGTTTATCAGGTCCATAAGGAGCTTTGTGTATCGGTTTATGTGCTCATTTACTGTGCATCCCTTCTTCATTCTGAAGCTATACAGCTTACTCTTAAGCTGTAATCTTGACTCCACACTTTTGGTCAAGTACTTCTTCTCTAGGGTTTCCCACAGATTCTTTGCACTCGTCTCATGTTGCACAAGGTATTTGATGTCTTGTGTCAAGCATGAACGAATCAAGCCACATGCCGACCTATTCATCTTTACCCATTCCTCCTCGGTAGTAGTGTTCTTCTTCCTCTCCAATAGGAGAGTATCCTCCAGATTAGATGCGTTCAACGCATCCATCACCTCACACCTCCACATCCCAAAATTGTTAGTGCCATTGAACTTAACAACTTCGATTCTAGGGTGAGTATTCATTGTTCTAACAGATGCAACTTCCTCTGCCATTGAGATTCTTTCCTTGATCCTCTAACTATGCGGAAGATCAAATAACTTGAAAAATAGATCTATTACCGAGATAAAAAAGTGATTTTTACCTCTCCCGTGAAACCCTAGCTCGAGTTTCTCACCAGATCTATTTCACCACCGATCCAAAAAACCCTCCTTGAGTCCTCCGGAGATCGACACACGATCCCTCGAACACCCAATACCTCAGATCTGAGATCGACACACGATCTCCACCGGATCCGATCTCGAGGCCTCCGGATCTTCAGAAATCCCAAAGAGCAACCTGGATGCTCTGATACCACTTGTTGTGCCCGGGAGACAACAACCGATAGAGGATCCAATCGATCTCAATCACAAAGAACAATGAAATCAAACCACGAAGAACAAACCAATCGCAAAAACAGGATCTAACGAGGTTCGGCCAACGTGCCTACGTCCTCGGGGCAATCAATGGAGAGATTTGTATTAGGGAAGATGATTACAATGGCTATTAGCCTCTTTGATTACAAGAGAACCCTAAGCCTTCACTTTTCGCAGGTTAGAAACCCTAGAAAACAGCCCTTCAGCTTTTATACTCGCTGCTCCGCAATTTGCGGAGCAGCAGTTTTTTGCCCAAACCCGTCGATCGGTCGACCGGACCGGTCGACCGATGCTCACTGAGAGACTTGATCTCTCCAGGTCGGTCGACTGGGACGGTCGACCGATTCTGCCCGTAAATTTGGTGCTTCCTGTCGGTCGACCGGAACGGTCGACCGATTCTCCCCGTAAGCTGGCTTCTCACAGAGCGGTGGACCGGACCGGTCGACCGCCCGACCCCTGTGCACGTCGTGCACGTCGGTCGACCGGTCCGGTCGACCGACCTTCTGCCAGTTCTGCTGCTGCTGTTTTCTGCCGTTTCTTCCATCGTCTCTTGTCGCCGACTTCTTCGACGATCCCTTGATGGTCCGGGTCAACTTCCTCAGTAAAATCTCTCTCTCTCCAACAGTCCCTTGCCTGGCAAAGATAATAGCATTAGAAAAAAAATTAAAACCATATTCTATTCTTCAACGCAGATCTCAACCGACAATTTCTGTGGAATCATGGATAAAAATACTAGAGCTGGAAAAGTATTCATATGATGTGCATTTCATATGATATAAGGTTTTAAAACAAGTAGTTCTGGCTGTTCTTAAAATTTCTCAAATAATTACTAATTGCTGGTTTGATTTACTGCTGTGGCATTATTCAGATTCTGTTTGGCGAGTACTATGACTCCTTTTGGTTGATCTTTCCTGGATGATATCTAAACTACTCCTGATTTGTAGTGTTTAGTTTGAAAATCTGGTTGAACATTTGATTAGCCACCAAAACTTAGTTACTGAACTGAAGGAAAACAGTCCTCTATGCAGAACCGCAGACCATCTGGCTGCATCTTTATTTGCCTTGTGCATTCAATAATATTTAGTATAAGTAGGATGCATTAACAGGGCTGAGCAACTCAACACGAACAAACCTAACCAATAAGATAAATTAATTTATTATCACATTATCAACATCATGTCATTGTTAAAATAATTCCTCCAGACTTCAAGAGCCAAGGAGAAGGTCATGTGCAAAAGAAGGGTTCCTGAGTATACCCGACCCCGGTTCCGGAACCGGCGGTTCCGGTTCTGGGGTCGGAGGAACCAAAACCGGACCGGAACCGGTTCATGTTCAGGATTTTTTTATTTTAACACTAATCTACTAAACAGTATTAATATATATAACTGAACACTT
Organism: Agave tequilana; assembly: GCA_038442645.1. Classification (NCBI taxonomy): domain Eukaryota; kingdom Viridiplantae; phylum Streptophyta; class Magnoliopsida; order Asparagales; family Asparagaceae; genus Agave; species Agave tequilana. Next base: position 123,950 of record JAVJIF010032997.1, on the reverse strand, counting down.
TAACAAAAATGCCTATTAGCTCAGTTAGTTAGAGTGTCGTGTTAATAACCCGAAGGTCACAGGTTCGAAACTTTCAGGGGCATTTTTTTTTAAATAGGCAGTCGCCTGGCCTCATGGGCCCGCAGCCTGGCCTGGTCCTGGCCAAGTCAGGCCGGGCGCAGGAACCAAAAATAAAAAAAATCCGGTTCCGAACCAGAACCAGAACCAGCGGTTCACGGTTCTGAACTTCAGAAACCTAAATAGGCAGTCGCCTGGCCCATAACCAGAACCAGAACCAGCGGTTCACGGTTCTGAACTTCAGAAACCGAAACTGGTGGCGGGGCTGGCTCTACTTCCGGCCAACCGGTTCCCGGTTCGGCTCAACAGTTTCGAACCGGGGTCGGGGTCTATTCCTGAGGGTCTAATATGTGAGAATAGCAGCCACTTTTTCTTGTTGACCTCCTGCTCATGCACATATTCCTGTCAATTCTTTATTATGTTAGTGTCATTTTTAGGATATAATACTAGAAGTTTACATGTTCTTGTGTTCATGTACCATACGCCATGATATTGTAACTGTTAAAGAAACCAGAGTTCAAGCAAACATTCTTTTTCCCGTCCGCCAATACTGAAACCCACCCCTTATTCCATCAGTCTCATGTATTGACTGAGTGTATGCACATGGTTGCTTCCATATTCTTGGAATCATACTACATAAAATGCTATATCTTTAGGTTGCAAACTCCAAAAGTGAACAAATCACAGTCTGTATGAGCTTGAAACAACTTAAATTAAACCTCAGTTAGAAAAATAATTTACAAAAACAAGGACTCAGAGAATTGATGTTGAGCGGACAAGAGCTCACAGAAAATTGTCAAAATTTTCTTGGAATATTCTGCTCCATAATCAGCCCATTTTTTTATGGGAGGATTCTTAGAAGAGATGACGATGATGTTGATTACAGTACAGCATTGGAGACCAAATTGTTCCTCCAGTCTGAAATAAACATCAGCCACATTGCACAGTCCTGAGAAAGAATGTCAAATATTGACTCTCATTTATGATTGAGACACTTGCAAACCTACCTTGTGTTCAAGGAATACCTATTCAATATTTTGTATCCTTCTTTAGCAGTGTGTTTGTAATAGGTAGCATGAAGTGTACTTACTTATAATACTTCGGAGAAGGCCAAATCATCTTGCTCCATATGATCCAAGCCAACATGAGTACCATAGTACAAAAAACGAGCCCTTGATATTAATTCTTTTCCCAAACAAATTCCTAACCCAGCCACACTACAAGAATTGTGTATTTACTGTTACAAATGATTACAAATGATCAAATGGACAAACTGATTTCATTGACACCTTCCTTTTGGTATAGCAAGAAAACTGGTGTGGAAAAACTTTAAAAAAAAATTACATAAACATAGTATGACAACCTAGTAATTTCAATGACTATGAACTTTTATTAAACTAACAATATAATTCAAATCAATAACCTACTTATCGAGATAGCCATGCCGGTACAAGCATTCTTCAGAATATTCTATAATTGTCTCATTAGCAACTTCTATAGAAGGAAAAAATCATACCAATCTATATTTTGGTGCCTACATGGGTAATTTCAGATAACTCATATTCTTTACATTGTAGTCCCATAAAAATGAGGTGTGATGGATCCATCTATTCTTTGTAACAGATTGAGCATTTCCACCAAATTTGCGAGTATCAAATGCATAATCTAGAAATGCCAACATTAAAATTATTTAGTTAGCAAAGCACATACATTATGGTTCTTGAACAAATAAAAAAGTTTTATGGGCTGAGATAATAAATATCCACAGGAAAATTAGTAAGAAATCCAAAGCTCATTCATTTTACATAAACATATTATGATATCTGACTGATCCTATATTTAATCATACTAGATTATGAGGTTGAAACCTTGGTAAACTGGATGACAGAAGCAACAAGAACAAACGAGTCAAAACAAAAAGATAAAATGACGGTCATTAGTCACCAAAAGGAGCATCCAGAAATTCAACCAAAAAGAAAAGAACGAAAATGATCCACTCTTCCAATTCTAATATGCTAAATGGATTTTTGCCTTCTTACACATCCAACTAGAATCATGTATTTTGTGGAAGTTTTCGTCATGTTTAGATTAAGAACAACAATGATGTCAGAGAGAAAGGAGAACAAAATTTGGAGTTGTATATAACATAGCATACAAGAGTAGGTACTAATGCAAGTGGGGCATTTTTGGAGCATGGGACTTTGTAAGTTCAACAGAAGAAAAGAAAAAAAGAAAAAAAAGTTTACAATTTAGTTGGTGTAAGTTACACGTCAATGGTAAAGGGATCAAACTAATACACAAAACCATTCGACGGCAACTTTTGAAATTTTCACATCTGAAATTGTTTATCTATGAAGTAGAGGAATATGTATGGCATGACAAAACTGGCACATGAGGCTAACTTCCATGTGAAATCTCACGAACAAAGGAACTATATTTATAAAACAGTTCCATACATTCAGACTGTATTAAATTACGTTTCCTTTTTTTCCTGTTGTTGTTGTGGTGGTGGTGGAGGGAGTCTGCTTTAGATTACTGCTTTTAAAAAGTTTTATGCAGATTGCAAATTCACTTATTAACATAAACCATACAACAATAAAATTGCACTAATTGCGCTGAAATATTCATGGCATTTACTTACGAGTTACGACAAAAAAGAACTAATTCTACAACACTATAAAAAAATTATCCACATGATCTAGCAAACAATGAGAATACATAGGCTGAAACTACAATCATAAGAAAGTATCAAATATCCATTTCTTGGAGAATAATATCCATGCCACATACCATTTTCACGGAGATGAAAGTCACCAAACCCACGAAAAACTTCGCCATACAACTGGCCTGTCCAAGACATAATAGGGCGAGGATATGGTTGTACCCTGGGAACATTGTCCTTGTTGCAGATAAGAGCAGTGAAAATCGTCCCATTATCCACAATCACGGTCCCTCCTCCAGTGAACCTTTTAATCACAGGAATGCCATCACGGAGCACAGATTTAAGCTCAATCAGTTCTGAGGGCCTCCTGATATTACAGATACCTGTGGCCTAACAATAATCACTTACTATTTTGGATTATAATTCAATTAGAGACAAGAAGCAAATTACTACTGGAATAATAAAGAGGTGGAGATGTACCCAGATATGCCCATAACTATAGTAGGACAAATTGTTCCATCATTAACAACGAACCAATTATCTGAAGAGGTTCTTAGGAGCCTTTCTTCCAAATGAAGAAGTTGTAGAATTGGAGCTGATTTCATCCGTACCACATTCATTAGGGGCAAACCCACATCTTTAACTCGGGACATAATCATTCCTCAGCAAGATTTTGATTAACAGTTTGTTTTTTGTCGTCAGAAGTCAGTGACAAGGTAACAGCCAGTGACATGATACCAATTCCTTCAAAAAAAAAAAAACAAAAAAAAAAAGACAAACAAATAAAAAAGATCAGAAACACAAATCATTTGGCACAGTGGAGCTCATGAATAGTGTTCTCCAAAAACTTACCACTGGATGGAAAGCGGATTCGACAGAAAAAGATTCAATTTTTTTTTATGGATTAAAACAAAATTATACTTAGGATTATTAGAGACAAGTAGAAAGAAACCAACTTAAGATGTTGACAAAGAATCAAAGATTTCATTTTTCTGTGACGATATTGCGCATAACAACAAAAAGAAACAGAAGACGAAGGAAACGAGTACCTGTTGCTTAGCACAGAGCTGGACAATTATCTTCATATCCCCTCTCCAAGATTTTAGGGTTTCTTACTAATAAAGCCCTCGATCTGAACACGTTTCAAGATGAGCGAGGATCGAGCGAGGAGTCTCGCTCGCGCAGCCACTAGGTTTCGAGTTCTGTACTTCGTTGTTTGTGGCGACAGAAAAGAAAAAGAAAGGAGGAAAAAACGAAAAGGACTCATAATGTGCGGGTTGTAGTCGGGTCGAATCGGATACTCCAATCCAAACCCGTTCTTGGAAACAACAATGATCCGAGAAAATCTAAAGGGTCATATCTAATCAGAATAATTGACGGTTGGGATTTAATACTAGAGTACCGCTATCGGTGGTGGGAAACCGACCCATAAGTCACTGCCAAGCGGCAAAGAAAAAGGTGAGAGGAGGAGGAAGAAGGAGGAGGGGAGGTGAGAGAGTAAGAAGAAGATAGACAGACAAAATTACTATATGAGCCATAGAAGAAAACCTCCCTTTCATCGATTTTGATGAACAGAAACAATAAAGGGCTTTTAAATCAACGTGTTAAATAAAGTCAAAATAAATAGTTTTGAAAACTTGTCATGCATGTGGAGATAATGGAGTTAGTTTTAGGCATTCAATCGTCTATCTGTATTTACAATAAAAAAAAAACATTCGTTGAAATATTACAAAAAAAATTCATCTACTAATTTTGATTTTAAGTGAAAAAATCAATTATTTCATTTGAAAATTTTAGCTATAACATAATTAGACATGACTATTTCAGTATTTTTTTATTTTCTAAAGATAAATATAGTTTCAAATTTAGTATGTTTTTTAGTCTCAATAATCTTAATCTCGGTAGTTTTGATTTTTCTTTGATTTCTTTTTTTATCTCGATCCAACAACATCATTTCCTCTCTTTCACTCACTGATTTTTTTCATCTCGATCCAAATATCTATCTCTATATTTTTCAATTTAAAACTACCTATTAAGCAATTAATGTGCAAGTCATTATATAATAAGGAGATAAATCTATATAATCAAAAAAATTATATATACAAAATAAAAACTAATAAAAAATCTAATCTTCTCGTTACAAATTAAAAAAACTTGTTTTTAGAGAAAAACCCATAATTAAATAAAGAAAATTAATCTCAATTTTTTGGTTAATTAAGTTTCCAAAAAACCTTATCAAAATTTTAAAATCATTAAAAATATTAGAATATTCTTTCCTATATCTTATTTCTTTATGCATAAGTACATGATAACTATCACTTGATATATTTCTTTTATATATATATATATATATATATATATATATATATATATATATATATATATATATATATATATTTACAGCCACCTACTTCGCTTCATAATTTACAAGAAAACTTAGCTTCATAATTTTGTTCATTACAGCTTCATCATGTTAGCGTAAATTGATTCCTCCCAACCACTAATTCTTTATATATTTTTATTTTCTCTTTTAACCTTCCCCATCACCCCCGACAATACTCTCCCCTCAATCTTGGCCCCGAGGCTTAATTATTCGCGGGGACGGGGGCGAGGCCCGGGAAATTTCTATTTTGGGATCGAGCTTTTGCGGATGTAGTTTGTTCGTGCTCGCGATGAGTTTTATTTGTGTTTAGATCTGGGCGAGGGTTTGTTGATGATAACGATGTTAATATGAGGATTATGATTCATGATCACAATTCTCTGTGAAGATTGACTCAGAAATAGGGCATTTTGTGAGAACTGCGGCCATGATCGTTGTCCTCATAAAGACTCAAATATAAAACATTTTTGTAAATATTGTGATCATGGTCGCAATCCTATAAAGACTCATAAACATGACATTTTTTTGAGGACTGCGGTCATGTTCGCAATCCTCATAAATAGTACATTTTTGTGATGACTGTGACCATAGTCACAGTCCACTATACTGCGATCATTTTTTTAAGACTGCGATCATAGTCGCAGTCCAAAGAAATATGACATTTTCTAAGCGGTTCACTTTTTTTGAAGCGATTACTAAAGGGTGTTTTCGTCTTTCGCTACTGATGAGAGCTTCAGTGCTTGACACATAGGTACACATCCTTATTTTAAAAAAGGATGTGGCTGAAACGAAAAAAATTATGAGAGAGTTTCCTAATTACGGTTTGACTTAGGTGGCTGAAATGACATATATAGAGAGAGAGGGAGACTTGTGTAGTTTCAGAAGGATTCGAGTCCGAAACTTTCCCACTCAAATACAATATACATTATCTGAATACAAGATTCATTCTGTTGAAGTCGATCTATATTATTTCAAGTATCTTTAAACCAAAAATCAAGTCTTTTAAATACTTTTTGCATGTGCATCAAGTAGGGGAAAAACAAACGACTTAAATAGTGAGTTGGTTAGTTTAACAGTGTGAGACATTTGAAACCTAACAAAAATTGGTTTGTAGGGGTTTTTAATTGTTCAGATCATGATCAAATGTCCGGATCAAGAATTTGTATGTTTAAAGACACAGATCTAACCAACTCACTACTTCCGGCCGTCCATTTTGTGCCACTTGATGGATGCGCAAAAAGTATTCAAAACACTTTATTTTTGTTTTTAATTACTTTAAATAATATAGATCAACTTCAACGGAGTGGATCTTGCATTTGAATGTTGGATGTTGGTATTTGAGTGAGAAGGGTTCGGAGTCGACTCCTTCCGGAACTACACCAGTCTCTATCTCTCTCTATGCGTGTGTAGAGAGAGAGAGATAGACTTGTGTCCTTTTAAAAGGATTCGGACACAAATCCTTTCCACTCAAATACAATCATATGTCATCCAAATACAAGATCTACTCCATTGAAGTTGATCTATATTATTTCAGGTATCTGTAAACAAAAAATCAAGTATTTAAATATTTTTTTACCCATGCATCAAGTAGGAGAAAAACGGATGGTTTAAATAGCGAGTTGGTTAGTTTAGTGGTGTACAACATCTGAAACCTATTAAAAATTGATTTGTAGGGGTTTTTAAATGTTTAGATCATAATCAAATGGCCGGATCAAGAATTTGTATGTTTAAAGACATAACTCTATCTAACTCACTACTTTCAGCCGTCCATTTTGCGCTGCTTGATGGATGGGCAAAAAAAATTCAAAACACTTGATTTTTGATTTAAATACTTGAAATAATATAGATCAACTTCAACGGAATGGATCTTGTATTTGAATAAAAGAGGGTTATTTTTGAGTTGGAAGCATTCGGGTTCAAATTCTTTTGAAAGTACACAAGTCTTTTATATATACATATACATACATACATACATACATATATATATATATATATATACACATATATATATATAGGCGCGCGCACGCGCACTCACACATATATGAAAATGATTATATAAGAATGATTCTCAAATTAAGTTTCGTGATAACTATATGGTGGGTCACCCCATGAAGGATTCGAATCGTTCATCTTGATTTACATATTCTAATTAGACTAACCATTAAATGATTAACATGATCTACAATTTGAAAAAGTATTATGCAAACTGGACTATGTATTTTGTTAACGAGACCTATTGTTTTACTCTCTTCCTTCTAATGAGATGCCAAAGGATTGAATTTTCTTATCTTAGATCTCTTACTCGTTTTATTTGGAAATATCTCGAAAGGTGTTGCTAGATTTTCTGAATCTCCTCCCTTTATATGTGTTATAAAGGGTAACTCATTACGAGGCTTGACACATCAGTGTCATATCTAACTTTTAAGGCGCCCCCTTCTCTACTTTCCTCCTCTTCTCCACTTTCCTCCTCTTCAACTAACACATCCCCTTTCCCAATTACTCCCAAAACCCATTATCATTATCTTCTTCTTCTTCACTCCACCAACAATTCCACCCAACCATCATCTCCTCCTCCTCCTCCAACTCTCCAACACCACCATAACTTCATCACCTTCAACCACCACCTCACCATCACAATAACATCAACAACTATAACCACAACAACCAAATCAACACCCTCACCTCCCTTCCTCCCCAGGCTCCGGTAGCGTGCCGCCCCATGGCCCCCGCCGCCGTCGCCGGCCAGTGACCAGGCTGCACCCCCATTCTCCCTCTTCTTCTTCTCTTCTTTCCCCTTTTCTTTTCTTTCTTCCTTTCTTTCTCTTTTCTTTTCCCCTCTTTTATTCCCTGTTTGTCCCTACTTTTACAACACTCTATCTCCCTCTAGCTGCCTCTCTCTCCTCTCCACTCTTTTTATCTCTCTATCACTTGGTCCCTTCCTTTTCTCTCTCATTACGCGCGTGGTGTTCTCGGGTTTTTTGAATCGTGCTCAGTGTTTCATGGTTTGAGGTGAGTGCTTTCTCATGTTGTTTCTTGTGTTGCAAGTTTTATTTTAGGATTGTTACTTGTTTTGCGAGTGCCTTGACTCATTATTGTGATTGGTTTCATAATGCTTGATACATATTATACGAGTACAAATTCTTGGTTAATTACGAGTGCTCTCCCTTTGGGCTATATTATTATTTACGGTTGGGTACATATATTGCTATCCACTTGTTGGTCTTTATTGTAACTCATTGAGCTGGTATTGTATGTGTACTAAATATACCTAGATACGCTCTCGTTTCGCTCAGCTCCGCATAGCTATTTAATAGATTAATATATTATTATAGATATGGTTGTGAGATGCATGGTGAAATCAGATTCGAGAAATTCAATATGGTTCTCAAATTAAAAATCTTGGAATCAACCGGCGATACCGGTCGACGCCAAACCGATCGAACTTCGATAAATTCAGAAAAATTCCCAAAATGCATTTAGATGGAAAATGAGATTCTAAGAAGTAATGTGAAATCTGTTTTTAGAAATTCATTTTCGTTCGAAAGCTAAAAATCCGGGAATCGGTTAGCGACACCGATCGACACCGCTTTTGAAGATTTTGCAGAAAAATTCTGAAAAAATTCAAAAAATCATGAAAAATATAAAAAATATTGGAAAACAATATTTAAAATTGAAATTAGTCGAATCAGACTATCAGAAAGGTTAAATCAAGTCGTACGCTAGTATCAGTTCCCTGGTTTAGACTCGGATTGACTCTGAGTCTAGGAATCCAGATCCAATACAAAAAACAGTATAAATAAACACAAAGTAAAAACAAATATAAGGAGAAAACAAAAAAATACGATCAAAATCAGAATACATATTTAAGTACCTATTCCGAGAACGGGGTGTTACATTCCATCCACTTTACAAAAATTTCGTCCTCAAAATTTCGATAAGGAAGAAGATGAACACGGAAGGGACTAGGGTTGATGATAATAATATGATATAGTGGAAAGGATAAGGAAGATTACCAACTCAAGACGTGATAAAATGGGGATAATGGCTACGGTGACACCTTCAGGGTTCAGGGTTCCTGTCCAGGTGTCGGGCACCATATCTTGCTTCTACATCGCCTGCTGTTGTGGTTAGATGGTAATCTTGGCTTCTTCTGCGATTTGGTTCCGATCTTGTTCCTCTATGTGCCTGATCGTAAGAATGCTGCTGAGGAGGAAGTGAGATTCTGTCGCCACCAGGTCCCTGGTTCTTGATCACTGGCGGTGCTGGAGGCGCTAACTGAATTGATGTGGCGTTCCTTGCCCTTTTTAAATGGACACTTAACCATCAAATGTTTCCCCGGATCCACATTTCAAATATGATCCATTTGTTATTCGACAGTTTTGTTGTAAATGCCTGCGCCTACGGCAGTATTCGTATGCTACTGGTTGAGTATAAGGTTGGAGGGGACAAATGGTTATTGGGACATCAATGGGCCTGACTGAGTCTTCTCTGTCCATCACTAGGTATTCTCTGTCCCATCTGTTGGAATATCCGCTTCGCTGGCTCAATCTGCTTTTGACTCCTACTCTTCTTCTCTAGACTCCGTTCTTTATCACGGGCTATAGTGAGAACTTGAGAGTATGTCTTCAGTTGCTGGGGTATGAGGAACATCTGAATATCTATTTGCAAACCCTGCTGAAACCTGCTGACCCATTTTCCTCATCAACCACCATGTAGGGTGCAAACCGACTAAGTCTCCAAAATTCTACCGCATATTCATCTACTATTCGGTTCCACTGTTGCAGTCTGATAAACTGTTCTTCCATCTCTTTCTGTGCCATCTTAGAGAAGTGCCATCTTAGAGAAGAACCGTTCGTAGAAACTTTTCGAAAACTGGTCCCAAGTGATGGGCTTCTCCAGTCTCGCTTCTTCTACCAACCACCAAAATTTGGCCACATCCCTTAGTTGTATCTTAGCCACTTCCACCTGGTTCTCATCTAGGATTCGAGTTGCCTTCATAAGATCTGTTATATCCATCAGCCATTGTTCTGCATCCAATGGCCTTTCGGTACCAGAAAATATGGCAGGTTGCAACCTTTTGAAATCAGACACATTCCCTGATCTCTGTTCACGGGGTGCCGTCAATAATCCTTGGTGTAAGATCTTCGTTTGTTTTTGTTAGTTTTCCATCATACTCTGCAGAAATCTCGTCATATCATCATTTCTTTCACTAGAGCCACCCTGACAAGAGCCAGAACCGCCACTATTTCCACGTCCTTTCATGTCTGAGTTGGTTTAAAGGGTGATGAAAAACTGAAATATGAAAGGACGGTAGGATTTCAGGATCCAAGAGAAGGATTATCAAGAAGGAATATAAAACTATGTACTTGTAGTTTGGAAAGTATAACTAAGACTCGTGCACTCTAGTTGCAAATTAATATCACATTAATCTATCGACTAGTTGTACTGAAGATGTGAGAGCCTAGGCTCTGATACCATCCTATAACACCCCAATCCCACGGGTACAGAGACGTTACTGTGACGTATATATGCAAGGCGGAAATATCCTCACATATATACGCTAAGCATCAGTACAGGTAAGAATCAGAGCACGGAAGCACAGTGATAATATACATTCCCACAATAATAGCACAAGTACACAGTTATAACAGAGCATGATATAATATTCCAAAAATATTGGATCACTAAGAGGCGCAAGAGCATGATATGCAATATAAAAAGACTGAAAAATAATCACGAGTAGAAAGATGATAATCTCGCGAGCCGATCAAGGAGGGTTGGAAGAAATCGGGCTCCGGACAAACAATTGCTAATCCACGCTTCTGTCGCGCACTCTGATCAACTACAGAAAGTCCACCATGGTCCAGGCTCCTGAATCTGAACATGAAAGTACAAGGTTGTCAGAAAGCAACCCAACGAGTACGTAAGATAAAGCCAGTTGGCGTGCTCAAGCAGTCACAAGGAAACCCTCATCTATATATCATATATCCCATGTCACCATGGTCTGAGTTCATACAAGCTGAGTTGCTCTCAACGTAACAGAATAAGAATGTCAGAAGTAGTTACAGTGTTATAGAAATCATATATACAAGTGACGAGAAGGATAACTTGATCATACAATAATAGCAATCAGTGTCGTCTGTTATTATAATCATTTCCTTCTAATATCCCATACCACTGGTAGTTCATACCGGGTTCGTACTCTAGTAGAACTCAATCCGAACTCTGATATACGAATATCATTATTTGAGCAAGGAAGTGATTCAATAACACCCGCCCCTAAGATTATTATTGTTTGGAAATTATATTATAGCTGATGCAGATTATTGCCAGGTCTCAGTCATAATAGTAGTAGTAATAATAATAATAACCAGTATCATTTGTTATTCTTGTCGTTTTTCCACCAGTGTCCACCGACAGTTCATGCTGGAGCCTGCACTTCTAGTAGAACTCATCCGAACTCCGATATACATGTATCATTATTCGAACACAAGAGACCAAATAACATACGCTCCTAGAGATATTATAATACATGTGTGTGTGTGTGTTAATATGCACTAAGAATACTTATTACGCTAACACCAGGCGGCACAAGTAGGAGGAAGGATCATTTCTCCTTGGAGAATAGATTCGGGATATAGCCCCACAGATTCAAGAAGTGGCACCCACAGATTAAAGAGTTGGCCCCCACCACGTATGTGGCGTGGCATTTTGGTCCGTGTGGCACTTTGGTCTGTGTGGGGATGGGTTCTAGAGGTGGGTCCCACAGATTCAAGAAGTGGACCCACCACGTGTGTGGCGTAGCACTTTGCTCCGTGTGGCACTAGGTCCATTCAGAATCCGTCGGACACTAGCATGATCGTGGGATACATCCTCGTCGACCCGACACCAGGCGGCATGCTCGCCGGACACATGTATGACCGTGCTATTAACATGGGCAATGGTACTGGGGACATGTGTACAGGAGATATAGGAGTTCAGGAGTACAGAAGTACAAGAGGACAAGATGACCAGATGTCTGGCAGCAGTATAATAATCATGTCAAGTCCCTGTACAAGTGATAATCATGAATAGGTAATGTAATACAGGTGTCAGGTGTAATAATATCCATTCAGGTGTCACAACATCAGGTCAAGTGTAACGTACCAAGTAGCAAGTGTCAAATATCAAGTGATAGCATGCCAATTGTCATGTGTCAGATATCAAGTGTTAGGTATCAGCTATCAAGTGATAACATGTCAGATATCAGTGTCAGATATCAAGTGTCAGGTATCAGGTGTCAAGTGATAAGATGTCAATTGTCAAGTATCAAATATAAGGTGTCAGGGGAAGCGCAACAATACATTTAAGTTCAGCGATCAAACAACATGCGGGTGACAGGTCACGTGACATGGCATAAGAAAACTATATGATAAACATTTCTATTTTCTATTGTTGAAGATTTTTGAGAACATTTTCGAAATAGTCAATTTTTACCCGATTTAAATAAAAGATATTATTTTCCTTTCCTTCCTTTTCTTGCTTTTTTCTTCTCCACTCCTTTACTTAATACTCCGATTTTATCCTATTAATTTAATTATTTAATAATATATTTATTTACTTATTTTCCCATTTTCTTTTCTTTTTCTTCTTTTTCCTTTATTTTCTTTTCTTTCCTTTTTCTTCTCTTCTTTTTCTTTTTTCTCCAACTGCTCCCCGTCCTTCCCCCATTCCCTGCCGACAACCACCCAACCTACTCCTCCACCGTACCCATCCTCCTCTCCCTCTCATTCTTTTTTTCTTTCCTTCATTTCGTTCCTTCCTTCTCATTCTCTCTATTTCTCCCTCTTCATCTATCCCACCAACTCTTATCTACTTCCTCCCTCTCCCCCACCTCCGGTCACCACCCTCTTTCTGGACAGAGCCGCCGACCAACCCAAGCGCCCCTAGTCCCCCCTTTCCTTTCTCCACTTCTCTCCTCTTCAATTAACACATCCCCTTCTCTAATTTCTCCCAAAACCCATTATCACCGTCTTCTTCTTCTTCAGTCCACCATCAATCCACCACCATTTTCACTCTCCACCACCCAACCACCATTTCCTCCTCCTCCTCCAACTCCCCAACACCACCACACCTTCATCACCTTTAACCACCACCACTTTCACCATCACAACAACATCAACAACCGCAATCACAATCATAACAATCAAATCAACACCCCCACCTCCCTTCCTCCCCGGGCTCCAGTAGTGCGCCGTCCCCTCCGGCCGCGCCGTCACCACCTAGATGCCGACAGCGGCAAGGGATGTTTGGTACGGAGAATGGTTCGCGTAAAATTTCCTTGAATCAGTTGAAATATTACAACGGACTAATGCTCCGACTACAAGGGAGGGAAGATGTTGAGTCTTGAATCTCCCCTTTGTTTAGTGCTGGGTTCTTCAAGTGGCGATGGAAAGTGAATCTTATTTTTCGTTGACCGGGTGAACGTCAGGAACTTCTGGGGATCTTCTCTTTGGTTGGCGGACGGAGTAACACAGCTCTGTCGACCAAAATCTCAAAGAGATTGTAGGCAAGGATTAACTTGTACGCAGCAAGTTAGTTGAAGAGTTAGACTCTCTGTAAAAATTCTCGAGTCAAGTTCTTCTCTGATCTCTCTAAAAAATTCGACCCCTTCTCCATAGCAACATGGCTATTTATAGATGTTTCAGGAGCAAACATGTCTCCTAAAAATACTCCATGATGGGGGTTAACTTTTCCCGTTATGTGGGCCGTGATTGACCCTATAACCAGGACGGTTACAACTGAGACGCGGGTGTCGACCCACGCGCCTTGGTGCCGCAGTGCTGGCTGAGACGCGGGTTTCGACCCACGCGCCTTGGTGCGGCAGTGCTGGCTGAGACGCGGGTGTCGACCCACGCGCCTTGGTGCTGCAGTGCGCCGCAGTGACGACTATGATTAGCCCTGCGTCTGGAGTTTTGGGACTCTGCTTTTGAAGACTTGTCTTCAATGATTTTTAAGATAGCCTACACTTGTTTGGTACGGATAATGGTTCGCGTAAAATTTCCTTGAATCAGTTGAAATATTACAACGGACTAATGCTCCGACTACAAGGGAGGGAAGATGTTGAGTCTTGAATCTCCCCTTTATTTAGTGATGGGTTCTTCAAGTGGCGGTGGAAAGTGAATCTTGTTTTCCGTTGACCGGGGTGAACGTCAGGAACTTCTGGGGATCTTCTTTTCGGTTGGCGGATGGAGTAACACAGCTCTGTCGACCAAAATCTCAAAGAGATGGTAGGCAAGGATTAACTTGTACGCAGCAAGTTAGTTGAAGAGTTGGACTCTCTGTAGAAACTCTCGAGTCAAGTTCTTCTCTGATCTCTCTAAAAAAATCCGACCACTTCTCCATAGCAACAGGGCTATTTATAGAGGTTTCAGGAGCGAACGTGCCTCCTAAAAACACTCCATAATGGGGGTTAACTTTCCCCGTTATGTGGGCCGTAATTGACCCTATAACCAAGACGGTTACAACTGAGACGCGGGTTTCGACCCACGCGCCTTGGTGCGGCAGTGCTGGCTGAGACGCGGGTTTCGACCCACGCGCCTTGGTGCGGCAGTGCTGGCTGAGACGCGGGTTTCGACCCTCGCGCCTTGGTGCTGCAGTGCGCTGCAGTGACGGCTATGATTAGCCCTGCGTCTGGAGTTTTGGGACTCTGCTTTTGAAGACTTGTCTTCAATGAATTTTTAGACAGCCTACAGGGACCAGGTTGCACCCCCACTCTACTCCTCTTCTTCTCTTTTTCCCCTTTTCTTTTCTTTCTTCCTTTCTTTCTCTTTTCTTTTCCCCTCTTTTATTCCCTGTTTGTCCGCGCACAAATACACACACTCTCTCCCCCTAGCCGGCTCTCTCTCCTCTCCACTCTCTTTGTCACTTTATCACTTGGTCTCTTCCCTTTCTCTCTCATCACGCACGTGGTGTTCTCGGGTTTTTCAAATCATGCTCGGTGTTTCATGGTTTAAGGTGAGTGCTTTTCTCATGTTGTTTCTTATATTGGGAGTTTTATTCTTGAGATTGTTACTTGTTTGTTAACGTGGTTGGCTTCATAATGCCTTATCCATGTTATGCGAATGCCTTGTCTTGTTATTGTGATTGATTTCATATTGCTTGATACATATTATGCGAGTACAAATTCTTGATTAATTGCGAGTACTCTCCCTTTGGGCTATATTATTATTTAGGGTTGGACATATATATTGTTTTCCACTTGTTGGTCGTTATTGTAACTCATTGAGCTGGTATTGTATGTGTACTGGATATACCTAGATACGCTCTCGTTTTGTTCAGTTTTGCATAGCTATTTAATAGATTAATCTATTATTATCACAGATATAGTTGTGAAGAGTTTGAAATGTTTATTCATATTATTTTCTTATGTCATGTCACATGACCTGTCACCCACATCTTGTTTGTTCACTGTACTTAAATGTATTATTGTACTTCCCCTGACACCTGTTATCTGATATACATACCCGACACCTGATATTTAATACTTAATACTTGATATGCTATCTCTTGACACCTGATACCTGACACTTGATATCTGACACTGATACTTGACATGTTATCACTTGACAGCTGATACCGACACTTGATATCTGACACATGATAATTGACATGCTATCACTTGATATTTGACACTTGCTACTTGGTACATTACACCTGACCTGATGTTGTGACACCTGAATGGATATTATTACACATGACACGTGTATTACATTACCTATTCATGCTTATCACTTTTACAAGGACTTGACATTATTATTATACTGCTACCAGACATGTGGTACTCCTGTACTCCTGAATTCTTATATCTCACGTACTCATGTCCCTAATATTGTTGCTCATATTAATAGCACGATCATACTGGCGTCTGGCGGAGCATGTCGCATGGTGTCAGGACGACGAGGATGTATCCCACGATCATTCTAGCGTCCGGCAGGTCCTGAATGGAACTAAGTGCCCCACGGAGTAAGGTGCCATGCCGCACGCGTGGTGGGGGACACCTCTTGAATCTGCGAGGGCCATCTCTAGAATCTATTCTCCACACAGACCAGTGCCACACGGACTAAAGTGCCACGCCACATACGTGGTGGGGGCCACCTCTTGAATCTGTGGGGCTATATCCCGAGTCTATTCTCCAAGGAGAAATGATCCTTCCTCCTGCCTGTGCAGCATGGTGTTAGCGTGATAAGCATTCTTGGTGCATATTAACACACACACATGTACTATAATAACGCCAGGAGCGTATGTTATTTGGTCTTCCCCTGATCGAATAATGATACCCGCATATCGGAGCTCAGATGAGTTCTATTGGAAGTGCGGGCTCTAGCGTGAACTGTCGGTGTTGTGGGTCACCGCTGAGAAAGTGATAAGAACAACAAATGATACTGGTTATTATTATTATTGCTATTATGACTGAGACTTGATACTAATCTGCATCAGCTGTAACTTAATTTTCAAACAATGTAATCTCAGGAGCGGGTGTTATTGAATCACTTCCTCATCGAATAATGATATCCGTATATCAGAGTTCATATTAAGTTCTATTGGAGTAAGGGCCCGGTATGAACTACCAGTGGTATAAGACACTGTATGAAAATGATTATAATAACAAGCGACACTGATTGTTATTATTGCATGATTAAGTTATCCTACTCGTCACTTGTATATATGATTTCTATAACATTGTAACTACTCCTGACATTCTTGTTCTCTTACACTAAGGGCAACTCAGGTTGTATGAAC
Organism: Agave tequilana; assembly: GCA_038442645.1. Classification (NCBI taxonomy): domain Eukaryota; kingdom Viridiplantae; phylum Streptophyta; class Magnoliopsida; order Asparagales; family Asparagaceae; genus Agave; species Agave tequilana. The sequence goes on along the minus strand of JAVJIF010032997.1, from coordinate 107,070 downwards.
TCAGGCCATGGTGACATGGGATATACGATATATAGATGAAGGTTTCTTTGTTTGGATTATCCCCTCGACGTATCAATCTCATGGATCCAACGTTTAAGCTTGTACCACTAGTTTTGTCCATACTTGTATTTATCGCGTGCTTGATGTGTCTTCGCATGTTTATATGTGCCTATGCTCTCGACACCGTTTTCTATGCATGTTTTCCGATTTCAGATTTACTACTGATTTTCTGATTTTCATTTATGTTACTAGTCATTGCCTGTACCTGTATGCGTGAACTACATCACTTGATCATATACATGTGTGACTGTCTGAGTACGCCGACTGACTTTATCTTACGTACTCGTTGGGTTATTTTCTGACAACCCCGGACCTTCATGTCCAGATTCAAGAGCCTGAACTGTGGTGGACTTTCTGTAGTTGATCAGAGTGCGCAGCGGACGCGTGAATTAGCCGTTGTCTGTCCGGAGCCCCATTTCTTCCAGCCCCCTTGATCGGCTCGCGAGATTCTCATCTTTCTATTTGTGAGTATTTTTCAGTTTTTTTATTGCATATCATGCTCTTGAGCCTCTTAGTGATCCAATATTATTGAAATATTGTATCACGCTCTGTGATAACAGTATACTTGTGCTATTATTGCGAGAATGTATATTACCACTGTGCTTCCGTGCTCTGATTCTTACCTGTACTGATGTTTGGCGTATATATGTGAGGGTATTTTCACCTTGCGTATATACGTCGCAATAATGTCTCCGTACCAACAGGATTGGGGCGTTACAAATTATTTTCGTCTCAGCCTCAATCCACCTCAGTCACGTGGTCCATTTCAAATTAGACTCTACTATATAATTAAATTACATTTTTTCTTTTTCAATTTTACTCTTTTTCAGAACTATCTGATTAAATTCTCTTTTTGGTTTTTTTATCCATTCTCTTTGTTATTTCCACAGATCTCGCCGACTTCTTCATCAATCATCTCGTGAAGGATTTTGATTGTTTTCATCTTTATTCTCTTGGTGATTTTTGAGATATAGGGTCTGAGTTTTTGATTTGTTTTTTGCTGGATGATGACGATACTTAAATGGTTGTAATCTTTTTATGTGAGCACTGCGACTCAGTGACTGTCACTCATTATGTAACGGTCCCGGATTTTCATTCGCCGAGAATAACTTTAATTTAATCTAATTTCACCAATCAATCACATAATATTTATAATCATCTCTGGACTCATCAAAATTTCGGCAGCATCTCCTATACTTCAAATTTTTTTCCACTTAATCACTTCAAAATTATAATAATATGGATAACCGTTATCAAAGTTTGTATTGTTATCACTAATTCATGCTTAAATAATCCGAACATCACAGTTATCAGTTCTAATTACTCGGTATTATCTCATAATCTGAGACTAAAGCATACAATTTGGATTTTATAAAATCTGGATGTTACACATTGCCTGATTTTGATTTTGGGGGAGATAAGATTTTAGAGGAGAGTACACAGTGAGAGAAGAGATAGTCGTAGTCGGAGGACTGCAATCATGGTCCTGAGGAGTGCGATGTCGCAGTCCACAGAAGTGCTCTAAAAGAATAAAGTGAATATGAAAATGAGGTCTTTTATTTAAGGATTGCGGCTCATGGTTGCAGTAAAGGACTGCGTCGCAATCCTAAAGTTACAACTGCAGCCAAAGTTCTCACAAAGTCGCAGTTCTCTCAAAAATTTATGTTGTAGTTCTCACAAAATTCTTACAAAGTCTCAGTCTCGAATTCGTAGTCGAACACAAAGTCACAGTCACAGAACGCTTTCAGTTGCGATCGTGGTCGCGGTTAAAAATTAAAATGAGGGTATTTTAGCCTTTTGCAATTTTGTGACTAAACCACCGGATAAACACGTGTTTGTAATCTAACGCCCGCAAAAAAATGAGTCGCAAGCGAAGAAAAAACGTGTCTGTAATTGCTCTTAAAGTTTGTGATTAAACCACCAGTTAAATACATGTTTGCAATTTTGTGATTAAACTACCAGTCAAATACGTGTTTACAGTCAAAATTCTCACAAAGTCGCAGTTCTCCCAAAGTTTATATTGCATTTCTTATAAAATTCTTACAAACTCTCAGTCTTGAATTAACAATCGCAGTCGAAGTTCTCACAAAGTCACAGTCGCAGTTGTGAGAGCGCTTTCAGTTGCGATCGTGGTCGCGGTTAAAAATTAAAATAAAGGTATTTTAGTCTTTTACAATTTTGTGATTAAACCCCCAGTCAAACACGTGTTTGCAACTTAACTCCCGCAAAAAAAAATGAGGCCCAGGCGAAGAAAAAACGTGTTTGCAATTTCTCCAAAGTTTGTGATTAAACCACCAGTCAAACATGCGTTTGCAAATTTGTGATTAAACCACCAGTTAAACACGTGTTTGCAGTCAAAGTTCTCACAAAGTCACAGCTCTTTCAAAGTTTATGTTGCAGTTCTCACAAAATTCTTACATAGTCTCAGTCCCGAATTCGCATTCACAGTCGAAGTTCTCACAAAGTCGCAGTCATAATTGTGGAGCACTTTCATTTGCGATCGTGATCGCGGTTAAAAATTAAAATGAGAGCATTTTAGTCTTTTGCAATTTTATGATTAAACCACTAGTCAAACAAGTGTTTGCAATCTAACGTTCGCAAAAAAAATGAGGCATAGAGAAAAAAAATTGTAATTGTGATTTTTCTTCATTAAGTTTTACTTAAACGGTTCCGCCAAAATTCTCTTAAAAAAATAGATTATCAAAATCAATCCCGTGACTCTTATATAAAATTTGTCCGTCCGTTAAAGAGAGAGAGCAGCGTCTCTCTCTTTCTCCACAGGGGCGGCTCAACCTCTAGGCAAATGAGGCAGTCGCCTAGGGCCCCCAAATATAATGGGGCCTCCAAAATTATAGTATAAATTAGTATTTAACTAAAATAAGAAATATAAAATATAGAAAATGTTTTATTTGTTCAAGTAGGCGCTCCGGAGCGGTTATTGAACATGACTAGAAATTGTGTGGGCTTTGACTGCGCGAGTTTGAATCCTTTCATCCACGCTTTTTTGATTTTTTTCCCTCTTCAATTTTATAATAACAAGAAAAGCATGAGTTTCTTCCACTTTCCCAAGCTAATATCCTCCACTCCCTATAACTATTTAATTATAATTAAAGAGGACTCTCTTCCACTTTCTCAGCTGTCTTTTTCACTCTCCCTAACTATTTAATTATAATTAGAGAATTTTTTAAAATTAAAACTCTCTCTCTCTGTGCAGCAGCCTCGCTCTTCACTACCCGTCACCCAGACCTCAGACTGACGGTAAGGCCTGCAACTGCTCTATAGAAAAAGATACATTAGTAAAACTTGAATACAAAAACTTGATTAAAAATTTTGCATTTTAAAAAGCTAGAAGAATTATTTTTCAATAAAATAATAATTAAATAAAATATTAGTTAATATTAATTACTTTTTAAAGTATATTTTAAAAGGGCCCATTTGAATTTTCGCCTAAGGTCTCCCTAAAAATTGAGCCGCCCCTGTTTCTCCATCATCGTGATGCCCTTTCTCTCTCCCCTCCCTCTCCTTCTTCCTAATTTTCTCCTTTTCCTCACCCTCTCCCCTCCCTCTCCTCCTCCTCCCCTCTCATCTTTTTGACTCTGGTCGGTTTCCCACCACATGCGTATTCTAGTTAAAAATAAAATACAGAATACTGTATAACATGTTGACCCGGCCCCAGTAAATTCTGCAGGGGAATGGGGATTTTACTTGTCAGTGGCCCAGTAGAAAAAGCTTATTTCAGATAATTCTCTAATAATCCCAAAAAAATGAGACGCAACAACAAGTCGTCTTCTCCTTCATCATCGAGGAGACGAAGCCCTACTTCGCCCGGTCGAGCCCAAACCCTGGACTCGACCGGGCTCGCCTCCGGCGACACGAACACGGTCTCCTCCCCTCGCCCCACCTCCTCATCCGCTCGAACTCGAACTCGAACCGCCGCCTCCCTCCTCGACGCCCCGGTCCTCGTATCCGACGACTTGAGAGATTTTGATGATGCGCAGGAGCAGTACACCGGCGGCGGCGGCACCCCCCGTAGCTTCCCCTACAGCGTGAAGCAGCAGTGCTGGGAGAAGGCGGCAAGGGTGAAGGGCCGAGACCCTGATCGGTGGCGGCGGGACGCACTTGGGAATCTGGTCTTTAGGAAGCTCGTGGGCTGCCCTGGCTGCCTTTGTCATGACTACGATCACATCATTCCTTATTCCAAGGTATTGTTTCAAGTAAATTATCCCCAAAGTTGAGATTTTTAGTTGCTATTGTTAGGATTTGGTTGATGGGTCTTGATTCTTTTGTGTTATTGTGAAGTCGGTTTAGTGTAATTTGACTGGAATGGTGATAAAAGAATCATCTTTTTTCAATGTTAGTGTTGATGTAGCTTGGGAGAATGGGGAGAAAAGGACAGTATTATTCAGTAATTAGTGTTGTTCTTATTTGAACTTGGTTGATAGTTATGATATTTTGTTTTTTGTGTGGTGGGTTTGTTATAATTAATACTATCAGTTAATATGTAGAAGACCACCGACTAATGCACATCAAGTAAAAGGAGTTAACCCCCCTCAATATTCAGGGAGGGGTTTACTAATTCGCCTCCTTAAGAAATAAACCCTCAGTTTATATAGAAAGTGTCGATAAGAGCATCTCCAAAGGGGCTCTCTATCTACCCTTTTCTAGTTTAGGAAGTAAAATCAATAAATTGAGCTCCAATGCTACTCCCTATATGACTATCTATTTTAGGAGCAAGCCCCATGCTCCCCCAAATGTAGAGAATCAAACCCACTCTATAAACTATATTTATTATTATTTTAATATATCACAAATTATTTTTAAATAATACAAAAGTGTCCTTGACCAAATTGACTTAAAAAATAATAAAATATCCAAAATAGTTCAAATTTAGAGAGCTCTCTTGGAGCATAAATGGAATAGGGAGCTCCGTAAACTAATATTCTCCCTAAAAAAAGTAGCTCAAATTTAGGGAGCCTCTCTTGGAGTTGGAGCATCTCCAAAGGGGCTCTCTATCCCCATTCCTATATGTGGTTTAGAGAGTCAATTATGGAGCAAATACTCCAACCATGCCTTCCAATATGCCTTACTATCACATTTTTTTTAAATAAACTGAATAACTTTTTTAATATGTGGGACCCTCCTAAATATTATAAAAGTTAAATATCCTAAATAATGGTGTGGGGCCCACTTGGGAGGCATTTTTGCCTCCCGACATTTGGGTGCCAAACTGGCCCCCTATGATTTAGGGAAGGAGGCCAAATAGGGAGCCGTGTTGGAGTTGCTCTAACCCTCTCTTGCCACACACCAATGATTATACCATGATTAATATAATTCTTACTTGAATGGTTAACTAACTTAGTCCTTCATTGCTCAGAGTTATAATAGATTAACAGGACTAACCCTTTTTTCTTAAACCCTCCCGCAGACCAGGAATTATCCTTTCCAGTGTATTTATGATGGGTTAAAGTTATGAAGTACTTTGAAATTTGAATTAGCTTTGTGGAGGGTGACATTGGTCACAGATAAAGTCATTTTTCTTTAATCTGGTTGAAAATTTGTCTGGATTTATGTGTAGTCTTTTTGATGTGCAGTTACTGTATTTTGTCAGGGTGGTGATGAAGGAATCATCTTTTGCCGTGTTTTTGTTTGTTGCGCGGCAAAGGAAGTTGCTAAGTACTTTGGTGTTCCCTGAAGGTGGGAATGATGTTTTTCTTCTCTGATTTCAATCACTGCCTCTTAATTTTTTGAGTTTTTCTGAAATAGTTTAGTGTTATTTGACATCATTTTCCCCGTCTTTTTTGTTTGGTTTCTGGTTCTTTTATTGATAAGTGAGTATCCTACAACGGTGGGTGTTACACTTCCTGAGTTATTTTGAAGTAGCCTGAGGAGACAATGTTATCTATATATTCTTCTTTACTTGATCGATTTTGGCTTTCTAAGATTTTTGTGAGGGGTTCACTATAATTGTAAGATGTTATGTTGAGAGGGACCCTGTGTATTGGTCTAGTATTTAGTCTCATACTACCTATGAGATTAGATGTACTCTATATTGATTATTATATATATATACAAGAGTACGAGGCATAGAACTCATATCTCTCTCTCTCAAAATCTCTGATACTAGTTTATCATGATATCAGAGCTATCCAAATAATCCTTTTGTATTTACACTCCTCAGCAGAATGAGGTAGTTGAACATAAGAATAGACACCTTTTTGATATTGTTAGGACCATTCTATTTCATAGACATGTACGAAAAGAATTTTGGGATGAGGCCATTTTAACCGTCTTTTACTTGATAAATCGAATGACATCTTCCGTGTTGCAAAATAAATTCCATATTCCATCCTGTACTCAGATATTGATTTGTTCCCTTTGCATCCAAAGATTTTTTGGGCCTTTCTGTTTTGTCCATAATCATAGTCCTCATAAAACGAAACTTGATTTTAGGTCTTTTAGAGTGATTTTTCTTAGTTACTCTAAAACTTAGAAAAGTTACAAATGTTTTTGTCATTTCTAAGCCGATATATCTTGTCTCTGATGTAACCTTATTTGAGTCTCTTGCGTCAGAGGATGACTGTAATTACATATTCTATCGAGAGACATTACTCGATAGTGGTGAGTCAACATTTGAAACTATGATTGGTAAAAAAATCACTTTGATTTCAGGATTAGATTCAGACCTATATAGGATGAACAACTCCTTCTGTGCCAACGCCAGCCTCACAACTAAGTCCTGCGCAAGAATCAAGTGAGTTTGTCACTGCTTAATTACCTGGTACTACTTCAGATGATCTTTCCATTGCACTTTAAACAGACAAACATACTTGTACTCAACACCCTCCTTCCAATTTTGTTTCTTATTCTCATTTATCATTTTCCTTTAATTCATTTATTTCTTTTTTTGGCTCATGCTCGGATTTCAAGAATGTATCAGAAGTGCTGTTTATTCCAGGTTAGACTTAGGCGATGCAGGAGGAGATGACGACGACCTAAGAGCAGAATGAGACTTGAGAGTTGCTCACATTTCCACTAGGGAAGAAAGTCGTGGGGTGCAAATGAGTTTACTATGTCAAGTTAAACCCAAACGAGTCTCTGGCTCACTTAAAAGTGATATTGGTTGCCAAAGGATACTCACAGGAGTATGGACTAGATTATGTTTATACCTTCTGCCCGGTCACGAAGATGACATCTGTGCTGATCCATAGGTCATTAGTAACGATATACCATTGGCCACTTCATCAGTTAGACATCAAGAATGTCTTTTTCTATGGTATTCTTGATTAGGAGGTTTACATGGAGCAACCATCAGGCTTTGTTGCCCAGGGGAAGTGCGAAGGTTTTCAAGTTGAAAAAGTCATTTTACGGTTTGAAACAGTCTCTGAGAGCCTGGTTTGACCATTTGCATCAGTGATTCAGGGGTTTGGTCTTTGTCGTGTAGAGAAAGACCACTACGGTTTTGGAGGATGCAACATGGAAAGATGGTCCTACTAGTTGTGTATGTGGACGATATTGTGATCACAGGAGATGACGCATAGGGGAGTGACAGTCTGAAGACTTGTAGAAATACTTTTAGACCAAAGACATTGGACCCCTGAAGTACTTCTTAGGTATTGAGGTTGCCAGGTCAAAGAAGAGCATTTTTTTGTCGCAGAGAATGTATCTACTCGATTTGGTTTCGTAGGCTGGGATGTTAGGAAGCATAAGTATTGATTCTCCGATGTACGTGAACACAAAGCTGCTATCAGATCAGGGGGAGCTTCTTGAGGATGTTAGGGGGCACAATAGATTGGTGAGAAAACTTAACTACGTGACAGTGACCAGACCGGACATCACATTCACGATCGGTGTAGTGAGTCAGTTGTTGTTAGTACAGAGGACTACCCACTTGGAGGTGGTAATGAGAATTTTGAGGTATTTGAAGAAAGCTTCAGGAAGAGGACTTCTCTATTCAAATCATGGACATACCCAAGTAGCAGGCTTCTCAGATGCAAACTGAGTAAGGTGCTTTTTTTTATAGGAGGTCGACCACATGATATTGTGTTTTTCTTGAAGAAAATCTCGTGTCAAGGAAAAACAAGAAACAGAATGTAGTCTTTCGGTCAACTACAGGTCAGAGTATAGGGCGATGGAAAATGTGACATTAGAGCTAATCTATATCAGAGATTTATTGACGGACATCAGTTTTTCCCCAGAATGTCTCATGAGACTATATGGTGACAACAAGGCAGCGATACACATTGCTGAAAATGCAGTGTTTCATGGGAGAACTAAACACATTGAGGTTGATTGTCATATAGCTCGTAAGAAGCTTGAGGAAAAGATCGTTGTGACGAAGCATGCATTATCAGGACACTTGTTAGTAGATCTTGTTATCAAACCACTTGGTAGAGGGTAGATTTTATTTGTGACAAGCTGGGCATGTAATATATATGCTCCAGCTTGAGGAGTGTTGAGAGGGACCCGTTGGTTTAGTATTTAGTCCCACATTGGTTGTGAGACTAGATGTACTTTGTATTGGTTATTATATATAAACCGGAGTATGAGGCATAGAACTCATGTCTCTTTCTCTCTCAAAATCTCTGATACTACTTTATTAGTTATAAAGGAAGTTTCTTATTTTAGTGTTCTTGTCTGTAAGGTAAATATAGGAACTTTATTAATGTGGGCTATAGTGTCTAAATAATTTAAAGTAGTTTGTGGTGGAATCCATGTTTTTTAAAAAAATTATATTTCTTTCTTGATTTTATTTAATGTCTTGTGTCTATAATTGTTTAAAAATCTTTTAACAAGAAAAGCAAAGTAGATTCCATTCTAACCTGTAGCGATTCAGTGCTTCTTTTGATCTAATATTTGCTTATTGTAGGGTGGGAAGAGCACATTGGAGAACTGCCAGGTTTTGCAGGTGTGCAAGCTACATTCTTGTTTGTTACATTTCAAGCCTTCCCCTTTTAAATTTATTAAAGATTACATAATTTTACATCTAGAAATTTCAGAACACTTGTAATAAACTTCCGCTTCTGTTTTCCCTTTAGGTTTCTTTGCCCATTGTGAGAGGTAGTATGAATATGGGAGAGCAACAAGAAGTTTATTAGTTCTAGGAAAATTTGGAAATTACAGAGTGAAATTTGTGTTATGTTATATCAGTATGAAGAGAACAATATTGAGGCTAAACAGGTTGGTCTTGCGTTGAACATCGAGGGGACATAAGTTTATTTACGTTAATTCATTTTTTATGTTATGTTTATTTACTCTTTGTTTTGTTTTCTTCTTTCCTTCACTTCTCACTCATTTATTTATTTATTTATCTACTTTTTCTATTTTCCCCCTTCTGGGGTTTGGTGCTGGGGGTTAGGTGGGATGGGGCGGGGGTTTGTGTGTGATATGGGCGACGATGTCTTTGTTGTTATATCGACAAGGATATGGTTATGTTCTGTAGACGTGTTCAATTCTGGAGGAGGAGGCCTTGCTCTTTCTGTACCATTCATATGCATTTGTGTAATGATCAAAATTTGATCTCTATCAGGATCGTGACATGTGTCCACCGAAAGAACACGAAAAGGCGCTCGGAAGCCCTTTCTGAACCACCTCCATCCTAGCGACAATTACACTGTCACTCTCTCTCCGAAGACATCTCTCACCGCGGAGTACGAAGTTATACAACCACCCAGAGCCGGCTTGACTCCGGACCGAATGACCCGCCATGTGGCGACTATATCTATCACCACAGACAGATCGAGATGAATTTCTTCAAATCGTGGAATCTGTTATGCGACTCTATCATCTTCCTCGTCCAAAGCCATCTTACAGCTAAGCAGAGCAGTTGTAAATAATAATTGATAAACTTTCACCACACCAATCCTAACAACCTGGATACAGTCTCAACAGTTATAAAAATTAGCATATTCAAATCGAACAGTGGAAGATGTGCATCTATCCACATTCACTCCACTGCTTCTGTCACGCATAAATACACCTCTTTCTCTGACGAGAAGGGAGTGCTTCCTTAATTCTCAGAGCACATTTCGTATTACGCTAGCAGTTTACCTCTGCTAGTCCACCACCAGACTGTTTCCTTCTGCCGGTCTTCCCTCCTTACCAACTACTGATTCTCACGCGCGAGGGTTTTAGGTCGGCACCGCACCGATGCTTCTAACTTGAAAGGTGTTTTTTCCTCTTTGTGATCTGACAGGTTCGATCGGGGGCCTCTAGTTGCTTGTGGCGGAGTTTTATCCATCACAATTTGGTACAAACTTCTTGGGACCAATTCCTTTTAAAACAAAAATTTCTAGGGAGCAGTTGGAAACTAGTAGCACTATAATAGGAAGAACTCTTATAAGCCAGATCATCTATTAGAATTTTGAGTAAGAAGGGGAAGGAAAAGAAGGGGAAAATAGGAAACTCAGCCAATGAATTGATCATTGATCAGTTTTTTCCCCTTTCTTTCTTTCGGGAGAAAGGCTTACATCAAGGGAGGAGGAAGTTTATAAAGGGGAGAGAGACGCCTTAAAGAAGGGGGGAAAAAAGAAAGAAAGAAGGCCCTCGGCCCTCTTCTTGCGTGTGTGTGGGGTTGGGAGGAGGGGAGCTTTCATCATGGGAGAAAGGAACCCCCTAAAGGGAACAATTATTGCCATGCAATCCTAGTTCATTCTCTTGCTACACAGATAGAATACAATGGGTATCCACGATCTGTCTGCTAGTAGACGCCATGCATCACAAGCTGAACTCATTGTGTAATAAGCCCGCAATAGTGTGTGATTGCATTTTTAATTCGGAAATCTCCTGGCCACTGGCAAATGGGGAGATTCAAACCCAGAACCTTGCACATTGGAAGGTGTTATACTGCGCAAGCTAAGCTCACTTATCATCAGATATTCAAATATCAATAAGCAAATTTCATTCATCATTATAGTCTAACTCAAATCCACTTATTTATTTCTACCAACTCAATTAAAATTCTATCTCAACAAAGTTAAAAGATTAAGTCCTATCCAAACTCAAATTCCAATATAGATAACTCAAACAAAATACTGGTTCTATCTCAAATCAAACTCTAATTACTTTGAGATGACTCAAGGGAGGCTTTGCAGGCTTCAATGGGTCACTCATAGCAATTAGATCTTCATTATTTTATCTTCAAAATGGAGAAAAACTAGAACGTAGTCTTGGTAACTACTGAGAAAAACAAGAGCTCTTCTCATCGGTCATGTGTTTCTCAATCTTTTGCTCTTCTGGACAATGTTATTGTACAAAATCTGCATGTTTCATATACCTTTAGGTGACTCAGGGACTGGGGAAATGGGGAGGTGATAAAGAAGTTTGTCATGATACTATTTGCATATTAGGCTTAACGATCTGAAGTAAGAGTTTTAGTTAAGTTTCTGTTATGCTATCTTAGGTTTCAAGGCAATTGTGCAAGCACTGATCCATCAGATATTAAAGTTTGATATTTTCCTTGATACATTGTGCCTATGCAAGGCTCATCCTTCGTATTCTCGTATCCTTGCTTGACCATAATCAACTTCAGCATTCTTGAATCCAGAAAAGCAATTATACTCTCATAAAATACTAATCTAGCCCAACAATCCGTGTTGATAATTGGCCATGGACCATAAGTTCAATAAAGCTTAATAACGACCTTTATGGTTTTGCTTAGTGTTGATGTTGGTATCCTGGTACAATTGAATACGACTTGGACCTCTAACCCGGTCTGATTGTGACCCAATGCAAAGTTGAAACATAATAATGATATGAAACGTGTCTGTGTGATAGGAAATAAGTGATAAAACTACCAAGACTACGCTTCACCAATAAGTTACGATCTTCAGGTAAGAAAGACTAAACTAATAATGTTAATGGATGGATTTAACAAAAAGGAGTATGTGTAGGTTAGGCAATTTCAATCACGAACAAAGTAACGATAATAGCTGCGTTATATAGGCAAAAATTCTACAATCAATATCAAGAGTAATGAATCACAAGTGGCAGATACACACAATCTTACAAATACGTCGACAGCAGTAAAACAGACAAAATCCTAGAGAATTAATTATCAAGACTTTACAAATAAATAATCGTGATTAAAAAAACTCACTTACTAAGGATCACGTTTGACCTCAGTGTCATGGTTCAAAGTCGTGGTCTCGGCCCCGACTCGGCGGGCACTGAGACAGATCGGTGGTGACGTCTCAGATCGGTCTCGAGTGATACACGCAAAACGCTACATAAAAAGCTCAAAAAATTCTGAAAAAATCACGACAAATCTTAAAAAAATGTAAACATCATTATTCATATATCACATGTCTAAAACATATCACCTAACACGCTGAACATAAAGCAAAAGCATAAATACACGTGTTTTCGGTAGAAACATATCAAAATACATGCATAATATAGTAAATTGTATAAAATGCATTAATAAATACCCGCTAATGTAGTTATTTCCATATTGAATTGTAATGAGGCGCAAAATCATCACTATCTTCAGCCCCACGATAATTATAGAAACCATGTATATAGTTTCCATAATAGCAGTAAGTTTGTTGGTGAGATCTGGTGGTTGAGATGATTGGCTAGAGGATCCAGCATCAGAGTAATATGGCAGTGAGAGTTGTGCAATATCAGCTCCATGGTGATAATACTCAAAACACTGATATTCAGCGTTGCTAGTAGAATACTCACCGGTGCTAGAATAACCAGTGCTAGAATATTCACCAATGTTATTATGTCTCTGTCGAGCACGATCATCATATCCCACACTATAATGTTGGTCTGATGTCAAACACAACCCCCTGCAAATGATCTTCAAGATTATGATAACCATGTGAGCAGTTATCATGTCCACTCGACTAATTATCACTAGAACTCAAATCAATCAACCGATCCAAATACCTACGTTGTTGTGAAATTTTTGACCGGCCTCTATGATTTGTATCTTGTGTGGCATAATTATTTGAATCCCATGTCATTGTACCTTGTTGGCTTCGACCAACACCATAAGTCCCTTTGTCATCACCGCCACCACCGTTGTCGTCATCATCAGTGCCACTTTCGTCACTAAGATAAATACTCTCATCCAACCAATCTAAGTCATCTGGTGGTAATATCAGTTGTTCTCTCTCTCGAATCCACTAATCCAATATATCATTGAAAATATTATTTAAATCAGTTGGGTTATAATAATCATCAGTGTCGCGTTGGCATGTCAAGTTTCTTACTCGCAGCCGCATATTGTAATGCACAAACACTAGTTTATGTAACTTTTTCATTACCAACTTTTTGCGCAGTTTTGTATGAAGTAGCGACCACGTGCTCTAATTTCTTTCTCTACCTGATGAAGAACATGTTTTGTTTAAAACTTTGATGGCAACTTTATATAGATTGGGAGCTTCTTCGCCATAATTAATCCACCAATCAGATGAAAAGATTGTTGCACTGCTTTTCTAGTCAGCGAGCTTCCAAATTCTCCAACTCAGTCCACAAATAATTTATTTTGTAAGAATCCACATCATAAATGTTAATATTTGCATATGCATAACATTATGTCGCTAAAAAAAATAAATTATTAAATAGCTTACCTTATTAATTGCTCTTGCTTGTATATTCAAATCTGTCTCCAGTCTTTTACTGACCTCTTTTAATTCAGTTTTCACCTCTGAATGGGTAGAAAAGTGTTTTGAATATTGGAGTGCGGGATTTAAAAAATATGCTGCAATAATATAAACACATGATAGTTATAATATGATAGTTTCAATCTCTAGTCAACAAGTATGAATTATAGGTAGGCAAATGAATTACCAGCAGCATGTAAGTGTTTATGCAATTATCCCTCACATCTTTTATCAATGATAGCCTAATAATTTTTTCAATTCTTATTTGAGACTTTTATAGTCGATTTTGCTCTATCCATAGCTTCATAGATAATAGATAATGTAGGTTTCTTGTCCTGCTCCACTATCTTTAAGATTCTAACAAGAGAATTCATAATATGTTGGACTTCTCTTGCCTTTTTTCATAACAAATCAGTTAAAATGAGATTAGAAACCTTATCTCTATGCTTCTATTCCTATCCTTGTTGAATTCACGCTATTCGCTTGTACACATTCTTTTCAAACCCGTTCATAGCGAACAAGATTTTCAATAGAAATAAACTCGGTAGCAAACCGTGTTATATTTGATATCAACAAATCTTAATCTCTGATAAATTGCTTCATTATATTCACCACTTTGAGACTATTGTAAATGAATGATGTAATCATCTTAGCATCATCTAATGTCTTTTAACTGATTTCATCGAAGCAATATCTTCAAGTATTAAATTAATGCAATGTGTTGCACAAGGAGACCAAAACGAATGCTTTCTCTTCTTCATCAACAAGTGACCCGCTGCTTTAAAACTTGTCTCATTATTTGTTACAACCTGCACGATATTTTCTTCACTAACTTCAATAACTTTGTCCATCAGAGAGAATATATAATCAACAATTTTTGAGATATTCGTAGTATCAACAGACGCATGGTAGATCATGTTTCTATCACAATATGATCGTGCAACCATACTGCGACTATTTTGCTTTTATTGAAGCAATATATGCTTCAACTTCTTTCATGTCTTCCTCTAAATAGAGATTGCCAATCTGGTACCCCGAAGGGCCTTTTACACTTGGACCTGCCTCTGCAATAATATTAATCATTACCTGGTAGTAAGGACCACTATCAGTTGCATTGAATGATATTTCATTATAGTAAAAGAATTTTGAAATAGTTTTTTCAACTTTTTAACATTCTCAGCTGAGAACATGCTTTTGATTGATTTTTGTTTCGATGGAAACATGTAAGGATTAATGCCACGTACTGAAATTTTAGTTTCTTTAGTGGTAAAACTCCGACGCAATTCATACTTGATCCCTGATTTTGAAGGTTGCGAACTACTGCCACCAACATCTTTTGTATGACTTTCTGTTAATCTCCAAGCTATTTTACGACTTTCTTTCATAACTTGTTTTAACTTGTTTTTGTCTTCTTTCAACTTCCTCTAAATCACCTTCTTTAATGTCATCTGCAGAATCATTATTGATCACATCATAAAAATCTTTGTCACTTAAAGATTTCATAAGCCGCTTTTTTTTTGATTTTATGACTGCTCTTTCTTTGTTACCTTCAGAAAGATGTCTCAATATTTGAGACACTTTTTTTGGTACTTGAAAGTATCATTCCACCTGACTGGATACATGTGCTATGTGTTGCTTCAATTTAGTGATACCATCATGTACTTGTTTCTCGTAAGAAATACACTTCACAAGTTTTCTACTTCCACCAACGGGGGTACCATGTTCTTATTCAATATCGCGCTAATTTGGAGCCATTCTGAATTAAATTAGCATATCTATTGAATTAATATTAATTTAACATTAAAAGATTAAATTTACACGAAATTAAATTTACAGTAAATAAAACATTTCTAATTAACATTAAAAGATTAAATTAAATTTACAGAGGAGAGAGTGGGAGTGGGAGAGGGAGAAGGAGAGAGAGGGAGAGGTGAGAGAGAAACAGAGACAAAGAGAGGGAGGGGGTACGAGAGAAATAGACCGCGTCAGAGAGACTGGGAGATGGAGAGGGAGAGAGACAGAGCGGCAGAGGGAGGGAGGGGAGAGAGAAACAGAGACAGAGTGGGGGAGGGAAAAGAGACAGAGAGAGACTGAGATAAAGACTATGAGAGGGATAGTGAGAAACAAAGACAGAGAGAGGGAGGAAGAGAAAGAGATAAAGAGAGACTGTGTGAGAGAGACTGGGAGATGGAGAGGGGGAGAGACATAAAGCGGGAGAGAGAGGGAGGGGGGGGAGAAACAAAGACAGAGAGAGGGGGAGAGAGGCAGAAAGAGACTAAGAGAGAGACTAGAGGGAGAGAGACAGAGAGGGGGAGAGAAAGGCTGGGGGAGAGAAACAGAGACACTGAGACATGGAGGGAGAAAGAGACTGAGAGAGAGAGAGAGACTGGGAGAGGGAGGGCGAGACAGTTACTTTGGGATGAGATCTGGGATCTGCGGTGGCGGGTCTGGGCTCGTCGGTGGTGGCTCGTCGGCGGATCGAGTCTAGATCCAGATCTGGATCTAAGAGAAGTTTTTTTCTTTTTCCTTATTTTCTTCTTTATGACTCGTGAACTCATGGGTGAACAAATGCTCACAACTTGACTCGGAGTTGACTCGGTGGGACTCGGTCGAATCGGCCGAGTCAATCCGAGTTGTATCGTGACTGAGATGGATCTTTTGATTCGGGTCTCGGACTCGTCTCGTCACCTGCGGAGTCGTTGAACCGTGCTCAGTGTTCGGTTGATATCTGCTGGGATGCGTAGGGCTGTCTTTCACGACTCTAATGCTTCGAAAATGGCTTGAATCGAACTTTGGACTACTGAGAAACAACCAAAAAATCAATCTGTTTGAGGCAAGAGTGGTGTTGATGAAGGAGGGAGGTCGGACTTCGGGAGGCGGCTGCAGGTTGCAATGATGGGGCAGAGAGGGAGGCGACGGCTATGGGGTTGCGGGCGAGGGAGAGGAGAGGCGGCGGCTGCAGGCGAGGGGGAAGGGGAGGGCGTGGAAAAGGGAGGATGACAGGGCGACGGGTGCGGGTTAGGGTTAGGGTTTGGATTATGGTTTTTGAAGATGAGGAAGGGAAGGGGAGAAAGGAGATGGTGAGAGGTGGTGGAATATGGTTAGTTAGGGGTTCACCCTCCTAAAATAGGATTTCTTAGGGTTTTACACACTTGAAGTGAATTTTTAGAGAGAATAATCACTCACAATTGTTTAATCAAAATAATTGTGCAATCATTATCTTTATTAACTGGAGAAGGGTCTTTTAAATAAGCTCTACAAAAATAAAGAAAGCCCTCACAACCAATATGGGACTAAAAGACTACTAAACAAAATAAAGAAAAGTCCACTCACTAAAAGACTACATCGAGATTCAAATCAACTAATCAAACTACATGAATGTGATGCGTCTCCTCCTCCGCTGATATACGCGCCAGGGGTGCGACTGGATGTCCGCATCAAATAAGCTCAATACTTTGTATTCAACTTGTTTTTGCACATGATGAACTCGAAGAGTGCCCATACCTTTTTTCTCCTTATCACTAAACAGTTTTTGCACTACCTATACAAGTTGGATAAGACTGGTTCTTTTGATCTCATCTGTAGGCAACAGTTAATCGTTCAAAGGGCAATAAGACTGAGATATCAAAGTCAGACCTTGCACAGAAGAGTGCTTACTGTGAAGTAACAGGTATTGAACTTTTTTTTTTATACTGAAGATTTATCTTCAATTTCTAGAGTTTGATCAATACAATCTATATTGCAATGTGTCCATCCATGATTTTATTCGTGTTGCTGCAATTTGAGCTTCAACTATCTTGCAGGGCGAGACATGGATCTTCTAGAAGTCTCTGCATATGGCAATGTTCGTCGTGGTCAGGACTCCAGCGGTTGTAACATCCAGTAACAACAGCAGCGTTATATGAAATTTGATGTGTAAGGGGAAGAATCAATCAAGGGCCAGCAATTGGTTTCTATTTGCTGTTGTTGGATATTCCTTATTTGCTCAGTTTAATGATTTTATTCAATGCAAATATTTATTTTGGTCCAAATCTCACAGGTATGTCAGGTTGGTCTATAAATGAATTACAGGTCTTTTTAGGATCTCAATTCTCATATGAACAACTGAAGTATATATTTAGTGTTTCCACTCTAATTTCAGCACACACATGCACACACCCAGACGCACATGCACAAGAGTGCCTACACGCACAATACATGTTTTGGTTAGTTCATGATGGGACACAGACAATGCTCGTATATTATGGGACACCCTGGAAAAAGCGTTCTTAGGGTGAAACGGTTGCTGGTGAAGTTGGTCTAAAATATTATGGCAGGGCCATCCACATGAATGATCTGCACTAATCATTATGATCCATCTATCCTAAAATGACTATACATAAATGATGCAACTTTGACACCGATCAACTATGCATCCAGTGATTGTAAAATGAACAGTTTTTCAATAACATAAGAAATAAGATCACTTAATGAGTCATATGAATCTTATGTGCGCTGTGGATGCATTGGGATTAGCACATGTGATTTTAGGATTATCCCTCAGTTAACTAAGAAGTCACTATAGGAACACATCTGCACACAAGTATGTACGTGCATGCGGACACACACACAACAGCAAGTTGAAACCTGAAAATAGATGAAATGAGCCTCCATTTTTCATGAGTAGATATATAAATATAGATATGAACTCCTTGGCAGGTTGTTAAGTGACAGATTCATGTCATATTGTTTCACTTGCATTATTTTGTGTATCCTTTGGGTGACAATGGGATTGAATTAATATAGTGACTCTGGCAGTGGATGATTGTTCTGGTATTATCACAGCTAAAACCATTTAGGCATTTATCTTAAATTAGAGCTTATTGTTATCTTTTTTTGGGGCACTATTTCTCTCTTCAAATTTTTTTTTTTTGGCTTGACCATACTATACGTCAACTGACCATTTTCTGCTAAGTTGGCATTAGGAAGTGGCTACGTGTTTATATAGATTGTATATTGTGTAGGTTATAGTAATGCTCCAACCAGTGCCAAAACTTTGATTATGTTGTTCTTACCCATATAGTTTAAGAGAATTTACTTGTACAATTTGTGAGTATCAACTATGAAAGGCTAGTAAAGAGAGCAACTGCATGTTCCTGCATCTGGGTGCATTTCTTGAACCTGTGATTACCTGTGTCACATGCAGGAGCTCTACCAACCCTCAAAGTTACTCTTGAGGAGCCGAGGCATGTTACAGTTCATCTCAAGCAGTCATAGCTAGTAATATTTTGTTAGATGGCTCAGACTACTATGGCTGTTAGTTTTGGCACGGATTAGGCACTGGTCAGGTTCAGGTTCAGGTGTGCGTCGAGTTTTGAATAATTTGGACATGTTGGGTCATGACCACATGCAATATGCTCGTGGGCCGAATTTACTTTTCTTTCAGTATACCTTACTGTGTACTTCACTAGCCATCAGTTTCAAATAAAGGAGGGGACAGTGTCATATGGTTCTTAGACATACTAAACATAATTAGAAAAAAGGAAAGGATATAAGAGTAAGGTTCACTTTGATATAGTTCAATTTAACATTTATAAGAAATCCAAAAACTTTCAAACATGCTAGGATATGAAGAAACCAGATGAGTAACTACATCATGCAATCTACTTTAGTTCATTAGCATATTGACAAATTGACAAATATATAAGTTACATTAGTTGCTGGTGTTGGAGGAGTATCATATTCTTGAAAACCTGATAATAATACAAACAGATATTCCCAGATCAAACGAGAAACCAAACAGCATATACCAAAACTGCTAGTTGAACAAGTGCTTCACTGGAAGGGAGGGGATGGCCATGAATCTCTCAAAGTCAGTGTTAAGGTTGATAGGCAACAAAGTAAAAAATAAAAATAAAAATAATGTGTAATAAACAGATCTGAGTGGGTGAGGGAGAGATGCCATGTTGCACGGATACTTCAATAAAGGCAAACTACCTGTGTCAAGACTCATCTGATGTTTGGATACTCGAATACTTGATAGATACTTGTCAACTATTCCTTTGATGTATCCTAAAGTTTTAATGTTTTCTAGATGAACCAATGACATATCTGAAATGTATACTGGAGTAACAAGTAAAAAATATAATGCATTATTGAAATAATGGATTCACTATCCCATTCCATATAATTTGTATATGCATTTATATTATTTGCCCACTTTCTTAATGAACAATTATGAGCATCTTGGTAACTGTTGATGTATATACTTGGAAGTATTTTATATGATCTCATTATTATGTTCATTTAACCATTATGGACTTACAAATCTATGTTATAGATAAAGAATGTTAAACTGCAAATGCATAATTTATGTCACCGTATTCTAGAGTTTTAGGTTTTCTTGTACGTGTGTAACAAATATCATGACATATCTGTATCTTATCTTGTATCTATACTGCAACATAGACTAGGCATACTTGATTCAGCACCATATACCGATACCGTCATTGCATCTAATTTACTACCCTGTATATACACACTTCATGTATGATTCGGGTCTGAGTTGAGCCCGCAGGTTTCAAAGTTGCACGCAGTTGGAAATGCACTCATCTTAGACTACACTAAACCCACATACACGAGTTAAATAATTCATCCTTATCTATGACATAAGATGGCTGGATCTATGCTTTACTTTTAATATTAGGTTGAACTGGATAGTGAGTTACGTTGCTTTCTGTCAGTAGTTCTGTACACGAAATTTCTTGCATGATCCATTTTTAAAAGAAAACTTTTTCAAAGATCCTTGACATTTTCGGTCAGATGAAAATGTAGTCGAAATAATTGAAAATTTTATAGTTTGGTTGAAAATGACTGACCACACCAAATATTTGATGATATCTTTGGTGGGTTAAAAATGTTACAGGTTGGCAATGGATGAAACTATTCTTCCCCATCTCTAAATACCATTTGCTCAGTTTTCTCTGGAAAATCTGTGTGCACTTGATCTGTATAGAGTCCCCACCATTAAATTGTATGGTTGAGCTGGTTCTTGCTTTTTTGGTGGGGGACTGTTTTGATGAATGGGATGGATCAGGACCCCACTGCTCTGCACTGCACTGCGCTGCACTGGCTGAGTCTTTATTCAAGTTCATCTCATCTTTCCCATGATTATCAGTAAACCATCATGGAAACAAGAAAAGAAAAAGGGAAGAAATCTTGAAGAAGATAAAAGGCTTCTAGATGTATGAGTAGATTGATTTTACAGTTTGCAACAAATGCTTAATTTAGTGTTTGGGACATTTATTAGGTAATGCTACATTTCACAAATTTCTCGCTCAAAATGGTGAACTTGCTGTGAATCTACAGATTCCTGTAACAAGAGCAGCAAACATCTCAGCAATGAATCTTCAGTGCAGGGCAATGAATTTTCGGTGTAGAACATGTGTTGCATTTTCATTGCAGCAAACCAAACACCCAAGCATATAGAAGTTGTAGCACCTAGATCGCAATTATGTTGTCACAAGATTGGTTGTGGCGTATGCATTAGCTTTGTATCTTTTTGAGTATTGAACATGTCTTGTCAATTTTTCTCGAGTTTTCTATAAATAAAAGCCACTTTTTACGAGTGTAGGTTTGTGTGCATTGAAACAACTACATTTGTCACTGGCTGTAATTTGTAGTTGTAATTGGTAAAGTCTTTTACAATTGTAAGAGAGTTACATGTATGTAAATTTTATGGTATTTGGTTGATAATATAAAATTGTAAAGTGGGAAAGTGTATTGTACTTTACGGTGTTTGGTTGTCATAATGTATAAGTCGTAAGTGAAAAAGTTGACCATAAAATTAACTATTTGGTGATTTTAAAAGTTTTAATACTGCAAATAAATATTAAAAAAGTTAAATATTAAAAAATTTTAATATTAATATAAAAAATATTACAAATTTGTATGATCACAAAATTAACTGTAACTGAGCTGTAAGTGAGTGATAACTGGGTTGCAAGTCAGTGTTAGTTGAGTTACGTAAGTCTTTTACGAATTACGGTCCAAACAAACGCCGTAGTTGTAACTGGGTAGTAAGTCATTTACAATTACGGAGTTTTACGTGAAACAAACGGCCCCTTAAGGGGAAAAGGAAGTTCTGCTATTGATGGGAAATTTGTTCATATTGTTATGCTGAGATGGAATTTGAGGAGAAGTTTAAGAAAAGCAATAAGTAATCATCTATACTGTAGATCACATTTCCTACCTGAAATAATTGAAATATTGTAGAAATGGCCAACCACCCCACATACTGATGTAATTTTTTTGGTGGTCAGGCTCTAACCATGCTAAACTATTACTTTGAATGGTAAATCTGTAATAGTTTTCTTTTAATTTTTATTTTATCAAATTTTATGAACCAAAACTTCAAAATTGTGATGAGAAACTGTAAAATCGAGAATACTAACACCTTGTGAATGCCTCTAATCCCTTCTTCCTTGTTCATCTCTCCTTCCCTTCTGCACTATGACTGCCTATTGCCAAATACTAATTACCTGTGAGAAGGAATTATACTGTCTCTTATCATGATATATTTATTTTTCTAAGTGGGACTATTATTGTGGGGAGTCGAAGGTTCAAGTCCATTCCCTTACAAGCAGCATTAGACACTTAACCTGCACCGCCACTAGCAGCTCAACTTATCCTTGACATCCATCTCGTTGTCAAAGAGGTACAAGGGTTTCTTGGACCTGGTCCACCTCCGAAACCACATGGTCCCGGTCTTCTTCCCGATCTGGTACGATCGATGAGGGTGAGGGCCAGGGCGAGGGTAAGGGTGGAGCAGGAGGAATTGAGAGCTGCGAGAAGAGGAAGAAGGAAGCAGAGGAAGAAGAAGAAAGAAGTTTTTTTCCCCCTCAAAGCTAGATCTGGGTTCGTCAATCTGGACCTAAAAGATTTTTTTTTTTTCAAAATCAGCTCCCGGGTTTGCCAATCTCGAACCTAAAATTATTTCAATTCTACGTTTGGGTTCGCCGAACCCAGAACTAAAATAACTACTTGTTGTAAAGTTGCGCTACGCAAGCGAGACGAATGTGACCTGATTCTAATAATTAAGTTTTGAAGAGGTATTTTCTTGAAATTAAATATTAAAACATAATTTAAAAAAACCCTAGATTTTTTTTTCAAACAAAATTGTACAATTATAAGGCAGTATTATTTATTTATTTAAGGAGGTAATGGTGGTGAGACTCCACTCTTTGGGTTGTTGTTGGTTCCTGGTTCCTTGAAGTCCTCCTCCATCACCATCTCTGCCGTTTCCCTTGCACTCCATATTTTTTCCTGAAACGCCCACCAAAAATAAGAAAATTACAAAAAACTTCCGCAATTGAGAAAAAAAACTACAAACTTACAACTAAAAAGAATTAAAACAAACGCACCACTGCATCATAAGACCATCTCCAAGGGGTCAGAAAATTCGGCCCCCTTCAACAAATTAAAGGACATTTGAGGGTTTGTGCTCTAGGGGTCGGACTGGCAGACGGGTCGCGACCCGCCAGACCCGACCCGACCCGACCCGAAGTTAGCGGGTATGGGTTTGGGCTAATTGGGTTTGGGTCGTAATCGGGTCGACCCATCTGACCCGATTATTAAATGGGTCGGGTCGACCCGAACCCGCCAGACCCGCTTGACCCGCCAGACCCAATTATTCTCTCTCCGCCTCGGCCTCCTCCCCTTCGATCTCCTCCACCGCCGCCATCGCCTCCTCCCCTTGACCTAAATTAAATTGTCAAAAAATATACGTGAGCCCAATTTCGAACATGTGACCTCTAGTGTATGAGTTTAGTGTGATGACCAACCATATCACCAAACAATTTAGTAAAATAGTGTAAAGAATTGTATTTAAGACTTAATAATCGGGTCAAATGGGTCGGGTCGGGTCGACCCGAGTAAGTCTGGGTCGGGTCTGGTCTGAATTTTTGACCCATATAATAAACGGGTCGGGTCGACCCGACCCGATTATTATATGGGTCGAGCAGTAATTGGGTCGGGTCGACCCGACCCGACCCAATTGCCACCCCTCGTCGGAGTTCTCCCCCCTCCCAACTCAAGACCCCACAAATGTCACTTAATTTGAGGAGACCAAAAAGTCTCTTAGCAGCCTCTTTAATATGTGGACCCTATCATTTTAATCTTTTGTTTTTTCTTAATAGGTTTTAGTAAATTTAATTAATATATAAAGTAATATATAAATTAATTTAATTAATATTTAATATATTATTAAATACTGGCTTAATATATGAAAATTTTAATTATTAAAATTTAGTAATTACTTAATACGAATTTAATATTTAATAATTAATTAATACATAAACTATTTAATTAAATTTACTTATTACAAATTTATTAAATAAATGAAAAACTCATTCAAAACATAAAATATTAAAACAAAAGGTGAAAGGACATTTAAAGAAGTACCATTGAAAACTAATGACCCTTTAATGATCCTTTAGCTTCATCCACCCCCTTAACTAAGAGATCTTCAAGAAAACCTTTTGAGATGCTCTAATACCACCTCACAACCTTGATCCTTCTTCCATATCCTACAGACTCTTTTTTTTTTTTTTTTTTTTTTAAAGCTGACGTTATTTGACTACATTTATATGCAAAAGAGCAGTGTACATAAACTAAGTAAATTGTAGAGTGCAATAATGATGAAATCTCTCTCAAGTCCTAATTTCCAGTGCACTCAAATCTCATCTAATTTCAAATGAACTCTTCTAGTCTTCTCCTTGTTTTCTCCTTCTAACCCAAACTTGACTTCTAATTTTATTGAAATCCCTGGTGAGTTTGCCCTAATATTCTTCTGGCTGATGATAGACACAACAACATTCACACAAGACTCACTTTTATTTTGATTGCATGGAGATACAACCACTACCTTCGTGCACGCATGTTCAAGCTAGCACACTAAAGTTAGTGATTAGTTATTGCTTGGTCTTATAGGCCATGTGGCAAAATAGGCATGTGTATGTATATATATATATATATCTTGAACTCAAAATGCCACAACAACTTGCTTAATTAAACACAACCCTTGGTACTTTATGCAACAAGACTTGGGAAACAACACAGACTCTTTGTTTATCACACATTGCTTCCTTTTTCCTGCGGTAATGCTCATATTCATGTACCTATTTAGTTTGGTCAGCTCCCCACTAGCAGCCATTGTGAGAAAAGTTGGCCGCTTGGCTCTCTAGTGCACTCAAAGTCTTTTAGCAAAGTGGAGCTTCTTTTTGAAGTGCAGTGCTAGCAATTCCCCTTCTCAATTTGTTGGGGCTAGCTGAGACTTAGCTGTGATCTAACACTTCCTATTGTTCACAGAGAATGTGGAAAAATATGTATATTTTCGTGTTTTCTTTCACATTCTGCTGTAATTTAGCTCTGACACAAAATAGATAAAAAAATTTGCTTTGTTACTACATTTATTTTTGCTGATTTTGTTATGAAAAACGTGTGGCTGCCTACATTTACTGTGCACCATTAATAAGTTTACTATGCGCTGATGTAAACGATGACGCAAGCGACTGCATAGTGCCCCCAAGGTTTTCCTATAAATAGGACCTTCCTGATTCATTTCAATGTACACACAAATTCAGAAATCAATAAGAATTCCTACTTCTACTCTGCCTCTAGATTTCTCTGTCTTGGTGTTATATTCTCGGAGTTTTTACAACACGTTATCAGCACGATCACTCTAGTCTGTCCCCAGCCTCTGCCTCCGTCAGCTCAGGGAAAAAGCCTACCACGTCAAATTTCTGCCTCCATTAGCTTAAGGTAAAACTTGTCACGAGCCTCTACTTCCATTGCTCAAGGAAGAGTCCTATCACAAGTCCCAGCTTCTACCTCTACAATCTCAAGGTAAAATTGGCAAGTTACTATACTTATGATATTCGTATAACACCACTACTATAATAAAAGGAGGCTCTGCCACCTATTTATAGAAATGTGATGTGATTACGAAAACTGAATTATTATACTAATTATATTCATATAACATCATTACTATAATAAAAGGAGGCTCTGCCACCTATTTATAGTAAAGTGATGTGATTATGCTATCTTTACTAACATCTAACTTGATGCTTGCGTGGATTAAACCCCAAGCTTCTAACATTATATATTTTATTATTCTATTATTATATCTGGACAAACACCCACTGAAAGGTTTACCGAGTAGCGTGGTGTGCCAATATTTATTTCAATAATTACTGCTTTATTAATTATGCCTGCAAAACACCCACCAAGTAGAGTGGCGTGCATATATTATAGCTCGTAAATATATATAGTACAATGCATTTATTTTACCATTTCCTTAATTACAATATTTAATTATATAAAATCTAAATCATTTTTCTATCTCCCCCAACGACCATAAACCCCCAACGGCTATATCCAAACGGCTAAAACCCCAACGGCTATAAACGGCTATTTTTCATCCTATAAATTGGTGAATTCTAAACCACATAACTCACTCCTCAATCTCTCTTCATTCTCAAAATTTTCATCATCTCTAGAAGCTTTGCGTTCGAGTTTTTTTCGCATGATGCTTAGTCCAGCTTTGATGTTTCTTATTGCCGTCATCATCATCAACACTTCTATCGTTTTTCTTGGAGACATGGATCCAAGTGAATTGTACCCGTATTTTTTTATTTTAATGTTCACTTTTCCTCTTCTACTTGTAGCTATTTTGGTTGACATGCAAATTTTCTTTGAGAAATAAAAATGTTGTGATTCTAATTATTTTTATATTTTGTTATAGTTATCACCATGTCAAACTTTGCAAAGCTTGAGTTCATTCCACTTGATATCACGGGGAGAAATTATATGTCTTGGGTTATTGATATTGAGATACATCTTGAGTCAATGGGTCTCACTGAGACCATTAAAGAAATAAATTCTACGTCGTCACAAGATAAGGCAAAGGCAACAATCTTTATCCGCAGACATCTTGATGAAAGTCTAAAGTGTGAATATCTCACTGTTAGAGACCCAAGTGCTCTATGGAAAAACCTCAAAGAAAGGTTTGATCATCAAAAGGAAGTTGTGCTCCCTGCCACTCGTGATGAATGGAATGCTTTACGCTTCCAAGACTTTAAGAAAGTTAGCGACTACAACTCTGCAATGTTCAGAATAGTATCCCAGTTGAAATTCTGTGGGGTAGATATCACAGATGAAGAAATGTTGGAGAAGACTTACTCCACATTTCATGCATCCAACATAACACTGCAACAACAATATAGGTTGCGTGGTTTTAAGAAATATTCTGAACTAATTTCATCTCTTCTTGTGGCAGAGAAAAATAATGAACTTTTGATAAAAAATCATCAGTCCCGTCCTACTGGTTCAGCAGCATTTCCAGAAGCAAATGCTGCATTTTCTAAAAATTATGGACGAGGATATAATTATGGACGCGGCCGTGGACGTGGCCGTGGACGCGGTCGAAGTGGTTTTTACAACCCTTCACAGAATAACGCGATCCACAAGAAGCATCATGTGGAAAGACATGAAAAAGGAAAAGATGTTCGTGAAAGTTCTCTTCGGAATCCTGAAGATTCTTGTTACAAATGTGGCTCCAAAGGACACTGGGCTAGAGTGTGCCGAACACCGGAGCACCTTTGCAAGCTTTACAAAACATCCTTGAAAGGAAAAGAGAAAGAAGTGAATTTCACTGAACATGATGATCCTATGGATGATTCAACTCATCTTGATGCTTCGGATTTTACTGATGATTTTGTTGATCTTTCAATACATCATGACGCTGGTGATAATTAGACATTTGATTATGTATTATCATATTTTGTTATTTGTAATCTTCAAATTTATCTTTGAATAAAATATTTCCCTTATAATAATATGTTTCAAAATTTATTCTTACCAAATTGTTTATTTTGCATGAAGCTTGATATGGATTATTCTAATGATGAAGTCAAGACCAAAAGTGGAGAGATTTGCATACCGGATAGCGGTACTACACATACTATTCTCAAACATAAAAGGTACTTCTCTGAATTAAAACCAACAAAGGCAATCATCAATACAATATCAGGTCCTGTAGACTTGATTGAAGGGACTGGTAAAGCCAGCTTCATATTGCCAAATGGAACAAAGTTTTTCATAAAAGATGCTTTGTTTTCACCAAAATCTAAAAGAAATTTGTTGAGTTTTAATGATATATATCTTCATGGATATGATACTCAGTCTGCAACTGAAGAAGATATGAAGTATATGTATCTTACTACTTATGTATCAGGAGAGAAGTGCATATTAGAAAAACTACCAAAGCTTTCCTCAGGATTGCATTATACATATATAAATGTGATAGAGTCACATATGGTAGTTAAAGAGGATACAGAGACAATAACTCTGTGGCATGATCGTTTAGGTCATCCTGGTTCAATGATGATGCGAAGAATTATTGAAAATTCACATGGACATACATTAAAGGACCAGAAGATCCTTCAAGTTAGTAAGATTCCATGTGAAGCTTGTTCTCTAGGAAAATTAATTATGAGGCCATCACCAGCTAAAATAAAGACAGAATCACCTACATTTCTTGAATGTATCCAAGGTGATATCTGTGGGCCTATACACCCATTATGTGGACCATTTAGATATTTTATGGTATTAATAGATGCCTCTAGTAGATGGTCACACGTTTGTTTATTGTCAACTCGCAATGTGGCATTTGCGAGATTTCTTGCTCAGATAATTAGATTAAGGGCACAATTTCCTGATTATACAATCAAGAGAGTTAGACTTGACAATGCTGGTGAGTTTACGTCTCAGGCGTTTAATGATTATTGTATGTCTATTGGAATAGTTGTTGAACATCCTGTTGCCCATGTACATACACAAAATGGTTTGGCTGAGTCGCTGATTAAGCGCCTCCAACTTATTGCTAGACCATTAATAATGAGAACAAAGCTTCCTATTTCTGTATGGGGTCATGCAGTTTTACATGCTGCAGCATTAATTCGCATCAGACCAAGTGCATATCATGAGTACTCCCCTCTACAATTAGCATTTGGTCAAGAACCAAATATTTCCCATCTTAGAATTTTTGGTTGTGCGGTATATGTACCAATTTCTCCACCACAACGTACAAAGATGGGTCCTCGGAGAAGACTGGGAATATATGTCGGTTTTGAATCTCCTTCTATAATAAGATATCTTGAGCCTAAAACCGGCGATGTTTTTTACGGCTCGGTTTGCCGATTGCCACTTCAATGAGGCAATTTTCCCAGCATTAGGGGGAGAAAAGAAACAGCTGGAGAAGGAGATTACATGGAGTGAACCATCCTTATTGCATCTTGATCCTCACACAAGACAATGTGAGACAGAAGTGCAAAAGATTATGCACTTACAAGAAATAGCAAATCAATTGCCAGATGCGTTCACTGATACAAAAAGAGTGACTAAATCATATATACCAGCTGTAAATGCTCCTGCTCGGATTGAAATCCCAAAAGGACAACCCGAGAATGAAGTCACTCATGAGTCTAAGACACGCCTGAAGCGTGGTAGACCAATCGGTTCCAAAGATAAAAATCCTCGAAAAAGAAAAGGAGCAGATAAGCACGATGACCCCAATGTGCAAGAATGTGTTCCAGAAGAAACACAAAATAAACAAGAATGTGTTCCAGAAGAAACACAAAACAAGACAAATCAAGAGATGAAAAATCCTGAAGATATAGAAAATCATGAATCTCTATTGATTATGTCAATACAGGAGGATTATGGAATCGCAATAAGATGGAAAATATAGATGAAATATTTTCCTATTCCGTAGCATGTGATATTGTTAACGGAAGTGAGGATCCTGAACCAAGATCCGTCACTGAATGCCAAAATAGACCTGATTGGACAAAATGGAAAGACGCTATACAGGCTGAATTGAGTTCGCTTAATAAGCGCAAAGTATTTGGGCCTATTATCCTCACGCCTGAAGCCGTGAGGCCAGTAGGATACAATGGGTCTTTGTACGAAAACGCAACGAGAAAAACGAGATTGTAAGGTATAAAGCTCGACTTGTTGCTCAAGGTTTTTTCGCAAAGACCTGGAATTGATTATGAAGAAACGTATTCTCCAGTAATGGATGCAATTACGTTTAGATATTTAATCAGCCTAGCAGTTTCTAAAAATTTAGAAATGCGTCTTATGGATGTTGTTACAGCTTATTTATATGGATCGCTTGATAGCGATATTTATATGAAAATCCCTGAAGGATTTAAAATGCCTGAAGCATTAAGTTCAAAACCCAGAGAATTTATTCGATCAAATTACAAAGATCATTATATGGGTTAAAACAATCAGGGCGCATGTGGTACAATCGCTTAAGCGAGTATTTATTAAAAGAAGGATATGTAAATAATCCTATATGCCCATGTGTTTTTATAAAGAAAACAACATCCGGATTCATTATCATTGCTGTATATGTTGATGATTTAAATATTATTGGGACTCACAAAGAGATCCTAGAAGCAATGATATATTTAAAGAATGAATTTGAAATGAAAGACCTTGAAAAAACTAAATATTGTATTGGTTTACAGATTGAGCACTTTCAAAGTGGAATACTTTTGCATCAATCAAATTATACTGAAAAGGTCTTAAAACACTTTAACATGGATAAAGCAAACCCTTTGAGCACTCCAATGGTTGTTAGATCATTGAATGTGGAAAAAGATCCATTTCGCCCTCGCGAAGATAATGAAGAGGTTCTTGGTCCTGAAGTACCATACCTAAGTGCAATTGGAGCTCTTATGTATCTAGCTAATTGTACCCGACCAGATATAGCATTTGCTACTAATTTATTAGCAAGATTTAGCTCATCTCCTACACGGAGACATTGGAATGGTATTAAACATGTATTTCGTTATCTTCGTGGAACACTAACTTTGGTTTGTTTTATTCCAGAGGATCAAAACAAGAAATAACTGGTTATGCAGATGCAGGTTATTTGTCAGATCCACATAAAGCCAAGTCTCAAACAGGATATGTATTCACATGTGGAGGTGCAGCGATCTCTTGGCGTTCACAAAAGCAGACACTTATTGCCACTTCTTCTAATCATGCTGAAGTCATAGCACTCCATGAAGCAAGCCGAGAATGTGTATGGCTAAGGTCTGTAACTCAACACATCCAAGAAACTTGTGGATTACCAGTCAACAGAGATCCAACAATACTGTTTGAAGACAATGCTGCATGCGTCGCTCAAATGAAGGAAGGATTCATCAAAAGCGACCGTACAAAGCATATACCCCCGAAGTTCTTCTCATTCAGCCAAGAGCTTGAAAAGGATAAGCAAATTACTATTCAGTATATCCGATCAAGTGATAATGTGGCAGATCTCTTTACAAAGGCACTTCCCCCTACAACTTTCAGAAAGCTTATTCATGATATTGGGATGCGTCATAAGCGAGATTTATGAAGAAGAACTACTCATGTCAACTTGAGGGGGAGCTTACGTGGCTGCACTCTTTTTCCCTTACTATGGTTTTGTCCCACAGGGTTTTCCTGGTAAGGTTTTTTAACGAGGCAGCATAAAACACGTATACGGAGATGATGTACTCTTTTTCCCTTCGCTATGGTTTTGTCCCACTGGGTTTTCCTAGCAAGGTTTTTAATGAGACATCATGCAAGGTTGGCAGCCAAGGGGGAGTGTTATGAAAAACGTGTGGCTGCCTACCTTTACTGTGCACCATTAATAAGTTTACTATGCGCTGATGTAAGCGATGACGCAAGCGACTGCATAGTGCCCCCAAGGTTTTCCTATAAATAGGACCTTCCTGATTCATTTCAATGTACACACAAATTCAGAAATCAATAAGAATTCCTACTTCTACTCTGCCTCTAGATTTCTCTGTCTTGGTGTTATATTCTCGGAGTTTTTACAACAGATTTCAAATTTTAAAACAGAAATGATTGTTACAGTTATTGTGCGCACCGACAACAACCAACAGAGAATCACACAATCTCCAGCACAAAGAACAACTCAAATCACACGAAGAACACATAATAGCAAACAACAGATCTAACGAGGTTCGGCCTCAATGCCTACGTCCTCGGGGCAATCTATGGAGAGAGTTTTCAATTAGAAAGATGATTACAATAGCTCTGGATCTCTTTGAATGCAAGAGAGTCCGCAGCTTTTCTTTCTCAAGGCACTAAACCCTAGAAATTACACTTAGGGCTTAAATACACAATTTCCCGAAGCAGCAGTTTTTAGCCCAGACCCGACTGTCGGTCGACCGAACGGTCGACCGACCCCCTCTTACGGTCGACCGGACGGTCGACCCAGAGAACTCGAGAGCTGGGTTCCTGCAGACAGAGCTGCTCCGGTCGACCGGCCGGTCGACCCAGAAAACCCGAGAGCTCTGTCTTCTGCAGACAGAGTGTTGTGGTCGACCGGCCGGTCGACCGCCCAATTCCTGTGCACGCTGTGCACGTCGGTCGACCGGACCGGTAGACCGACTTTACTGTCTTCTCTGCTGCTGCTGCTAAATTCCTGCCTGCTGTCCCTTTGCCTTTCGTCGTAGACTCCTTTGCAATCTTCAACAGCACCTGGCATGTCATCAACTCCTCTACTATACTCTCTCCTCCAACAATTCTCCATCTCGGTGAAGATTACCAAATCTGAGCCAAACACCGACTCGATAGCGGCTGCACCACCCCGGTTGCCTACGTACCCCTTGCCCAAGGGATCAAGCCGTCCGTAGTTCACCCAAATGAGCTTCAGCAAGCTCAATTCACCTGAAGGATATGAAGAAGTCTTTGCAGTGTGCAAACTTTACTCCCGACACCACCTTTGTAAGCATATCGGCCGGATTCTCCGAAGTGTGAATCTTCAACAAATCAATGTCACCTTCTTCCAGAATCTCCCGAACAAAGTGATACTTGACATCGATGTGCTTCGTCCTTGCATGATAGACCTGGTTCCTTGCCAAGTAAATGGCACTCATGCTGTCACAGTTTATCTTCAAAATATCCTGTTCCACGCCCAAGTCATCAAGCAATCCTTGAAGCCAGATTGCCTCCTTCATGGCCTCTGTCATAGCCATATATTCTGCCTCTGTGGTCGACAACGCGACGGTAGACTGAAGTGTGGAGCGCCAACTCACCGGTGCCTGCGAGAATGTGAAGACATATCCCGTCGTTGACCGGCGTTTGTCAAGGTCACCTGCATAGTCTGAATCAACATACCCTATGCACTCTTACTTTCCGGTGTCGTCCTTCTCGAACATTAGGCCTACATCAATAGTTCCCTTGATGTACCTCAGAATCCATTTCACAGCTTCCCAATGACCCTGTCCAGGATCATGCATGTATCTACTCACCATGGAGACTGCCTGTGATAGATCTGGCCTCGTACACACCATTGCATACATCAAGCTACCCACCGTATTGGCATATGGAACATGAGACATATGCTCACGCTCTTGAACACTCCTTGGAGACATCTTCGCTGACAATTTGAAGTGCGGTGCCATTGGTGTACTAACAGATTTAGTATCCTTCCCAATATTAAACCTCTGCAGTACCTTCTCCAGATAGCCCTTCTGAGTCAAACTGATCCTGCCAGCTTTCCTGTCTCTTGTGATCTCCATGCCCAATACTTTCCTTGCTTCCCCCAGGTCCTTCATCTCGAACTCTGACGATAACATCTTCTTCAGAGAATCAATAGCAGATCTCGACCTAGAAGCAATCAGCATATCATCTACATAAAGAAGTAGATAGATATATTCACCTGAAGGTAACTTGTTGTAGTACACACATGGATCAAAATGGCTTCGTGTGTACTTCTTCTTTCTGATGAAGCTGTCAAATCGCCTGTACCACTGTCTAGGAGACTGTTTCAAACCATACAGCGATTTCTTCAGCTTACATACCAACTCTTCTTTCCCTGCAGCTTTGTAACCTGTGGGCTGAGTCATATAGATCTCCTCCTCAAGATCGCCGTTGAGAAAGGCGGTCTTGACATCAAGTTGGTCAAGGTCCAACTCATTCTGCGCCACCAAGGCTAATAGGATCCGAATAGACGAGTATTTAACAACTGGGGAGAACACCTCGTTGTAGTCGATCCCTTCTCTCTGAGCGTAGCCTTTAGCCACCAACCTTGCCTTGTAGCGCACTGTATCTTCTTGAAAAGATCCTTACTTCTTAGCGAATACCCACTTGCACCCTATGGCCTTCTTCCCCTTGGGCAACTTGGTAAGTTCCCATGTGTTGTTCTTATAAAGAGATTGCATCTCTTCATTCATGGCCTCTTTCCACATCTCTGCTTCTGAACTGATCTCAGCTTCTCTGAAGGTAGATGGAATAGCCTCTTCAACAACTGGAAGTGCATATGCAAGAACCATATCGGTGGTGAGCCAACCAGGTCTCCTAGTATTCCTCCTTGGTCTTCCAACTGCAGTGGGATCTGGAACGGTATCCATGTCCTGCTCCTGACCCTCTTCAACAACTTCAGCATCTTCTTCTGCAACTTGATCACCTCCCTGTGTCACCTCAGGAATGATTCTCACTGATACTGAATCCTCTAGAGATGGTGGATCTGCATCACTCTCCACCTGTTGCAATAGCTCCTTGGTCTTGCTGGTCTCCACCTGCTGAGAGACCGTAGGCTTCATCAACGAAGCCTCATCAAATGTGACATCCCTGCTGACTATGAACTTGTTGTCCTGTTGGTCCCAAATCTTGAATCCCTTGGTTCCTCGCTTGAAGCCAACGAACACCCCTTTCTTTGCTCTTGGATCCAACTTGTCTTCTTTGACGTGGTAGTAGGCTGGACATCCGAAGACCCGTAGCAAATCATAGTCCACAGCAGCTTTTCCTGACCAAGCTTCCAGAGGAGTCTTCCCCCCTATTGCAGACGACGGCAACCTGTTCACAAGATGGCATGCATGCCCCAAAGCTTCAGCCCAAAACTTCTTTGGCAGTCCTGCATTTGACAACATGCACCGAACCTTCTCTAGCAAAGTCCGGTTCATTCTTTCAGCCACCCCATTTTATTGCGGAGTCTCCCTTACTGTGAAGTGTCTCTCTATGTGTAACGCCCCATCCTGGGAGATACGGAGACGTTACTGCAATGTACATACGCAAGTCAGAAATACCTTTACGTATATACGCTAAGCATCAGTACAGGCAAGAATCAGAGTACGGAAGCAAGTGGTGCGTTATACATTCCAACAGATGAGTACATTTACAAGGTTATCACCAGAGGTGACAAATATTACAATAATATTACATCACCTGACAGGCGCAAATGCGAGAGTACAAGGATATGTATATGCATAAACAGTACAAAAGGGCGCTCACGAGATAGCTGGAGATATCGCGAGCCAACCAGGAGGTGCAAGGATAGGACTGGAGCTACAACTGATCTGACAGCCCTACAGAAGTAAGCTTGGTCCCTCCAGGCTCCAGGACCTGGACATGAGAATCCAGGGGAGTCAGATGAAACTCCCCAGCGAGTAGTAATACAAAAGCCAAATGGCGAGTATGGGTAAGCACATGTGTATCAGTAAATCTGGATTATAAGCATGAAAACCATTTTGTAGACATAAGCATGCTAGAACAGAGAAGCATAGAAGGTGACATTCATGGTATAACAAGATAAGCAGTAAAGTAGATAGGGCAATACTAGTTATCTCCTAGGCTAATATAAAACCGATAAGACAGAATAAAAACCGATTACGAGTAAATCTAATTGTACAGGTTTAGGTCATGGCTCCATGAGATTGGTACCTCGAAGGAATAATCCAAATAAGGAAACCCTCATCTATATACCTTTACCTCATGTTACCGTAACCTGAACTTGTACAGCTCGAGTTACAAATCAAAACAACAGCATTACATATTAATATATTATTATACTTAGGCCGTCTAAGTTGTAGGTTTTAGTATGCGTCCCATTACACATACTTCTGCTTACAACTTATAGAGCAAGTTGTTTGAAAACTGATAAAGTGCGATGAATCATGCTCTGGATGGGCCCCGTACATGCCCGGGACAACGGTTCAGGAGTATCCGGTGCTGAGCCGGAACGTACCGCTAGGTACCGGGACTTATGGACGCCCTAACAGGAATAGAGTATCGCAGATCCCATAGAAATAGGTCTAGGGCGTGTGCATACCCGGCATGAAATCAGGAGTAGGGGTGCCAGTACACCCCACGGAATCCCTGGTGGCCGCCAGGTGATCCCTCAAGTATGTGGCCACGCGTGACTCGATAGTGCCACCATGAACATGATTAATCAAGGCCCATCAGTTTCCCCCAAACCGGTGCAAGTTGTATAATAATAATATAACACTTTTATGGTAAGGATCGAAGCAGGACATGATCAGAAATTCAGGATTACATAACAGGAATCATAACAGGAGTTATAACAGGTAATCAGGTACAGACAGGAGGTGCTCCTACAGATTCAAGAGGTGGCCCCCACAGATTCAAGAGGTGGCCCCCACCAAGTGTGTGGTGTGACACTTTGTTCCGTGTGGCACTTTGCTCTGAGGAGATGGATTCTAGAGGTGGCCCCCACAGATTCAAGAGGTGGCCCCCACCACGAGTGTGATGTGGCACTTTGTTCCGTGTGGCACTTAGTTCCTTTCAGGATTTGACGGGAACAGGTAGTACAACATGAGTAAGTGTCAAGTAGGAGTATACCAGACGCAGGAAATAGCAGACGCGGGGTTCGCGTTGCAAGAATGGTAGACGCGGAAATGGCAGACGCAGGGTTCGCGTCGCGAGAATGGCAGACGTGGGAATAGCAGACGCAGGGTTTCGTGTCGCAAGATGCCTCAAACGCGATGTCTGCGTTCAAGTCAGGACGCGAGGAGAACGCGGACGCGGACATGGTTTCCGCGTCGCGTTAATGCAAGAAGAACACTGATATGGGCATAGCATACGCGAAAGTAGCAGACGCGGAAATAGCAGACGCGAGGTTCGCGTCGCAAGATGCCTCAAACGCGAGGCTCGTGATCTGCGTTTAAATCAGGTCATGAGGAGAACGCGGGCGAGAGTATAACTCCGCGTTATGTCAATATAGATAGAACACAGACGCGAGCTTTAGCTTTGCGTCGCAACGATACAATAACGCGAAGGCCGCGTTAAGGAAAGCCTAGACGCAGGAGGTAACTCCGCGTCTAATCAGTTTAGCCACACCGCACGACATAAAATATAATAATAAAAAG
Source organism: Agave tequilana (assembly GCA_038442645.1). Classification (NCBI taxonomy): domain Eukaryota; kingdom Viridiplantae; phylum Streptophyta; class Magnoliopsida; order Asparagales; family Asparagaceae; genus Agave; species Agave tequilana. The sequence goes on along the minus strand of JAVJIF010032997.1, from coordinate 70,184 downwards.
AGTTTACAAGTCCATGTCTTGGCGAGCGAGGTTACTCGCCTAAAACTGATGCTTGAAGCTTTATGCGTCCGAAATGATCTTTGTCGCCGAATACCACTAAATCGATCACCGGAATAATCGCGAACGATTACCGGAATGATCTACGGTGATATTACCGACGAAGAAAGCTCGGCCCCAATCCAAAAGGAGGGTACCGGTCTTCACAAGATGATGGGATGGTGGTTTACTTGGTGGTGGCTAAAGTAGTGTATATGGAGGTGGAGATGGTGGACAAAGGAAGCAAGAGGAGGAGGCTCTCTGGTGGCTTCTCTGTTGGAGGCTGCAGGAAGCAAGGAAGAAGAAGAAGAAGAAGAAAATGAAGAAAGAAAGAAGGAGAGGGGTATTTATAGGAGTTGGATTATGAAGGTGATGCAAATAAATAAAGGGAAGGGGGTTTTTTGTAAAATTGGGGGTTATGTATCTCTCTTGGCCACTTGGCCGGTTGTGATGATGAGAAAGGAGTTGGAATATCAAGGAGAAGGCTTTTTGGAAGAGAGGTAATAAATGAAGAGAGAGAAAGGGATGGGGTAAGATAAAGGTATATGAATAAACTAATGTTGCACACCTTTTAACACAAAGAAACAATGGAGGGGATTCTTGCGTTTCCCCCCATGAAACGCAGCACTCTTCTGCGTTTAGGCCAAATGGGCTAAACGCAGTGATTAAAGCTGCGTTTAGAGAAGGCTGCGTCCAACAGAGGAGAGAGAAAGTCATGATACTTGATGGGGTTTGATCTGAAGTGCATTAAATGCAACATGGGGAGGATCTTCACAATAAATGCAGAATCCCAGGTAGGTGAGATCCGCGTTTGAGGAAGGAGAGAGAAAATGAGGAAAGACAGAGTAGAATATATGGGATAATTCCTCGGTAACTGGGAAAACACCGGAAAAGCCCAAAATGAAGTAACTCGGAAAGTTTCCCAAAAATTCTCAAAAATCATAATTATTATAAAATGATTTTTTGGTGAAATCGGTTTTCAAAGATTCAATCTCATTTTCCAGATAAAAATCATAAGGTCAGCCGTCAATCTCGGTATACGCTGGATTGGCCGGATTTTAATAAAATCTGATAAATCCCAGAAAATGCATTTGGATAGAAAATAGGATTTTAAGAAATAATGTCTAAAGACACTTCTGTAGATTTCAAACCATTTGTAAATTAAAAATCTGGGAATCGGTCAACGTACTGGCCAACACCGGTTTTGAAGATTTACAACTTAATTCAGAAAAATTCCAGAAAATCATATAAAATCCAGAATATTGGAAAACGATGTTTAAAACTGAAATCGGTCAAATCGGAATACCAGAATGTCCAAACCGAGCAATACTCTGGGATCGGCCTTCGGTTCAAACTAAGGTTGACTCCGAATCCACGAATCCAAATCCAAGACAAAACAATCATATAAGGAATTCATAATACAAAACAAACATGGAAGCAAATCGAAAAATACGATCGAGAAACCTGAATACGTAACTAAGTACGTATTCCGGGAGCGGGGTGTTACAATCCATCCACCTTACAAAAAATTGCGTCCTCGCAATTTCGATAAGGGGCAAATTGAACACAAGAAGGACAAGGTGAAAACAAAGGCTTCGAAAAACCAAAACAGGGTTAAGATGAACACAGGAAGGACCAGGATGAACAATGAGAAGATGATGATGTGGGATACTTAGAAAAGATAATCAACCCAAGATACAAAAGATCAGGGGTAGCTGGACAAGGGTAACCAACTCAAAATACAAAAGGTCAGGGGTTGCTGTTACAGTGACATCCTCAAGGTTCCTGCTCCAGATACTGAGCTTCATACTCTGCTGCTGCTTCATCTGATACCTCTGCTGCCATGTTGTGAACTTGGCCTCTGCCATAGTCTGCTCTGGGTCTTGCTCCTCTCTGTGGGTGATCATACTGCTGGGGTGGAAATGGAGCTCTTCGGTCTACGGGTTCTGGGTTCCTTCTCAGTGGTGGAGCTGGAAGTGCCGGGGGTGCTGCTCGTGCTGGAAATGTTGGTGGTGCTGGATAATTCCTCTTGAATGGACAATCACTTATAGAGTGATCTCCAGATCCACATACCAAATGTAATACCCCGTTCCCGGAATACGTACTTAATTGCGTATTCAGTTTTTTGATCGTATTTTTCGATTTACTTTCCGTATTTGACCAATTTCAATTTCAAATATCATTTTCTAATATATTAGATTTTATGTGAATTTCTGGAATTTTCTAGAATTAAAATGAATTTCTTCAAAACCGGTGTCGACCAGTGCCGCTGACCGATTCCCGAATTTTTATCTTGCAAACTGCTTAGAATTTCTAGAAGATTCTTTAGACATTTCTTCCTAGAATTATATTTCTTACTTAAATACTTTTCTGAAGATTTTACGAATTTATGGATGTTCCACCGGAGTCGGTAGAAGACTGATTCCAGTATTTTTTATTTCACAATCAGTTAGAAATTTCTAGATGGTCCTTTAGACTTTATTGCTTAGAATCATATTTTCTATCTACATTCTTTTTCTGAGAATTTTATGATTTTATGAAAATTCTTTCGGAGTCGGTAGGTAACTGATTCCGGGATTTTTAGATTTAAAACTATAAAGTATTTCTTAAAAGGATTTCATTTTAAGTCTTCTTATATTATTATTGATTTTTGGTGAAAATTGCGAGTCGTTCCGAGATACTTGAATCTCGGACGATTTCGGTATTTTCCGAAATATTTTCCCGCATGCTCGACTTTAACTCGGGAATCTGTGTTTCTGATATTTTCATTTTTGGAGACCAAGAAAATATCTTCATTTATCCAATTCTTTTCCATTTTCCTTTTCTCTATTTTCCTTTCCTTCCTTGCTAAGTTAAAGGATTTTCCATTTTCCACAATTCTACAAAATCCCAATTTTCCAACAAATATCTCAAACTCCACACCCTTCCCCATTAATGCAACCCTCTCTCTCTTCCCCATGGCCGGCCAAGTGGCCAAGGAGAGACACCCATCCCATCCCCTATTTTGCAACTAAACCCCTCCCTTCTACATAATTACATCTCCTTTACAAAAATCAAAACCTATATAAATCCTTTCCTTTGCAATTCTTTTCTTTTTCTTCACTTCAACAAAATCCTCACCTTCACAAAATCCTTCTCCATCTCCATCTCAAACCCTAATTCCAAAGAACACCTCAAGGCCTTCATCTTCTTCTCAAGCTACCATAACCCTTGGATTTGGATCGCATCTCACTTCGTCGGAAGCATCGCCAAGGACCTAGTTGGTGATAGCCGTCGACAACGATTATTCGGAACTCGTAGAACCTTCACATAACCATTCGAAGTGAGTATCTTTACTCACCAAGACTAGGCAACTTCCTTGTATATTTGTGTTGACAATTTCATGTACATATGTTCTATAAAAATCATGTTTTTAGCCCATCAAACAATCACCATAAAATCTGTTCTGTATCCTGTTTTCCCAGGATTAGTCGACTTAACCTAGAACCTAGTCGACTAACCCACTTTAGTTGAAACGTAGCTTTTCTGATTTTCACAGTTTTAGTCGACTAAGCCATTTTACCAGTCGACTAGACCCCCTAGTCGACTACATTTTGACCCCTAGTCGACTAATTTTCCTTGAACCAAAAACACCAACTCTCGGCCCTAGTCGACTTATCCTAATTTTATAGTCGACTTGGAACCCCTAGTCGACTACACCCTTGGCCCTAGTCGACTCCTGAAACCAACTCAACTCTCTGTATCTCAAACTTAGTCGACTTAAGTATCTGTTAGTCGACTTGTAGTTCCCTGTTAGTCGACTACCCATTTTACCTAGTCGACTAACTCTTCCTGAAACAGAAACCCAAACTCTCTGGAACACAGTATTAGTCGACCACCCTACTTTCCTAGTCGACTAACCCTTCTATTAGTCGACTACTATTCTAACCTAGTCGACTAACTTATGGCTGTCTGGTATTGTGATTTCCTTCTTGACTATGTATCTTACCCTTGATACATGTGTGGTATATTATTCCTGTTCATGCTTCATAACTAGTATTTCATGACTTGTTCATTAACACTATCGACCGCTTGTCAATTCTTTAGACTTGTTAGTTTTATGTTTCCTTTTAACACATGTATATCACCTGATTTGCTAGACCCTTTTGTTAGGCCATGACTTACCCTGACTATTATCAATTCTTTGATATGTTTGGTTGCTTGTTAGATATACATCACCACTTATCATGCTATCTCTTGACACCAAGCATGATACACCGATTCTTATAATTATCACGATAAAGGGAATGTAGTACCTGATTACTGTTATGTACTGATCACTGTTATGTATTACTGTTATGATATTGCTCATTCCCTTAATCTGATAATTATGTTAATAAATCATAAAAAGGACAACTTGTATGGGGTATGGGAGGAAGTGATGGATGCCGGAATGATACCTTGCTTATAGTGATGGATATGATATATATATGGCGGACGACTATAGTGGGACTTAGGGCCCACATGAGTACATATAGGGGGACTTTGGGCCTCCAAACCGGTCCCAGGTGGTGGGAACCGTTGGACCAACAAACTGGTCCCCGGTGTATGTTAACCACTATAAGAAGCTCTGTCAGTTCTCCATCTGCTTCCGTTAACAACCCTCGACTCGCTTATATATGGAGGTATGTGTGTTGGGGTGCACACCTGGACACATACCGAGATATCTGAGTCAGACGAGTAATAATAACAATAGATGTCAGTTATGTTTCCTGTTATAGTTTCTGTTATGTGTACCTGCGATGATTCCTGTTATATTTTACTGTTATGACTCCCGTTACACGTGTTATGGACCCCTGATCATTATTGTTCTGTATTCCTGTTACTATCATACGAATTGCAACTCTGATTATATACGCTTGGATATTCGGTGGCATGAGACAAAAGGTATATATATGAGGGTTTTCTTGTTTGGATTATTCCTTCGATGTACTAGTCTCATGGGACCGTGACCTAAGCGTATACAATCACTTTTGCACACAACCAGTTTTACTTGGATTTCCTGTACCATGATGATTATACCATACGTGTCTTCATATACTACACTTGTGTTCTAACCCTTATTCATGTCTCTTAGCCACTTGGCTATAGTTGTTTACTATTATATGTCTTGACCCTTTGGATTTGCATATTCAGATTTCGAAGCTTGGATCGTAGTGGAGCCATCCACTATAGATTGAGCTTCCGCTAGTGAGCAGGCAGGCTAGCTCTTCTTCCTTCGTGCCGGGCTCCTCTTTTGACTCACGGGATCTCCATCCTACTCGTGAGCTTTTGTGTATATCTTGTGTATTTCTCTTTTAGACTTGGTTATGATGTAATACACATGTAATGTGTAATACTTTATAATATCCTGTGATAACTTTGTATGTGTATTTCTTGTGTTGGCATATGTATGAATACCACGCTTCGTGTGTACTCTGATTTCTTGTTGTACTTTTATGCTTAGCGTATATGTGTGGGGGCAAATCTGACCCACGTATATACGTTGCAGTGACGTCCCCGTATCCGTGAAATCGGGGCGTTACAGGTTGGTATCAGAGCTTAGGCTCTCAAACCTAAAGTACAACCAAGTAGCAAATTTTAGAAATTTGCTAATGCCAACTATAATGTACAAAGTTATCTAGTCCTTCTTGATTTGTCTAGTTATTCTTGATTCCATCCCTCATATTCTAAACTCCTTCCATTTTTCCAAACTCCTTCCAGTTATCTTTAGCCATCCTAGTATGGAGAGGAGATCGGGTCGCAGCAACTCTGGATCAGCATCGAATGGACCCACAGGAGAGAATGTGGATATCCTAAGGGTCATTCAAACTATCATGGAGAACCAGCAGCAGCAGACGGAACTTCTCCGGCAGGAGTTGGCAGCTCCAAAGGAACAGAGGCCGGGGAATGTATCGGACTTCAGAAAACTACAGCCTGCTATATTCACGGGAAGCGAGAAACCATTAGATGCTGAGCAATGGTTGACGGACACTACAGATCTACTGAACGCCGCCCGTGTTCCAAAGGAGAACCAAGTTGAGGTTGCCAAGATTCAGTTGAAAGACATAGCCAGAACTTGGTGGCTTGCAGAGGAGGCCAGATTGGAGGGACCTGTCACTTGGGACACGTTCTCCAAGAGTTTTTACAGCAGGTTCTTCCCTGCTACTGCTCAGAAGGATATGGAGGAGCAGTTCATTAGACTCCAGCAGTGGAACAAGTCCGTGGATGAGTATGCCGCGGAATTTCTGAGGCTTAGTCGCTTTGCTCCGTACATGGTAACGGATGAGGAGAAGCGAGCGAGCAGATTCCAGCAGGGCCTACAGATGGATATCCAAGTTTTCTTGATGCCCCAACAGCTGAAGACTTATTCGGAAGTTCTCACCATAGCTCGAGAAGTGGAGCGTGGGTTAGAGAAGAAGAAAGGGAACTTGATAAGGAACCAGGCCAAGAAGAGGCCTTTTCAGTTAATGGATGAGGAAGATGCAGTTGGGACAACCCATGGCCCGATGATGAAGAGACCATTCCAATCTCCTCTTCCTCAGATTGTATGCAATTATTGCCACAGACCCGGACACTATAAGAGCGATTGTCGAGTGGCTAAGGGATTGTGTGTAGTGTGTGGATCAGGGAGGCATATGCTAAGGGATTGCCCACACAGGAAGTTTGGACATATGACACCAGCCAGACCAGCTCTTCCAGCCCCAGCACTTCCAGCTCCGCCTCTGAGGAGGAACCCTGAACCCGTGGATCGAAGAGTTCCATTTCCGCCTCAGCAATATGCTCATCAGCAGAGAGGATTGAGGCCTAGAGCAGACCAAGGTAGGGGCCAAGTTCACCTCATGGCAGTAGAGGCCTCAGGCGATGCAGCAGAGTGGGAGGACCAGTATCCAGAGCAGGAGCCTTAGGATATCATGGTAATCACTACCCTAGATCTTGTATTTGAATTGGTTATCATTCTAAATATGTTTCCCTTATCATTCTATCATTGTTCATCCCGGTTCTTTCTGTGTTCATCTTATTCTTGTTTTGATTTTTCGGATCCTTTGATTTCACCCTTGTCCCCTTTGTGTTCAATTTACCCCTTAGCGAAATTGCGAGGACGCAATTTTTTGTAAGGTGGGTAGATTGTAATACCCCGTTCCCGGAATACGTACTTAATTGCGTATTCAGTTTTTCGATCGTATTTTTCGATTTACTTTCCGTATTTGACCAATTTCAATTTCAAATATCATTTTCTAATATATTAGATTTTATGTGAATTTCTGGAATTTTCTAGAATTAAAATGAATTTCTTCAAAACCGGTGTCGACCAGTGCCGCTGACCGATTCCCGAATTTTTATCTTGCAAACTGCTTAGAATTTCTAGAAGATTCTTTAGACATTTCTTCCTAGAATTATATTTCTTACTTAAATACTTTTCTGAAGATTTTACGAATTTATGGATGTTCCACCGGAGTCGGTAGAAGACTGATTCCAGTATTTTTTATTTCACAATCAGTTAGAAATTTCTAGATGGTCCTTTAGACTTTATTGCTTAGAATCATATTTTCTATCTACATTCTTTTTCTGAGAATTTTATGATTTTATGAAAATTCTTTCGGAGTCGGTAGGTAACTGATTCCGGGATTTTTAGATTTAAAACTATAAAGTATTTCTTAAAAAGGATTTCATTTTAAGTCTTCTTATATTATTATTGATTTTTGGTGAAAATTGCGAGTCGTTCCGAGATACTTGAATCTCGGACGATTTCGGTATTTTCCGAAATATTTTCCCGCATGCTCGACTTTAACTCGGGAATCTGTGTTTCTGATATTTTCATTTTTGGAGACCAAGAAAATATCTTCATTTATCCAATTCTTTTCCATTTTCCTTTTCTCTATTTTCCTTTCCTTCCTTGCTAAGTTAAAGGATTTTCCATTTTTCACAATTCTACAAAATCCCAATTTTCCAACAAATATCTCAAACTCCACACCCTTCCCCATTAATGCAACCCTCTCTCTCTTCCCCATGGCCGGCCAAGTGGCCAAGGAGAGACACCCATCCCATCCCCTATTTTGCAACTAAACCCCTCCCTTCTACATAATTACATCTCCTTTACAAAAATCAAAACCTATATAAATCCTTTCCTTTGCAATTCTTTTCTTTTTCTTCACTTCAACAAAATCCTCACCTTCACAAAATCCTTCTCCATCTCCATCTCAAACCCTAATTCCAAAGAACACCTCAAGGCCTTCATCTTCTTCTCAAGCTACCATAACCCTTGGATTTGGATCGCATCTCACTTCGTCGGAAGCATCGCCAAGGACCTAGTTGGTGATAGCCGTCGACAACGATTATTCGGAACTCGTAGAACCTTCACATAACCATTCGAAGTGAGTATCTTTACTCACCAAGACTAGGCAACTTCCTTGTATATTTGTGTTGACAATTTCATGTACATATGTTCTATAAAAATCATGTTTTTAGCCCATCAAACAATCACCATAAAATCTGTTCTGTATCCTGTTTTCCCAGGATTAGTCGACTTAACCTAGAACCTAGTCGACTAACCCACTTTAGTTGAAACGTAGCTTTTCTGATTTTCACAGTTTTAGTCGACTAAGCCATTTTACCAGTCGACTAGACCCCCTAGTCGACTACATTTTGACCCCTAGTCGACTAATTTTCCTTGAACCAAAAACACCAACTCTCGGCCCTAGTCGACTTATCCTAATTTTATAGTCGACTTGGAACCCCTAGTCGACTACACCCTTGGCCCTAGTCGACTCCTGAAACCAACTCAACTCTCTGTATCTCAAACTTAGTCGACTTAAGTATCTGTTAGTCGACTTGTAGTTCCCTGTTAGTCGACTACCCATTTTACCTAGTCGACTAACTCTTCCTGAAACAGAAACCCAAACTCTCTGGAACACAGTATTAGTCGACCACCCTACTTTCCTAGTCGACTAACCCTTCTATTAGTCGACTACTATTCTAACCTAGTCGACTAACTTATGGCTGTCTGGTATTGTGATTTCCTTCTTGACTATGTATCTTACCCTTGATACATGTGTGGTATATTATTCCTGTTCATGCTTCATAACTAGTATTTCATGACTTGTTCATTAACACTATCGACCGCTTGTCAATTCTTTAGACTTGTTAGTTTTATGTTTCCTTTTAACACATGTATATCACCTGATTTGCTAGACCCTTTTGTTAGGCCATGACTTACCCTGACTATTATCAATTCTTTGATATGTTTGGTTGCTTGTTAGATATACATCACCACTTATCATGCTATCTCTTGACACCAAGCATGATACACCGATTCTTATAATTATCACGATAAAGGGAATGTAGTACCTGATTACTGTTATGTACTGATCACTGTTATGTATTACTGTTATGATATTGCTCATTCCCTTAATCTGATAATTATGTTAATAAATCATAAAAAGGACAACTTGTATGGGGTATGGGAGGAAGTGATGGATGCCGGAATGATACCTTGCTTATAGTGATGGATATGATATATATATGGCGGACGACTATAGTGGGACTTAGGGCCCACATGAGTACATATAGGGGGACTTTGGGCCTCCAAACCGGTCCCAGGTGGTGGGAACCGTTGGACCAACAAACTGGTCCCCGGTGTATGTTAACCACTATAAGAAGCTCTGTCAGTTCTCCATCTGCTTCCGTTAACAACCCTCGACTCGCTTATATATGGAGGTATGTGTGTTGGGGTGCACACCTGGACACATACCGAGATATCTGAGTCAGACGAGTAATAATAACAATAGATGTCAGTTATGTTTCCTGTTATAGTTTCTGTTATGTGTACCTGCGATGATTCCTGTTATATTTTACTGTTATGACTCCCGTTACACGTGTTATGGACCCCTGATCATTATTGTTCTGTATTCCTGTTACTATCATACGAATTGCAACTCTGATTATATACGCTTGGATATTCGGTGGCATGAGACAAAAGGTATATATATGAGGGTTTTCTTGTTTGGATTATTCCTTCGATGTACTAGTCTCATGGGACCGTGACCTAAGCGTATACAATCACTTTTGCACACAACCAGTTTTACTTGGATTTCCTGTACCATGATGATTATACCATACGTGTCTTCATATACTACACTTGTGTTCTAACCCTTATTCATGTCTCTTAGCCACTTGGCTATAGTTGTTTACTATTATATGTCTTGACCCTTTGGATTTGCATATTCAGATTTCGAAGCTTGGATCGTAGTGGAGCCATCCACTGTAGATTGAGCTTCCGCTAGTGAGCAGGCAGGCTAGCTCTTCTTCCTTCGTGCCGGGCTCCTCTTTTGACTCACGGGATCTCCATCCTACTCGTGAGCTTTTGTGTATATCTTGTGTATTTCTCTTTTAGACTTGGTTATGATGTAATACACATGTAATGTGTAATACTTTATAATATCCTGTGATAACTTTGTATGTGTATTTCTTGTGTTGGCATATGTATGAATACCACGCTTCGTGTGTACTCTGATTTCTTGTTGTACTTTTATGCTTAGCGTATATGTGTGGGGGCAAATCTGACCCACGTATATACGTTGCAGTGACGTCCCCGTATCCGTGAAATCGGGGCGTTACAGGTTGGTATCAGAGCTTAGGCTCTCAAACCTAAAGTACAACCAAGTAGCAAATTTTAGAAATTTGCTAATGCCAACTATAATGTACAAAGTTATCTAGTCCTTCTTGATTTGTCTAGTTATTCTTGATTCCATCCCTCATATTCTAAACTCCTTCCATTTTTCCAAACTCCTTCCAGTTATCTTTAGCCATCCTAGTATGGAGAGGAGATCGGGTCGCAGCAACTCTGGATCAGCATCGAATGGACCCACAGGAGAGAATGTGGATATCCTAAGGGTCATTCAAACTATCATGGAGAACCAGCAGCAGCAGACGGAACTTCTCCGGCAGGAGTTGGCAGCTCCAAAGGAACAGAGGCCGGGGAATGTATCGGACTTCAGAAAACTACAGCCTGCTATATTCACGGGAAGCGAGAAACCATTAGATGCTGAGCAATGGTTGACGGACACTACAGATCTACTGAACGCCGCCCGTGTTCCAAAGGAGAACCAAGTTGAGGTTGCCAAGATTCAGTTGAAAGACATAGCCAGAACTTGGTGGCTTGCAGAGGAGGCCAGATTGGAGGGACCTGTCACTTGGGACACGTTCTCCAAGAGTTTTTACAGCAGGTTCTTCCCTGCTACTGCTCAGAAGGATATGGAGGAGCAGTTCATTAGACTCCAGCAGTGGAACAAGTCCGTGGATGAGTATGCCGCGGAATTTCTGAGGCTTAGTCGCTTTGCTCCGTACATGGTAACGGATGAGGAGAAGCGAGCGAGCAGATTCCAGCAGGGCCTACAGATGGATATCCAAGTTTTCTTGATGCCCCAACAGCTGAAGACTTATTCGGAAGTTCTCACCATAGCTCGAGAAGTGGAGCGTGGGTTAGAGAAGAAGAAAGGGAACTTGATAAGGAACCAGGCCAAGAAGAGGCCTTTTCAGTTAATGGATGAGGAAGATGCAGTTGGGACAACCCATGGCCCGATGATGAAGAGACCATTCCAATCTCCTCTTCCTCAGATTGTATGCAATTATTGCCACAGACCCGGACACTATAAGAGCGATTGTCGAGTGGCTAAGGGATTGTGTGTAGTGTGTGGATCAGGGAGGCATATGCTAAGGGATTGCCCACACAGGAAGTTTGGACATATGACACCAGCCAGACCAGCTCTTCCAGCCCCAGCACTTCCAGCTCCGCCTCTGAGGAGGAACCCTGAACCCGTGGATCGAAGAGTTCCATTTCCGCCTCAGCAATATGCTCATCAGCAGAGAGGATTGAGGCCTAGAGCAGACCAAGGTAGGGGCCAAGTTCACCTCATGGCAGTAGAGGCCTCAGGCGATGCAGCAGAGTGGGAGGACCAGTATCCAGAGCAGGAGCCTTAGGATATCATGGTAATCACTACCCTAGATCTTGTATTTGAATTGGTTATCATTCTAAATATGTTTCCCTTATCATTCTATCATTGTTCATCCCGGTTCTTTCTGTGTTCATCTTATTCTTGTTTTGATTTTTCGGATCCTTTGATTTCACCCTTGTCCCCTTTGTGTTCAATTTACCCCTTAGCGAAATTGCGAGGACGCAATTTTTTGTAAGGTGGGTAGATTGTAATACCCCGTTCCCGGAATACGTACTTAATTGCGTATTCAGTTTTTCGATCGTATTTTTCGATTTACTTTCCGTATTTGACCAATTTCAATTTCAAATATCATTTTCTAATATATTAGATTTTATGTGAATTTCTGGAATTTTCTAGAATTAAAATGAATTTCTTCAAACCGGTGTCGACCAGTGCCGCTGACCGATTCCCGAATTTTTATCTTGCAAACTGCTTAGAATTTCTAGAAGATTCTTTAAACATTTCTTCCTAGAATTATATTTCTTACTTAAATACTTTTCTGAAGATTTTACGAATTTATGGATGTTCCACCGGAGTCGGTAGAAGACTGATTCCAGTATTTTTATTTCACAATCAGTTAGAAATTTCTAGATGGTCCTTTAGACTTTATTGCTTAGAATCATATTTTCTATCTACATTCTTTTTCTGAGAATTTTATGATTTTATGAAAATTCTTTCGGAGTCGGTAGGTAACTGATTCCGGGATTTTTAGATTTAAAACTATAAAGTATTTCTTAAAAAGGATTTCATTTTAAGTCTTCTTATATTATTATTGATTTTTGGTGAAAATTGCGAGTCGTTCCGAGATACTTGAATCTCGGACGATTTCGGTATTTTCCGAAATATTTTCCCGCATGCTCGACTTTAACTCGGGAATCTGTGTTTCTGATATTTTCATTTTTGGAGACCAAGAAAATATCTTCATTTATCCAATTCTTTTCCATTTTCCTTTTCTCTATTTTCCTTTCCTTCCTTGCTAAGTTAAAGGATTTTCCATTTTTCACAATTCTACAAAATCCCAATTTTCCAACAAATATCTCAAACTCCACACCCTTCCCCATTAATGCAACCCTCTCTCTCTTCCCCATGGCCGGCCAAGTGGCCAAGGAGAGACACCCATCCCATCCCCTATTTTGCAACTAAACCCCTCCCTTCTACATAATTACATCTCCTTTACAAAAATCAAAACCTATATAAATCCTTTCCTTTGCAATTCTTTTCTTTTTCTTCACTTCAACAAAATCCTCACCTTCACAAAATCCTTCTCCATCTCCATCTCAAACCCTAATTCCAAAGAACACCTCAAGGCCTTCATCTTCTTCTCAAGCTACCATAACCCTTGGATTTGGATCGCATCTCACTTCGTCGGAAGCATCGCCAAGGACCTAGTTGGTGATAGCCGTCGACAACGATTATTCGGAACTCGTAGAACCTTCACATAACCATTCGAAGTGAGTATCTTTACTCACCAAGACTAGGCAACTTCCTTGTATATTTGTGTTGACAATTTCATGTACATATGTTCTATAAAAATCATGTTTTTAGCCCATCAAACAATCACCATAAAATCTGTTCTGTATCCTGTTTTCCCAGGATTAGTCGACTTAACCTAGAACCTAGTCGACTAACCCACTTTAGTTGAAACGTAGCTTTTCTGATTTTCACAGTTTTAGTCGACTAAGCCATTTTACCAGTCGACTAGACCCCCTAGTCGACTACATTTTGACCCCTAGTCGACTAATTTTCCTTGAACCAAAAACACCAACTCTCGGCCCTAGTCGACTTATCCTAATTTTATAGTCGACTTGGAACCCCTAGTCGACTACACCCTTGGCCCTAGTCGACTCCTGAAACCAACTCAACTCTCTGTATCTCAAACTTAGTCGACTTAAGTATCTGTTAGTCGACTTGTAGTTCCCTGTTAGTCGACTACCCATTTTACCTAGTCGACTAACTCTTCCTGAAACAGAAACCCAAACTCTCTGGAACACAGTATTAGTCGACCACCCTACTTTCCTAGTCGACTAACCCTTCTATTAGTCGACTACTATTCTAACCTAGTCGACTAACTTATGGCTGTCTGGTATTGTGATTTCCTTCTTGACTATGTATCTTACCCTTGATACATGTGTGGTATATTATTCCTGTTCATGCTTCATAACTAGTATTTCATGACTTGTTCATTAACACTATCGACCGCTTGTCAATTCTTTAGACTTGTTAGTTTTATGTTTCCTTTTAACACATGTATATCACCTGATTTGCTAGACCCTTTTGTTAGGCCATGACTTACCCTGACTATTATCAATTCTTTGATATGTTTGGTTGCTTGTTAGATATACATCACCACTTATCATGCTATCTCTTGACACCAAGCATGATACACCGATTCTTATAATTATCACGATAAAGGAATGTAGTACCTGATTACTGTTATGTACTGATCACTGTTATGTATTACTGTTATGATATTGCTCATTCCCTTAATCTGATAATTATGTTAATAAATCATAAAAAGGACAACTTGTATGGGGTATGGGAGGAAGTGATGGATGCCGGAATGATACCTTGCTTATAGTGATGGATATGATATATATATGGCGGACGACTATAGTGGGACTTAGGGCCCACATGAGTACATATAGGGGGACTTTGGGCCTCCAAACCGGTCCCAGGTGGTGGGAACCGTTGGACCAACAAACTGGTCCCCGGTGTATGTTAACCACTATAAGAAGCTCTGTCAGTTCTCCATCTGCTTCCGTTAACAACCCTCGACTCGCTTATATATGGAGGTATGTGTGTTGGGGTGCACACCTGGACACATACCGAGATATCTGAGTCAGACGAGTAATAATAACAATAGATGTCAGTTATGTTTCCTGTTATAGTTTCTGTTATGTGTACCTGCGATGATTCCTGTTATATTTTACTGTTATGACTCCCGTTACACGTGTTATGGACCCCTGATCATTATTGTTCTGTATTCCTGTTACTATCATACGAATTGCAACTCTGATTATATACGCTTGGATATTCGGTGGCATGAGACAAAAGGTATATATATGAGGGTTTCCTTGTTTGGATTATTCCTTCGATGTACTAGTCTCATGGGACCGTGACCTAAGCGTATACAATCACTTTTGCACACAACCAGTTTTACTTGGATTTCCTGTACCATGATGATTATACCATACGTGTCTTCATATACTACACTTGTGTTCTAACCCTTATTCATGTCTCTTAGCCACTTGGCTATAGTTGTTTACTATTATATGTCTTGACCCTTTGGATTTGCATATTCAGATTTCGAAGCTTGGATCGTAGTGGAGCCATCCACTGTAGATTGAGCTTCCGCTAGTGAGCAGGCAGGCTAGCTCTTCTTCCTTCGTGCCGGGCTCCTCTTTTGACTCACGGGATCTCCATCCTACTCGTGAGCTTTTGTGTATATCTTGTGTATTTCTCTTTTAGACTTGGTTATGATGTAATACACATGTAATGTGTAATACTTTATAATATCCTGTGATAACTTTGTATGTGTATTTCTTGTGTTGGCATATGTATGAATACCACGCTTCGTGTGTACTCTGATTTCTTGTTGTACTTTTATGCTTAGCGTATATGTGTGGGGGCAAATCTGACCCACGTATATACGTTGCAGTGACGTCCCCGTATCCGTGAAATCGGGGCGTTACACCAAACATAGCCTATTAGCTCTTCGGCAATTGCGTTGAATGTGTCCGGGCTTCCTGCAGTACCCGCATATCATCTGTTGAGGGGGAGGTTGGAATGGTCGCTTGATCATCGGACCATCGATTGTCCTGGCTGCATCTTCTTCGTTCATCAACTGAAAGGGTCTCTTCGCTGACTTGTTCTGCACCTGGTTTTCACTCTTCTTCTCCAGTCCTCGTTCCACTTCACGGGCAATGGAGAGAACCTGAGAGTACGTCTTCAGCTGTTGAGGAATAAGGAACATCTGGACATCCATCTTCAGTCCTTGTTGAAATCTGCTCGCCCGCTTTTCTTCATCTGACACCATGTAGGGAGCAAATCTGCTGAGCCTTAAGAATTCAGCAGCATACTCATCCACTGACCGATTGCGCTGCTGCAGGCGGATAAATTGTTCTTCCATTTCCTTCTGAGCTGTTG
Source organism: Agave tequilana (assembly GCA_038442645.1). Classification (NCBI taxonomy): domain Eukaryota; kingdom Viridiplantae; phylum Streptophyta; class Magnoliopsida; order Asparagales; family Asparagaceae; genus Agave; species Agave tequilana. The sequence goes on along the minus strand of JAVJIF010032997.1, from coordinate 53,991 downwards.
CCGGAAGAATCTCTCGTAAAAACCCTTTGAGAATTGATCCCATGTGATGGGTTTCTCCAGTGTCGCCTCTTCAGCCAACCACCAGGTTCTGGCCACATCTCTCAGCTGTATCTTGGCCACTTCCACTTGGTTCTCATCAGGAACTCGGGCCGCCTTCAAGAGATCTGTTGTGTCTATCAGCCACTGTTCTGCATCCAGAGGCTTCTCCGTTCCCGAAAAGACTGCCGGCTGTAATCTCCTGAAATCTGACACATTGCCTGGCCTCTGTTCTCGGGGTGCAACCAACAGTCCTTGATGCAGAAGCTCTGTCTGCTGTTATTGACTCTGCATCATCCCTTGAAGTATTCTTATCATACCATCACTGTCTCTGTTGGGTCCATCTTGAGAGGTACTAGGACCATTGCGTGTTCCCCGTCTTTCCATATTTGAGTTGGTAAAAAGGGTGACAAGAAGGAGCTGGAAGGTAAAAGATTGATGGGTCTCAGGACACAAGGAATGGATCAGAAGAAAGAAAAGATAACTCTGCACTTATAGTTGGAATGTATAACCAAGACTCATGCATTCCAGTTGCAAATTTCTTTACCATTAATTTGCCATCTGGACGTACTGAGGAGGTGAGAGCCTAAGCTCTGATACCAACCTGTAACGCCCCATCCTGGGAGATACGGAGACGTTACTGCAACGTACATACGCAAGTCAGAAATACCTTTACGTATATACGCTAAGCATCAGTACATGCAAGAATCAGAGTACGGAAGCAAGTGGTGCGTTATACATTCCAACAGATGAGTACATTTACAAGGTTATCACCAGAGGTGGCAAATATTACAATAATATTACATCACCTGACAGGCGCAAATGCGAGAGTACAAGGATATGTATATGCATAAACAGTACAAAAGGGCGCTCACGAGATAGCTGGAGATATCGCGAGCCAACCAGGAGGTGCAAGGATAGGACTGGAGCTACAACTGATCTGACAGCCCCACAGAAGTAAGCTTGGTCCCTCCAGGCTCCAGGACCTGGACATGAAAATCCAGGGGAGTCAGATGAAACTCCCCAGGCGAGTAGTAATACAAAAGCCAAATGGCGAGTATGGGTAAGCACATGTGTATCAGTAAATCTGGATTATAAGCATGAAAACCATTTTGTAGACATAAGCATGCTAGAACAAGAGAAGCATAGAAGGTGACATTCATGGTATAACAAGATAAGCAGTAAAGTAGATAGGGCAATACTAGTTATCTCCTAGGCTAATATAAAACCGATAAGACAGAATAAAAACCGATTACGAGTAAATCTAATTGTACAGGTTTAGGTCATGGCTCCATGAGATTGGTACCTCGAAGGAATAATCCAAACAAGGAAACCCTCATCTATATACCTTTACCTCATGTTACCGTAACCTGAACTTGTACAGCTCGAGTTACAAATCAAAACAACAACATTACATATTAATATATTATTATACTTAGGCCGTCTAAGTTGTAGGTTTTAGTATGCGTCCCATTACACATACTTCTGCTTACAACTTATAGAGCAAGTTGTTTGGAAACTGATAAAGTGCGATGAATCATGCTCTGGATGGGTCCCGTACATGCCCGGGACAACGGTTCAGGAGTATCCGGTGCTGAGCCGGAACGTACCGCTAGGTACCGGGACTTATGGACGCCCAAACAGGAATAGAGTATCGCAAATCCCATAGAAATAGGTCTAGGGCGTGTGCATACCCGGCATGAAAATCAGGAGTAGGGGTGCCAGTACACCCCACGGAATCCCTGGTGGCCGCCAGGTGATCCCTCAAGTATGTGGCCACGCGTGACTCGATAGTGCCACCATGAACATGATTAATCAGGGCCCATCAGTTTCCCCCAAACCGGTGCAAGTTGTATAATAATAATATAACACTTTTATGGTAAGGATCGAAGCAGGACATGATCAGGAATTCAGGATTACATAACAGGAATCATAACAGGAGTTATAACAGGTAATCAGGTACAGACAGGAGGTGCTCCTACAGATTCAAGAGGTGGCCCCCACAGATTCAAGAGGTGGCCCCCACCAAGTGTGTGGTGTGGCACTTTGTTCCGTGTGGCACTTTGCTCTGAGGAGATGGATTCTAGAGGTGGCCCCCACAGATTCAAGAGGTGGCCCCCACCACGAGTGTGATGTGACACTTTGTTCCGTGTGGCACTTAGTTCCATTCAGGACTTGACGGGAACAGGTAGTACAACATGAGTAAGTGTCAAGTAGGAGTATACCAGACGCAGGAAATAGCAGACGCGGGGTTCGCGTTGCAAGAATGGTAGACGCGGAAATGGCAGACGCAGGGTTCGCGTCGCGAGAATGGCAGACGCGGGAATAGCAGACGCAGGGTTTCGTGTCGCAAGATGCCTCAAACGCAGTGTCTGCGTTCAAGTCAGGACGCGAGGAGAACGCGGACGCGGACATGGTTTCCGCATCGCGTTAATGCAAGAAGAACACTGATATGGGCATAGCATACGCGAAAGTAGCAGACGCGAAAGTAGCAGACGCGGAAATAGCAGACGCGGGGTTCGCGTCGCAAGATGCCTCAAACGCGAGGCTCGTGATCTGCGTTTAAATCAGGTCATGAGGAGAACGCGGGCGAGAGTATAACTCCGCGTTATGTCAATATAGATAGAACACAGACGCGAGCTTTAACTTTGCGTCGCAACGATACAATAACGCGAAGGCCGCGTTAAGGAAAGCCTAGACGCAGGAGGTAACTCCGCGTCTAATCAGTTTAGCCACACCGCACGACATAAAATACAATAATAAAAGAGTTTACAAGTCCATGTCTTGGCGAGCGAGGTTACTCGCCTAAAACTGATGCTTGAAGCTTTATGCGTCCGAAATGATCTTTGTCGCCGAATACCACTAAATCGATCACCGGAATAATCGCGAACGATTACCGGAATGATCTACGGTGATATTACCGACGAAGAAAGCTCGGCCCCAATCTAAAAGGAGGGTACCGGTCTTCACAAGATGATGGGATGGTGGTTTACTTGGTGGTGGCTAAAGTAGTGTATATGGAGGTGGAGATAGTGGACAAAGGAAGCAAGAGGAGGAGGCTCTCTTGGTGGCTTCTCTGTTGGAGGCTGCAGGAAGCAAGGAAGAAGAAGAAGAAGAAGAAGAAAATGAAGAAAGAAAGAAGGAGAGGGGTATTTATAGGAGTTGGATTATGAAGGTGATGCAAATAAATAAAGGGAAGGGGGTTTTTGTAAAATTGGGGGTTATGTATCTCTCTTGGCCACTTGGCGGTTGTGATGATGAGAAAGGAGTTGGAATATCAAGGAGAAGGCTTTTTGGAAGAGAGGTAATAAATGAAGAGAGAGAAAGGGATGGGGTAAGATAAAGGTATATGAATAAACTAATGTTGCACACCTTTTAACACAAAGAAACAATGGAGGGGATTCTTGCGTTTCCCCCCATGAAACGCAGCACTCTTCTGCGTTTAGGCCAAATGGGCTAAACGCAGTGATTAAAGCTGCGTTTAGAGAAGGCTGCGTCCAACAGAGGAGAGAGAAAGTCATGATACTTGATGGGGTTTGATCTGAAGTGCATTAAATGCAACATGGGGAGGATCTTCACAATAAATGCAGAATCCCAGGTAGGTGAGATCCGCGTTTGAGGAAGGAGAGAGAAAATGGGGAAAGACAGAGTAGAATATATGGGGTAATTCCTCGGTAACTGGGAAAACACCGGAAAAGCCCAAAAATGAAGTAACTCGGAAAGTTTCCCAAAAATTCTCAAAAATCATAATTATTATAAAATGATTTTTTGGTGAAATCGGTTTTCAAAGATTCAATCTCATTTTCCAGATAAAAATCATAAGGTCAGCCGTCAATCTCGGTATACGCCGGATTGGCCGGATTTTAATAAAATCTGATAAATCCCAGAAAATGCATTTGGATAGAAAATAGGATTTTAAGAAATAATGTCTAAAGACACTTCTGGAGATTCCAAACCGTTTGTAAATTAAAAATCTGGGAATCGGTCAACGGTACTGGCCAACACCGGTTTTGAAGATTTACAACTTAATTCAGGAAAATTCCAGAAAATCATATAAAATCCAGAATATTGGAAAACGATGTTTAAAACTGAAATCGGTCAAATCGGAATATCAGAATGTCCAAACCGAGCAATACTCTGGGATCGGGCCTTCGGTTCAAACTAAGGTTGACTCCGAATCCACGAATCCAAATCCAAGACAAAACAATCATATAAGGAATTCATAATACAAAACAAACATGGAAGCAAATCGAAAAATACGATCGAGAAACCTGAATACGTAACTAAGTACGTATTCCGGGAGCGGGGTGTTACACTATGCCCTCATCCAGACATAGCTGTAGGAAAGGATCTGACTTGTACTCTCCTCCGTTGTCAGAACGGAGGACCTTGACCTTCCTTCCCGTGCTTCTCTCCTGATTAGCCTTCCACTTCACGAACAATTTTAGGACTTCACTTTTGTGTCGCATAGTGTACACCCAACAGCGCCTAGAATAGTCATCAATGAACGACACAAAATAGTGGTTACCTCCAATTGATGCAGTCTTTGTAGGTCCCCATACATCCGTGTGAACATAGTCAAGAATACCTTCGGTGCAGTGTGAAGCTGTACCAAACTTCACCTTCGTCTTCTTGCCGATGATGCAATGTTCACACAGATCCAATTTGCAGGTCTCTGCACCCTTCAGCAGCCCTTTCCTCACAAGAGCTTGCATTGATTTCTCCCCTGCATGTCCCAGCCTCATGTGCCATAGTCGGGTTAGATCTTCCTTCTGACTGGTAGAAGCTGCCACCTGTCCTGTCACTGTACTACCCTTCAAGTAATACAAGTTGCTCCGGCGATCAGCCTTCAACACCACCATTGAACCCTTTGTCATTTTAAGGACTCCCTCCTTAATAGACACTCCAAAGCCCAATGATTCCAAAGCTCCTACTGAGATCAAGTTCCTCTTCAGCTGATGTACATATCTCACTTCTTTCAGCTCCCTCACCATCCCATCAAACATCCTGATCGGAATAGTGCCTACACCCTCCATGATACACGGATGATCATCGCCCATGACGACCGAACACCCCTCCAACTTCTCAAGACTGGTAAACCAATCTCGATTAGGGCATACATGATATGTAGCACCTGTGTCCAGGATCCACTCGTTATCCCCCGAGTAGCCTACGATGGGAGTAGTCACTGAAAAAGAGAACACGGAAGAATCTGAATCTGATCCATCTGCATGTGATTTACCGCTTGCAGTCTTTGTCACTCTTGTCAGATTTGCCTCAGACTTTGATTCCTTCTTCTTCCCCTTGTACTTTGGACAGTCAACCTTCCAGTGCCCAATCTCTTTGCAGAACATGCACTGATTTTTCTTAAGATCCCTGAAGCCCGACCTAGACTTCGATCTTCTCTCACCTCCTTGCCTTTCCTCGATGAACTCCTGCCCCTTACTTCCAAAGCCTCCGCTGATGAACTAGACCGACCAGAATGTCTTTCATTCTTCCTTGTCTCATAACTCATCAGTGCTGATGACACTTCATCATAGACTAAGGTTTGCCTTCCATTTATGAATGTCATAGTGAATGTCTCATACTCCTCCGGTGGGAGTGAGTTCAGGAGAATGACTGACTTGTCTTCCTCACTTACAGTGACATCCACATTTAGCAAGTCTGTAAGAAGCTTCGTATATCGATTGATGTGCTCGTTTACTGTGCTTCCCCTCTGCATCCTGAACTGATACATCTTACACTTAAGCTGCAACCTAGACTCCACACTCTTTGTCAGGTACTTCTTCTCAAGGGTATTCCACAGTTTCTTCGCTGACGTCTCATGTTGTACAAGATATTTGATGTCTTGTGACAAACATGAACGTATCAAGCCACATGCCGACCTGTTCATCTTCGCCCACTCTTCATCAGTGGTAGTGATCTTCTTCTTCTCCAATAGGAGAGTGTCCTCGAGGTTCTGTGCATTCAGTGCATCCATAACCTCACACCTCCACATCCTGAAATTATTAGTTCCATTGAACTTAATAACTTCAATCCTTGAGTGATTCATTGTTTTAAACGGAAGTAGTTTCTTCTGCCATTGAGATCTACTTTTGATTCTCTATTTATGCGGAAGAGTAACCAAATTGGAATAAATCTTTCCTCAGATAAAAATGGGATTTTTACCTGCCTCTCGAAACCCTAGATCGAGTTTCTCACCGGATCTACTCCGAACACAGATTCAACGAGCCCTCCTTGCGTCCTCCTGAGATCGACACACGATCTCCTCGAACACCAATACCTCTGACCTGAGATCGACACACGATCTCCACCTGATCAGATCTGGAGCCCTTCGAATCCTCAGAATCCCAAGCGTAACCTGGAAGCTCTGGTACCACTTGTTGTGCACACCGACAACAACCAACAGAGAATCACACAATCTCCAGCACAAAGAACAACTCAAATCACACGAAGAACACACAATCGCAAATAACAGATCTAACGAGGTTCGACCTCAATGCCTACGTCCTCGGGGCAATCTATGGAGAGAGTTTTCAATTAGAAAGATGATTACAATAGCTCTGGATGTTTTTGAATGCAAGAGAGTCCGCAGCTTTTCTTTCTCAAGGCACTAAACCCTAGAAATTACACTTAGGGCTTAAATACACAATTTCCCGAAGCAGCAGTTTTTAGCCCAGACCCGACTGTCGGTCGACCGAATGGTCGACCGACCCCCTCTTACGGTCGACCGGACGGTCGACCTAGAGAACCCGAGAGCTGGGTTCCTGCAGACAGAGCTGCTCCGGTCGACCGGTCCGGTCGACCCAGAAAACCCGAGAGCTCTGTCTTCTGCAGACAGAGTGTTGCGGTCGACCGGCCGGTCGACCGCCCAATTCCTGTGCACGCTGTGCACGTCGGTCGACCGGACCGGTCGACCGACTTTACTGTCTTCTGCTGCTGCTGCTAAATTCCTGCCTGCTGTCCCTTTGCCTTTCGTCGTAGACTCCTTTGCAATCTTCAACAGCACCTGGCATGTCATCAACTTCTCTACTATACTCTCTCCTCCAACAACAGTTGTCTCGTTCAGTTATATGATGATATGAATAAGTTATCATCTACAAGTTCATGCTACCAGTTAAGGTCATAAATCATATAATTCTTTCCTTCGATATGGTTAGAAATAAATTAATGTTCAAGTAGTTCATCAAATAATGTTTAGGAATGTCTTATGCCGAATAATTAATTGTTCGCTGTTAGTATATTCTTCCGCTATATCCGGAACAGTAAACATACTCATTGATTATGTAACAAGTATGTATCAATGTGCGGCCAAAATCTTCTTGTCAATCATGTTTCATTCTAGATGGTCAATTTGAAGTGAAGATTCTATATTCATAAGTGTTCTTTTGAATGAACAAGGCATATAAATCCCTCTCTACTATTACGATACACAATTCTATTCGTATGTTGGCAGCCTGAGTCGAACTTGTGGCCTACCTTTAACACAAGTAATTATTTTTACCAACAATTCAAGCCTCTTAATTCCAAATGATTACATTTATAACAGACATGACTTGGATCACAATATTTGCAATGTGAAAGTGTGATATTGCTTCGACACGATAGGCCAGAGAATCATGCTTTGATGCTAAACTAATTATAGTAACTAATAATGAATTATATATAGAATTCATGATGCAGTAGCTTGGGAGATTTTGTCCACCACTATTCCCAACAAATGGATAGAGAAAGAAGTTGCAAAGCATTTTCCATGAAGGCAATCATGCCACTGACTTGTCATCCAAGCTATGTTACTTGCATGATTTACCGATGAAGTTTATTCTAATCTTCTCTGATGATTGTACTTGAGTACTCTTAAACTGAAGACAAGCTTAATCCGCAGAACTTGACTTGGACTTTCACACCAATGCAATGTGATTGAGCTTCCCTTGCACCTCCAACATTTTATAATCTTAGGAGGGAGGAAGAAACTTTTATGCACAAGTTGGATCATCTTTGGGAAGTCAGTGGAGTGCCCACAAGAGAACTCTTTTCATCAATTTCTTCCTTGTTTCTCACCTACATCTTCTCTACAATTCACAACTTTTGAACTTTAACCACTTGTGGAGTCCCAAGGTGTGATTTGTGGCAATGAGCATCATCAGTCATCATGTCACACTCCACTTACAATGACAAACTAATCCTCTCCACTCCCACCAATTAAGCACAATCTACATTTGTTAATGGCACCACCCCACATATCATGACACCTAACCCCCCAACTCAACATCCTAAAGATCTCATTTCTGTTGAAAATGTGCTCTTCGAGACGCCCTTCCATTACCAACTAGCCCTCCTATATCCTTCCATCTTCTAGGTTCATCAGAAGGGTACCGTTGATGTATTGGCGATATGGAGCGGGGAGATGAGGCCTTTCTCATAAGCATCATTATAATAAGTAGATGAGTGTGTGTTAGGTAGATGTCCATTTACACAACGGGGATGAATTTTTTCCAACCTTTTTGACTCTTAGTGAGCTTATGAGGGATATGTACCAAAGATCTTTATGAGAGTCCACATGATATATAGGGGGCTACATAAAAGGAGACCTCATGAGTTTAAATCAGGGTAACACAGAGAGAGAGAGAGAGCTTGGTAGCCATGGAAAGGGTCTCACTTTGCAAAATATTGATTCTATTGGCCTTCTTTCAGCTCATTGTTTCCTCCAATGCTATTCATTCAACAAGTGAGTAATCATCATCTCTTAGCCCACTTGTTATTGAAAGAATATCTTCTTGTTCTCTTCTTATTAACCACTTGATTACTTTTGTGATCTAGGGTCTCAGAGAATGCTTCAAGATACTCCTCAGGTACTTCAAATAAATGATGAATATGTTTCTTATAATTGCATTACTGAAAATCCTCTATATATGTATCATATCAGGAATCATTTCGTGTTCACTATTACCAACAAAGACATCCTCTCAAAAAACTGACCATATATGCAATTAGGAGAGCCAGCTATGTGAAGAGCAGACCTTAAGGGTATTTATTCTTCAATATTCATGTAAACTGTACATGAACTGGTACAATCATTTCTAGGTGAACACAGTGCTATCATGCATGGCTTCATTGCTTTGATTCTGTTCTTCATTAGATATATATCTGCCTAAAATAACATAGCAGATGTGTAAGCACAATTTATGTACATGTCTTCTGATTCTTGTTCATTTCATCAAGAACTGATTCTTTTGATGAACTGTTGTCGATGAACACAGAACACCTTCGAAAAGGACGCAAGGGAAGAGGTCTTCAGTGGCAGACTGGATCCGGATATTAACAACGACTATCCTGGATCAGGAGCCAACAACCGACACACTCCAAAGCCACCGGGAAGAAAATTAAAGTGAATTCGCCGCACTTTAGTAGTTGTGTTATCTAACATGACAGACTGCAATTTCGCAAAGTAGTTTAGTTAGGTCCAGTGCAGAAAGTATGCCACACTTGACGTTAAATGTCAGCAGTCGAATGCTCTATGCCGTATGATATGGCGATATGTACCTATGTACATGTGTGCTTCAGTCTGCAACCTGGATGTTTTTGATCTGTTACAAATAGTTCAATGGATTTTGCTGAAGTTGTTAGTTGTTCTATGAGAGCCTCAGTGTTTGTGAAAGTTTTCGTCTATGAGTACTATTTTATGGCACATTCAAGTTCTAATGAAAAGCTATTTATGCTAAAAATTATGTATCTAACTTTTGAGGTGTAGTTGTGATTTGGCTTCTAATTTTGTCATTTTTAAATCTACCAGAGCTCTTTGCTGTTCTTGTACAATCTGTAGTGCTGTTTTCCTTTCTCAGACTCATAAGCATGGTACCAAGTTAAAATATGGCCATAAACTACTAAATTAAACTACTACTCACTACTTTTTGGAGTTTTGAGGTGAGCTCTAAAATTATTAACAGCAGCAGCAGCAATAAGAACACCATGTTGTTGATGTTAGCACATTACACGTTAGTAAAGCCTTTGCAGTTGTTCAAGACATATATAATTCAAATCTTAACGACATCATCTGTCCTTTGGCTAACCAAGACAGAGAAGGAACGATATGGGGAGAACACAATTGTAATGAAAACTTTCTCGCTAATTTTAACATATATCAAGTAAATAAGTACAGATAGCCTAAAACTTTATTAATGACGTCGTATAAAAACAACAATGAATCTTTTACCTTCATTGTTCATGAGTGCACGTGCAAAGTCATCTCATTGACAGGTGGATCGACGTGTAATCTACTAACCTTGTAAATATGAATATTACGAGTAAAAGTCATCTCATTAAAGATAAATTATGAAAAATACCCTTGTACTATTGGAGGTGTTGCACCAAATACCTTTTTACTATCAAACCACACACTTTAGACCCTTAGGTCTGACATCGTCGACTTTTTCGTTAAATTATACACGTGCAAAACACATGCTTTGATTAAACTTATTTTTTTAAAAAAATCCCTCAAATTCCCCCTCCCCTCGCGCACATCACTCACTCTCTCTCTCTCTCTCTCTCTCTCTCTCTCTCTCTCTCGCCCCCTCCCTCTCTCCGGCAAAGAAGTCACCGACAACACCGACGAAGGGTGACCTCGCCCTCCCCCAGTTCCCCCCTCTTCCTCGCTGCCATCCTCCTTGGCGATGAGGAGGGAGCAGGCCTCCCCGGCTCCCTTCTCCTCCCCGCAGGAGGGCAACGAGGAGGAGTGAGCAGGCGGAGGGCAACCTCTCCGCTAGCTCCCTCCTCGCCATCGAGGAGCGCGATGAGGAAGAACAAGAAGCGAGGGGAAGGAGGGGAGAGGCTTCCCTCCCCTGCTCTCGGAGGGAGCAGGGTGAGGCGACCTCTCCCCTCCCTCCCCCTGCTCCCCCTCGCCGGAGGAGGGTGGTGAGGAGGAGAGCCGCAAGGAAGAGGAGGGAGCCAGAAGAGTGGCCTCTGACCCCTGGGGGAGCTCCCTTCGGCTCCTCTTCCCTCTCTTCCTTGTCAATGTGTCGATGCCTCCGTCGCTGACGTGGCCTCAGACTCTGACAGTCAGGCAAATGTCGGCGGCGAGAAAGTGAAGGTTTCCTGACAGGAAAGCTGGCATACCCGACGCAGAAGATAGACCCCTGGACGTTAGACTCAATCTCAGATTGAATGCGGCAAGGGGGGAGTAGGCGAGGCCCTAGAGGTAATCGGAGAAGTCTTGTTCAAGTGTTTGTGTTGAGAGTGAGGCCGAGCTAGAGAAAAAGGCAATAGGGAGGAGTGAAGCAGGAGGGGAGACTTCTCCAGTGTTTGTGTTGAGAGTGAGGCCGAGCTTGAGAGAGAGAGAGAGAGAGAGGCAACAAGGAGGAGTGAAGCAGGAGGGGAGAGAGATGCAAGGGAGGGAGGAGAGAGATGATTAAGTTTCTTAATTAATCTCCATTAATTGGCTTAATAGAGATTAATTTGATTATAAATTCAAATTAATTTAGTTAGAAGGGTTTAGGAGGTCACGTGGACTGCACATGCCCTAAAGTCGACGGCATCAGACCTCAGGGAATGTAAAGTATGAGTTTTGATAATATAAAGGTGTTTGACGCAACACCTCCAAATAATATTTGAGTGTTTTCCAATATTCACCCTTCCTTTCAACTAATAATCCACATGGCTAAAAAAGACTGAGAAAAAAAGAAAAAAAAATACCTAGGCGTCCTGACGCCGACCTAGCCGCGGCTACCTAGGCGCCGATCTCCCCTCCTCCCCGCGGCTGACCTAGCCGCGGTCGCACATCCAGGGGGCAATAGAGCGAGGAGTTTGAGAGTGACGCTCTCCCAGGGCTGATTCTTCCATGGTTGATCCCTGCCTTGTCTCCTCTTCAGCTATTGTTCCCTCCTTTTACTTTCCTCCCTGGTCTGCATTTTCTTGGTGACTCCATCCCCTTTTTAGGGCTGGTGGGAACTGCTGGTGATTTCTCTTGGTCGACCACTTTGATTCTATGAGATCGGGCACTAGATCCCGAGTTGGGATCTCTAAGGATGTTGATGGAAGGTTGTCGGAGGATGCTTCCGGAGATGAGGTTCCGCCGCCTGTCCATGCTCAGCGAAAGATCGTTGGTGTTACAGATGTGGTGCGGCAGCAGGTTAATGTTGATGTGCAGGTGGACGTTGCCTCTGCATCTTCCGACTCTGAAGCTGCTGGGGATGCTGAGGGGAGAGGTGGGGATCGAAGGTTGTCGGGTTCCCACTTATTGCCGAAGACTGGTGAATCGGGGCTAGCCAAGGTGTTTGATGGAATGCCACAGTTAACTCTGCTGATATTGAGAAGAATCGGGGGTTTGGTTCTGCTGTAATGGGTACACAGAAGGGGGCTGCTCCTGTTAAGAGAGCCCCGTGGGTTAACTTGTTCAAAGACAACCGCAACTTAGGCAAGGGCATCAAATTGGACATGGTGGATTCCGTGGAGGATACATTACATATTACGGATGAGGATGTTGATGATGTTGCAGAGATATGGGGATTTTATTTAGTAGGCCTCTTTTCAGGTCGCTTCCCTGGCATGGATGCGGTCAGGAATATTCGAGAGGGTGGAAGGTTGATTGTACACACTGGATCCATCGTTCGGGATGGATAGTATTTAAATTTAAGTCGGAGGAGGATAGACTTAGTGTCTTGAATGGGGACCATACTTTATCTATGGGAGAAGTTTGATGCTGAAGAACATGCCAAGGTGCTTCAGGTTTGGAGGTGAAGAGTTTGCTACAGTTCCGGTTTGGGTTCAATTACCGGACCTACCACTTGACTGTTGGAATGCCCGCGCGTTGAGCAAAATTGCGTCCAGAATTGGGAAACCCATCACCACCGATAAGATGACCTCAACTAAAGAGAGACTTTCCTTTGCTAGGGTGATGGTGGAGGTGGATGCTTCTAAGGAACTCGTTTCATCGGTGGAATTAAGCTTCCGACTGGTGACATTTATGACCAATTAGTGGTATTTGAGGTCAAACCAAATACTGTAAGAAATGCAAGGTGTTTGGCCATATTGAGGGTGATTGTAGCAAAGTTTTGGAAGGGACAAAGCAATCTGCTTATGCGCCTAAGAGGATGGCCCGGCCAGGTGGGGTGGCTATGCACAAGAAGGGGGAGACTAGTGGGAATATAAGCGTTCCCATGGCGCCAGCGGGCACGGCTGTGCCTATGGGTGCTCAGTCGGTGAATCATGATGTCGTGGTGACGCATAGTGATGTAATGATTGGGGGTAGTAAGCCTGGTAAGGGTAATACGACCCCTATTCTACTGCCAGAAAAGTCTGTTCTGACAGGAGAAAATTCTACTGTGCCAGAACAGTCCGAGCTGCGACCGGTTGAAGTTGGATTGCACCGGCTACCTGATGCGGGATTGGGACAAGCGGGGACCAGAGTTCTTAATAAAATGAAGTAGAAGATGGGTCCTGAACTTCGTTCGGATGCTGCTGATAGTCTTCTATCCGAGGATGAGGGGTATGGTTCGTTGCCGCCTTTGGAGGAATCTTCAGTCCAGATTCGTGAGCCGATCACTGTAGGTGGCAGGGAGAAGGACACTGTGGTGGTGCCACAGGGTCGTCAGGCGGTTGTGAGGGAGAATCGAAAATTGACCGCGAAGGGTCTCAGTTTCGCTGCAGTATCTAAAGGAAAAGCGAAAGGGAAATCCCTTCAATTTTCCAAATGAGGCTGGCATTTTGGAATATCAGGGGTTTCACCTACCCCTGAAACAAAAGGGTGTTGAGGCACTGGTAAGGAAGAGAGAGATTGGTTTACTGGCAGTCTTGGAGACTAAACTTTCGGAGTCTGGACTGGAAGTATTCATGCGGAGGAGGTTTAAAGGATGGAAGCAGGTCAACAACTTTGCGTCTCATGGTGGAGGTAGAATCTTAATCATGTATGACCCATTGAAGATTCAGCTGGATACTCTGGAGGTCCTCCCTCAGATTATTCACTGCAGGGTGGTTTGTAAGGTATCATCTGTATCTTTCCTTGGTAGTTTTGTTTATGGATTCCATTCCATTGTGACTAGAAGGAGCCTATGGGAGAACTTAATTAGGTGGGGTGATACTCTGTCGGAGCCTGGCTTCTGATGGGGGATTTCAACAATATCTTGAGACATGTGGAGAGGGTGTGTGGTGTGGAGGTGTCCCACTATCAATTTAAAGACTTTGCTGAGTGTTGTGATGATTTGGGACTGTCGGACCTACAGTTCACGGGATGTCACCTGACTTGGACCAATGGTACTGTCTGGTCTAAGTTGGATAGAGTGATGGCCAACCCACTTTGGCACCAGCGGGCCTTCTTCTGCCATGTGGAATTCTTACCTTCTGGTTGTCTATCTGACCATTCCCCTGGAGTAGTTTCTTTGCTTGAGCGGCCCCGAACGGTGAATAGACCTTTTCGATTCTGGAATTTCTTGGCAGGCCATGAGGACTTTCGGAAGACTGTTAGATCTGGCTGGGATGTTGAGATTGTAGGTTCTCTTCAATTTCAGTTTTGTCGCAAGCTTAAGCTATTGAAGGCCCCGTTGAAACTTCTAAATGAGAGGAACTTTGGGCATATTGCTTCTCGAGCTGATCGGGTTAGGAAACTCCTTAAACTGGCTCAGGTTCAGATCCAATCTCAATTTGATAATTCTGAACTACGGGAGAAGGTTGTGGAGTTGCGAAAGAATGCATTGGCCTTATCTAAGGCGGAGATGAACTACTTTTATCAGCTGGCTAAATGCACTTATGTTTCTAAATCTGATAAATGCACTAAGTTCTTTCACAGCATTGTGAAAAGAAACAAGGGACGGGGTTATGTGACGGCTATTTCCAAGGAGAATGGTTCACTGACGGAGTCAACGGAGGAGGTAGCATTGGAATTTCTTCGATACTTCGAGGGACTTCTGGGTACTAGTTATCAGGTTGAGCATGTTGACCCTCAGTGCTTCAGTGTGGGGAGGTTATCTCCTATCATCAAGGTTGTGATCTGTTGAAGGAGGTTACCTCGGAGGAGATTAAGGAGGCGCTGTTCGGTATTGGGATGACAAGGCCCCGGTCCGATGGGTATAGTGCACTTTTCTTCAAGACAGTGTGGGATATTATTGTGTTCAGTTCTGTGCTGCCGTCAAGAAATTTTTCTTATCAGGATCTCTTCTAAAGCAAATGAATCACACTTTGATTGCTTTGGTGCCTAAATCTGCTCATGCTAATTCTGTGAGTGATTTTCGGCCTATTGCCTGTTGCAATGTGATCTATAAGGTGATTTCTAAAATTCTGGCTGAGAGGCTTCGACCTGTGCTCGGTGGAATTATTGATACTTCGCAATCTGCTTTTGTGGAGGGACGGAGTATGATTGAAAATATTCATTTGGTTCAAGAGTTATTGCGAAAGTACAACAGGAAGCGGGTTTCCCCGAGGTGCTTGATTAAAGTGGACCTCCGGAAAGCTTATGATTCGGTCTCTTGGGACTTCCTTGCTGAGGTGATGGCTGGTCTTAAGTTCCCGGATAAATTTATTGGCTGGATTATGCAATGTGTTACCTCTCCATCATATTCTATTGGACTGAATGGAGGAATATGGGGGATGTTCAATGGGAAGAAGGGTTTGCGACAAGGTGATCCTTTGTCTCCTTTCTTTTTCTTCTATGTATTGAATATCTGTCGAGGAGTCTAAAGGTGAGTACAAACAGTTTGGGGTTCAAATTCCACCCTCGGTGTGGTAAGCTTAGATTGTCACACCTGGCATTTGCTGATGATCTCATGCTCATGGCTAGAGGGGACATTCCTTCTGTCAGTATTATTATGGATAGCCTCCGGGATTTTGGATTGAAATCGAGCTTGTGCGCTAACTTGCTCAAGTCAAGCCTCTTTACGGCGGGTGTATATGGAGAGGAACTTGTTCAAATGAGGCAATTGACTGGTATCCCTGTTGGTGTGATGCCTTTCCGTTATCTGGTGTCCCGTTGGCGGCTCAGAGGCTGCAGTTGGACCATTTTGCACCTTTTGTTGATAAGTAACTATGTATATCAACTCTTGGATGGCTTCCAGCCTTTCTTTTGCGGGTAGAGCTGAGCTTATCAGATCAGTGCTACAAGGAGTGGATTGCTTCTGGCTATCTATTTTTCCATCCCGGGTGCTATCATAGAGAGGGTAACTCGGTTGTGCAGGAATTTCTTGTGGCATAAGCGCCATCATCCGGTTTCTTGAAAATCCATGTGCTTGCCAAAATCGGAAGGTGGATTGGGATTCCGAGATCTGAAAACTTGGAATGATTCCCTGCTAGCAAAATCCTTTTGGAACATTCACAAGAAAAAGGACACTTTATGGGTGCGTTGGGTGCATCATATCTACCTTAAAGGGGATATCTCTGCTTGGGACTGGAAGTGTATAAGGGACGACTCGCCTTTTCTCAAGAGGCTAGTTGCGATTCGTGATAAAATATGCCTTGTAGAAGGGTCTGTTGAGGCGGCAAAGAGAAGGTTATCCTCTTGGGCGGTAGGTGAGCGGATGTGCATATCGCTCGGATATGAGTTTTTTTCGACATAAGGGTTCCAGGCTACCTTGGCCAAGCTCAGTTTGGAATTCGTATGTCACACCAAAGCATGCTTTTATTCTTTGGCTTGCAGCGCGGAAGAGGCTGCCTACAAAAGATAGTTGGCCTTTCTTCAGGTTGAGGAATCGTGTGCACTCTGTGTTGGTAATAAGGAATCGGCAGATCATCTATTCTTTCAATGTTTCTTTTCTGCTATGGTTTGGAGATGCATTAGAGACTGACTGGGTATCTCTCGGGGGATGTTGACTATCTCTAGTGCTCTAAAGTGGATAAAGAAGGAGGCAAAGGGTTCCAGTGGCAAAGCAAAAGCTATAAAGGTGGCCCTTGCTTGTACTGTTTACCATATTGGAATGCCCGTAATAGGAAATTTTTGAAGGCCAGACTCAGGAGGTGGTTTCTACCGTCTTCAAGATTAAGCTGCACATCTATAGGACTGTATTCACTTTGGATCCAAATGCCGCTGTGGAGTTTTGAGGAATCTGAGATTTATGATAGAAAAGCTGGCTGTCAACAGAATTAGTCGACTATTAAGTGTTTATAGTCGACTTCAAACATGTATAGTCGACTAACCTTTTTGGATTAGTCGACTCCTGTGGCAACAGAGAGGACGGATACATCCAGATCAACTTTTTAGTCGACTTAATTTTGTGATTAGTCGACTTGGTGCATGGTTAGTCGACTGGGCTTTCTGACCTAGTCGACTTGGTGTAGGTATAGTCGACTAGTCTTTCTGACTTAGTCGACTATAGCAAAAACATATAATGTAGCTACATCCAGATCAACTTTCAAGTCGACTTGTAATTGGGGTTAGTCGACTACTAGCTTAGTCGACTGATCTAATTGATAGTCGACTAATAGGACTTTGATTTGGGTTGTGGGGATACATTGTAATGGGCTAGTGTGTCAGAATTTGACAGTTTAGGGAGGCTAATACTGTATAGCCGTTTGACTTTCAATCTGTATATTCAGATTTGATAAATAAAATTTACATTCTCAAAAAAAAAAATATTTGAGTGTTTTCCACAATTTACTCCTCATTTAGTACCCAACATAATTTATAATGACTAGATTGTCCTTTTAATACACGATCAATATTTTTTTCTGTCAGATTCAATTGATTCTCCTTGAAATTTGCACGTGTAAAAATACGGGAATTGAATAATCTAAGATTGCAATCTGTGAAGCTGGAAAAATTGGCTGCCTGACACGTGGATCGAACAAGCGAGGTCAAAAAAGTTGAATTCTTCGCCATGTGATCAAGGTTTTACAAACCTGATTCTTTATAATCTGATAAATTATTAGTTTTAGACCCTTAATTCGATCCTAACTTTTGCTTAGGCTTGGATTCACAAGTGCATCCTATGTCTGCAAACCAAGGTTGCATGGATAGAGACACAAGTGTCGATTACAATACTGTAGGGATACGTGGCATTGTGAAGATTGAAAAAATCACAGATATAGATCGGTCATGGAAACAGAAACTAAGTTATCTTATTTATATATTTACATGTCTAATTATGATATTTTATATTTTATTTCTAATGCTAAAGGTGTTGAAAGAATTTTGGAGTGAGTTAAAAAGAGGAAACTATAAAGAATTAGTGGATTATGTGTTAAAATCATTTCACTAATTTTTTTCACTTATTTTAAGTTCATTTGATGGAAGAATAATCAACTCTAATTGAACTTTTGAATCTTAGAGGAACCTATAAAGTTTCTTGTTCACATTTTATAGAGAATCAAACTTGTTTAGTTTGTATAGAAATATCCAATGAGAATCCAATAAGTAACAAGAATTGTATCGAACACAAGTTCCTGACTTATTTCAAAGAATCGGTGCATTCATATAGCTGCCAACTAGTTAATAGGGGGTCAACCAAGTGGATGTTATAGGATCTGACCCGATCCAACCAAATTTTGGAGAGGCAAATTATAAATTATCCAACGTTAGAAATCTCAAATTATATCTCAAATTATATTATAGGTGAGTGTTACGAAAAGAATTTCGGAAAATTTTACTACAGGCAACAAAAAATTCACCTTTATAATTTTATTTATTACAGTCTTATCTACGTCAACATAAATTGATTCATCCTAACCAACACTTCTTTATATATTTTTCATTTTTTCTTTTACCTTTTCTCATCGCCCCAACGTTGCTTCTCCCTCAATCCTGACCCCGACTCAGAGTAATTCGCGGGTCGATTTGCACAGTTAAGTCGTCGTGGGGGTCAGAAGGGGGCACCCCCTCCCGGGAGTCTCAGAGGCTGAGCCTCAGACCAATTTTTTTGGATCGACTTTTTGCAGATCTCATTTGCTCGTGCTCACAATGAGCTTTGTTTGGGTTTGTGATCGATATGGTATTTAGATCAGAAAAAAATGAGAATCATTCGATGCCGTTGAACGGAAGTCTATTGATGATGGCGATGTTGACTGCGACTCATGATCACAATCCTATGTGAAGCCTGAGACTATGGTCGTAGTCTTTTATTAGAAGACTGGGACTATGGTCATAATCCTTTTATTAAATGAAATTAAGACATTTTATGAGAACTGCGATCATTAGATTGGAAAATTATGTTTTTTAAAGGACTGTGATCATGGTGCCAGTCCTAATAAAAACGTGACAGTCCTAATAAAAACTAAAAAACAAATTATTTTTGTAAGGATTGCGATCATGATCGCGATCTTATAAAGACTCAGAAACATGTTCTAATAATGAAGACTGAGATCATAGTAAAAAATAAGGCATTTTGTGAGAACTACGATCATGGTGACAGTCTTATAAAAATCAGAAACATAACATTTTTGTGAAGATTGCGATCATTATCGCAATCTTTAGAAATATGACATTTTTGTGAGGAGAAAAAGTATAATATTTTTGTGAGGACTACGATCATGGTCGCAATCCTTAGAACTAGAGTACCAATAGTCCACATTTTCGAAGCGGTCTACTTTTTTCGAATCGATTATTACGTGACATTTGCGTCTTTCACTTTTAGGAACGTTTTTGCGCTTGACACGTGACACACCTGGTTGATTTAAAAAAGATATAACTGAAACAAATAAAATTATAAAACTAAACATTTTTTTTCTATTACAATCTGACAAGAGGCTGCAGCGAGAAACCGCAAAATTTCTTCCGTATCAATAGCATTGGGGTCACGTGACAGTGAGATCCCAACCTAACGCCCTCTCTCTTTCTCCCCTGGGTCTGAAGCAGGAGAGAAAGGAGAGGAAGGGTTTTAACTTTTAATCTAGAATTCTCGTTTTCTTTTTTCTTTTTTCTTTTTTCTTTTTTGATCTAGGGTTTCACTTTCTTCCAATCGGAAACCTTGTTAAGAAACCCTAGATCCTATCAATATCTCCGTCCCATCGATGGCCTCCGATCACTTCGACATCTTCGAGATCTACGCCAGATACTGTGGTAAGTTCTTTGCTTTCTCGTTGGATACTTTATAGTTGTTTCCCTTCTGTTAATGTAGTTGTTCTTTCTCAAAGATTATGAAGAAATGAGCTGGGAATTCGAAGAAAGAACCCATCTTTGATTGATTCTGACTTCAAGATTGTGTCTTGTGTTGGTAAAGATGTGAATTATAAACGGAACATCATTGAGTGTGATGGAAGATAGCTTGATTATGGAGAAGTTTGATAAAAGTCGAAGCTTTTAGCCGTAGGAACAGTGGGGGTTTGTGGTATTGGTTCGTTGAGTTGAATAGGATGACATATGAATTGATTAGAGAAGACAGGATGAGACAAGAAGAGACGGGTGTTAACTACTGTTAAGAGGCTGTTTGGGACAGTGAGA
The DNA here is from genome assembly GCA_038442645.1 of Agave tequilana. Lineage (NCBI taxonomy): Eukaryota > Viridiplantae > Streptophyta > Magnoliopsida > Asparagales > Asparagaceae > Agave > Agave tequilana. The sequence continues at coordinate 33,605 of JAVJIF010032997.1, read as the reverse complement.
TTTTCTAAAGAAGAAACAATACCCTGTGACCAGTAATCATTTCACAATAGCATATTCCACTGACAGAACCGTTCAAATTGTATAACTACTGAAGGCTATAACTGAGAAATCTCGACACGAGACCTCCCGGTAAGTGATCATGGAGATAAAAGTGGACAATCGGAACATGGTGGCATAAGAGAAAAAATTGACAAGTGCACAAGGGAAAATGTTTTTCTTACCAATAGCATTGCTGTGCTAATGTTCTTTATATAGAACTATCTAATCAACTGTATTAGATGTAATGCCATTTTCAGAGAAGGACTTATTTGTTTCCATCAACAGCCATTAAGCATATACGTCACAGTGTTATCAGATTCATGGTATGGTAGGGGGACGTGTGTATGCAACTTTAAATGGTATAGAGTATGAAGGAGGTCGGCTTAATCGGATCGGTATTTAGGGTTATGGTGCACTTGGGAGCATCACTAGGGCCATTGATAATTGTGCATGTACTTTATGTGTCTTTGGTGAGTGTATTTGTAGACATGTAAACTAGGAATTAAGAATTATGATAACAGAACCTTGCATAAGCAAAGTTTAAAATATACCTTAATAAAAAGAGAAAGAGATGATCATGATTCTGGTTAACTTGAATAATCAAAATTCAAAGTCCATGCTATAAAGCCAACAAACAGAACAAGTCTTAAAGACTGTGAACCAGTCTAATAAGGAAAGGATAAGTACCATAGCAAAATATTTCATTGAAATAATTAGTCATTATTGCCTGGTTTTAGCGAGTTGGATGGTCATGAATAGTAACACACGAAAATAAAAATTCAAAGGGGATGGTGGTAATTAGTAAGCATTGTTCTAAATCCTTAGTTTGTTGAGATTTTTGTGAATAACCACATCAGACCCATAAAGATATGTGAATGCTGAATAGACATGATCAGGGTTCTGTTTCATCTATAACACAAATTGGTAGCTCAGTTAAATATGATTATCTCGAATTTTGCTTCAGTTTATTCTCATAATTTATAAACATTCAACTTCTTCATTTTGCGAAATATCAGATAATGGGCTGATTATTTTCCATAATTTTAAATAGACTAGTACCCTAATGGATACAACAGTGTTATCTGAGAGTCACTTCTGATAACCTCCCTGTTGGGGTGGGAGAAATTTTACAACATGAGCTAAAGCTCATTTGGTTATAGTGTTCTAAATGGCGGACACAGCGGCTACATCGGCCGGAAAAATTTATCGGAGATGGGGATATATCGGGGATATTTTCAAAAATCGGATGTCAAATCGGACTGTAAATATACATATCTTCTTATCTTAAATCGCATCTCAATAAGACAATATATGCATAAATTATATAAATTTACATAAAACATCATACTTATATGTTTAAGATGTACTTAACTTGATAACTTGCATTGAGCCTATGATCCATAATCACTATCCAAGTGTAGAATCTTCAAAAATGCCACATTGCTACATCACTCGAATTCTCCAAATACCTAACCTAAAAATTTGGTGTAAAACGCTATATCGGGTCCAAAATCACCGAAACTGCGGCCGATATATCGGGTCCATGCCTATTTATCGGCGATTTTGGATGAAAAACGCTATATCGGTTTGGATGTTCCAAATTATTGCGGCTAGGTGCCGTAAACACAATATCGGCGCAATTTCGGGAATATTTAGAACACTGGTTGGTTATTACATCAGGTATTGGTCATTGATCTTCAGACAATTTAGCTACTATTAGAAGGTTCAGTGGTTGGTTCTCATTGCAATTAATGGGTCATTGTGGTTTATTCCCGGTCACTTCCTTTGGCCTTAGCCAAGCAAGAAGTAGAACTTGGGCAAACTTGTGAGAAATTGTAATAAGATCAACTGGTCATAAGGAGGCCTCAGTTGTATATTCCTGTTATTTGCATGGAATTGAATTTAATGCCACTTTTAACTCCTGATAAATGCAGTCTTTATCAGGTGAGTTGCTCATAGACAGTTTCACATTTACAGATTTGATCTTGCTCCAAATAAAGTGAACTGGCTAATCAATGTGTCTTGAAGTCTATCTTAGTCCTTGGATATTCAGATTTTTTTTGCCATCTGTTTTTCAAACTTTTTTGTTGGAAGTATTGAGCATTATATCATAAGCTGTTTGCTTCTACTTTAATATTTTAAAATATATTCATGTTTATCATGATAGCATATATATATATATATATATATATATATATATATATATATATATATATATATATATATATATATATATATATATATGTCTGTCATGTTTTATCTTGGCTTGTTCCTGGTGTCTTCGTTAGAAATTATGCAATACTCGCGTGTCTTATACTAAGGTAATTTTCATGTTGTCATATCTAGATATTGTTTTAAGACGCGACCATGGAAGCTTCAGAGAGATGTTAAATATGCTATCAATATCGTTGGAATCAAGAGGGCAGATAAGGTAATCATTTTCTGCTATATCTTATTACACCTACAAACATGTGGAAGATTGTTATCGCTGTTTATCTATTTCTTAAATGTCATTTCTTTTGACGTTGAGCTGTGAATAACATCCATGTGGATGGGTGTTTGGTCATGCCAGTACCTCAATACATGGAAGTTGACCTGAAACTCTCTTCCATGAAGTTTATACGTGTCAGTACCTAACATATGCTCCATGTAGAGCAGTGCACTGTGTGCTTCTCTGTGGTTCTTTCGTAGAAAGGCACACTATTCTATATGAGGTTGATTACCTAAGCCCATCATTAAGAGCTATTAAAAACGTTCACATGGACATTTTTTTTATAAGTTAGGTAAATGAAATGAGTATGCGCAAAGCCGCAAAACTGTATATTTTTGTAGATTATCTATTGCCATCTTTTGGGGCTAAACAAACAGACGAACATACAGCCCGACCCACCCACTAATACACAGGTACACCAGGCCGCTTGCTTGTGCACGGGCACACACACATCAGTGCAGATTATCATCTTCCATTTTGGGGTTTGAACACACACACACACACACATCATGTGTGCATGCGCATGTGTGGATGCATGTGTGTCTTTTGCATGCACATGCTTTGCTGTCACATTAAGTTTCTATATGGTCCAAAAATCTTCTGCTAATTATCATTCTCACATTTGATTTTCAGGGATGCAATTTTCAATGATCTTTCCAAACTCATGTCATGCCTTGACTTGTCTGTGGGTATTGATTTTTATTTGTCAATGTCTCTACTAGCTTTTGAGTCTGCACTGCTGTTCATGAAAAGTACATCTCTGTAATAATAATTATTTTGTAGGTAGATTCTCGTCAGTTTAATTGCTTTTATGATTTTGTCTTCTTCACGTGTCGTGAAAATGGACAAAAGAACATCAGTAAGATATTTCCTTCGATTTTTTTCAGCTGCTACTTATTTCAACATGTCTCTGTAAACCTGACTTGTATTGATGTAGTCTTGAATGATTTTCAGCTGTAAGCAGGGCCATTTCTGCATGGAGATTAGTTTTGACTGGAAGGTTTCGGTTGCTTAATCAATGGTGTAATTTTGTTGAGGTATTGATTCCAGTGTGTGATCCTTTTAGTTTGACCATTGTAGATACCGATGCTAAGATTGATTTTTGTTTAAGTAGATTTAGAGCCTTGTGGACATCCATGAGCACTACTTCTATTTCCACATGCTCTTGGTGGTTGTCAAATAGGCTAAGTCCCATTTCTCCTTTCCATGGGTGCATATTATAGCATTGGAACTAGTTTGTGTTCCACATACATTGCCACTTCTTTGCTCATTAAATGGCACTACCGGTCACACATTATATTCTCTTGTTTTTAATGCTTTTCTCATTATAGTTGATTGTTCCTTTCACCTCCTTTTCCTAATTAAACTAGGGGCACCAAAAGCATAATATATCTGAGGACACATGGCAACAACTGCTGGCTTTTAGTCGCTGCGTAAATGAAGATCTTGATGGTTATGATCCTAAAGGTAATTAAAATCACGTTGTAGTGTTGGCATATGAAGAATATTTGTCTGCCTTCATTTCTTGGTTTTCTACAATTTTTTTTACAATCTCAAGGGGCTTGCAGCTGACTGCTTTGGTTCTTTCTGCAGGTGCTTGGCCTGTTCTCATTGATGATTTTGTCGAGCACATGTACAGGTTTGTCCTTCTTCACTATGGTATTGCTTAAAGCTGTTGCCAAAATCCACCCCCTCCCATTTTTACTTGCAAACTTTTTGATAGGAAAAATTCATTTAATAAAAAATTCATGTTACTGGTTATTGTTTTTATAATACAAGCATGGTTTCTTGTATCTTTTCACTTGGGCTGGAGATAATTTCTGATATCATTGATCTTGAATATTGGATATTTCATCTCAAAAATTCTTTTTAGTAAACTTTTGATGTAGGTATAATAATATAACCCTTCCAAGGTAACGAGATACATTAGTAGTAGTTACACTGGCATATGCAATTTGGAGATGCCAATGTGGTAACACCAATAACAATACGCATTTCCTATAATTTTTCATTGTTAATAATAATTTTTTATAATAACTAAATTATAATTTTACATTAGATGCACAACAACATTTCACACATCTGAGTTTGTATATGGATAGGCATCTGAGTTTGTATATGGATAGGCCTGGTGGCTTCTAACTACAGTTTAACTTTTTAGCGGAGGAACTTATTATGCCTCATCATCGTCTGTACCATGGTTTGTTATGTTTGATATGAAATATAATGCGCGCGCGTGCGCATGTTTCATAAATACTTTAGTTTAGCATGAAAAGGAAAGAAAAATGAAAACCCTGCAATACCTGACACAGAAGAATCTGGCTAGTGTAAAAGAAAAGGTATCCAGAATTTAAAATATATTAGAAAATTGAGAAGACCGTGTAGGTTAGAAAAGCCTCCAAGGCTGAAAGCTATCTATATAAACCCTACCTGGCTCTTGCTGAAAGCCTGCAGATTTACAATTTTGTTATCAAACCTACTTGTGTAGTTCAGGAAGTGTTCGGGTTTTATCAGGTTGATGCAAATAGGCCGTGCTTTCGGGTTTCATAATAGTTTAACAATTTTCTTTTCCCTTTTTGAATGTTTTTCTTTCTGAGTTTCTATAGTTAACCGACTTAAGATAGTGCTAAGAATGGAATCATTTTTAGTAACTAATTACTATGTTTACATTAAGTGGGTGTTTGGTTAGATGGGAGGGAATGAAAGTGAGAGTCACTTTTATTTTGCTAGTGAGGCCCATTCCAAATAAGTAGGAGAGTGAAAAAATTTGTTTGTATTTATGTAAGACCAAGCAGGGAAGTGTAAGGAGAGAGATCATGCGACATTAATATCTCAATATAGTAACATTTATTGTCCCTCTTTCTCATTACACTAATTACCCTATTATTTTATGCCTTGGATTCACTTTTCAACTTTCATCCATGACTCCGAAATTTCTAGAGAGAAAGTTACATTCAAAACTTCGAATTTATTGTCCTTCTCTCTCCTACATGGCAAAAGACACTTCTCCACGTTCAAAACTTACTTCACTTGAAATAAACATTTGGAATGATTGAAAGTGCTTCACTTTCACACTTCCACTACCACTTACATCTTATCCAAACACTAAGCATACAAAAAATGCCTCCTTTATGTAGTAGCTGGTTAACCATTATAAATTGCAGTAATTATCTCATTTTTAGAAATTGAGTATTCAATATGGAAGCACATTTTTATTAGTTATTACTATGAACAAATAGACAATTCATCCTGTGCTTCTTGTGCATGATGTTGCGTATTGTCACAATAAAAAGAGTAAAATGTGAGGCAGTACCTATAACATTGTTTTTATGTGATGCATGGGTGGTATTCAAAGATTGGATCAGAAGGCCAAGTAACAACCAAATGAAAGGATATCAGTTTTAGCATCAAAAGAGTACTTAATGCCTGTGCAAGGTTTGTAGGAACAGGTCATTATTAGGACTCAAGACCATGCATGTCATTCTTTATTATTCAAAACAAGCATTCTTCAGCCTCGGTACAACTTTCCTTGAAGGTCAAGAGATTCTTTTGCTGCTTCTAAGTGGCCTTCACTTGGACCATCTTTAGCTGTCTAAAAAGTGTGGCACAGTCCAATTTTCTATTTATACTGTTGGTTTATGGATTTGGTTTCACTGAGCTTTGGTTTTGTTTGGGTGGGTCTAACGGATAAAACTGAAGCCTACTTGAGCTGTGACCCCTACCCAGTTAAAATGGGTTTTGCACATTTGAAACTAATTTTGCGGTCAGGTTCTACTAATTTTTGAGCCGATACCCTTTTTTTTAACTGGATGGGTTGTGTCAAGTTTGAGTAAAAATATCCTAATCGGTTGACATGACAGCCCGAATGCAGGTAGCCAAGAAGTACCCAAGAAGTCCATATCAAATGTATGTTGGAAATGGATGATGATACCTTGGCATTGTTATGACTTCCATAGTCTTTACCTAATTTGCTATTAATTAAATTACTAAAAGTATTTCATAATTTGTTTTAGTTTGTCTGGTCGATGCAACAAGTCATTACACTTCACTTTTAATTGGCATCCATTCGTCACCCTTACATATTCTTTCCGTGATGCAGAATCAATCAATCCAACAACTGTAGCAGTCAGGAATTCTGTTGCAGTTGCGAAGACATGGATACACCTGGCATAACTAGCACTTTCAGTGGTAATATATATTAATCTTCCGTGGTCTGTAAAGCAGACATCGATTTTAGAACATGGAGGGTTTCAGCGTGGCATACCTCTACCTGCTTTTATCCCAGATTATTGTATATTTCGCAGGATTGAACTTGCTTCCTGGATCTAAAAGAAAACTCGTTGTGGACACTGATGGCCAATGTGACGCGATACCCATGTCTTATGAGAACTATGCAACCCAAGACCATTTAATGAAACCCAAGCGAGCAAAGCAGATGCAAGTTCTCAAAAAATATGGGTGTTGGGATGCTGATTTGGACATGTGTGGGGCTGATGGCACGGTAGATTCTCAAGCTGACGCAAACAGGCATAATGCACTTGGCTGCCTGCAGACTTCGCCTTCAGCCTGCGCAGTAGAAGATTGCCTCTCTAAAGGCTTTGAAGGTCATCTCTCATGTTTTCAATTTGATCAGAAGAGCAGACTATCATACACATAAGTTATCCCAGGTTTAAAAAGCTTGAAATATCCTACATGAGCTTATGCTTAAATTATGTGTTGTCTTGCTGTTGCCCACTTTTACTGCAATCTATTACTTTGCGCAAATTTTTTTTTTTTTTTTTGTATTTTGTGCATGGCACTTTTGAAGCCTGCAATTATTTTCTTTCCTTTGTTGTGCTTGGATATTAATGAATAAAGGTTTTATAATATTTATTTCTTCGTGAGCATTTCTCCTCTTTGTAAAATTTGTTGCATGATTAGATCATTATTAAAGTCAATACTAGTTTGGAAATTGACACATCTTGTGGCGATGAATTGAAGCATTGATGAACTCACATAAAATGAGATAGGACATGTTTCTTTCAGCCCTTCTGGCTGCATTCTATATAGAAGACTGACCTGGAAGCTGTGATATGAAACATAAACAGATTAAATTGAAAGGGCCATCTAAAACTTTGGCCCAATTATTGTTGAAGAATAAGCGGTTACAAATGAGCACAAACCCTCTCCACACCACTCTGAACAATCTTCAAACTCAACAAAAAAAATGGTCTAGAGTTTACAGAAAATATGCATAATGGTATTGCTGTTGCTATGAGTTAGAGATGGAGGTGCCTACATAACCAAAGCCCATGATGACGAAAGCAATCGCTTGAAGGTAGATGTATACGTAGTAGTAGTCCTTTTGGAAGGCGATATCATAGGACGCGCAAAGGAAGAGGAACACCGCAAATCCTAGTTCGGAGAAGTACACCCTGAGAAACAGAACACAAACGCATTGAATGTAACTGGCATGTTCATCTGAAATAGATCCATTTGACTTGTTAGAATTGTGCTTACCTCTTTTTAGGCCTGATTGAAGTTAGTTCAGGCACACCATTTTCAGGCCTTGCCTTGAGAGCATCGCCTAATTTTTCTGTCACAACCCATTCGTTCACATTTCCTGTCTCCATTAGGCCAATCAGTGTTGCCTTCATCCGATGCATAGACATAACATTCTCAAACAGGATCCAGAATGGCATTATATGAATAGAACTGTGACATATAGATCAAAGCTTTGGATATAGACAAACCTTATACGCAACAGAGGTGCTTAAGAATATAAACCTGTGGTGGTTGCATACCTTGGATTTCTAATGGCGTTGAGGATGGAAATAGTTGTAGGGATGTACATAACACCCCATAATGGTATGGTGACTTCGGGAACCATGATGGATACTGGAATTACGATGCAGTAGAAAGTAAAAGTGAGGATGTGGGATATAATCTTTCTCACAAAGAAGAAGCTGTAGATCACATATAGCTTCTTCCATATGGACACTTCCTGCACGAAAGAATTTTATGCATGAGATATATTAGAGAGCTAGGATCTAACTATATCCATACAACTCGCAACTCAGAACCTTGTCGATGCAGAAACTTCACCTTTGTTGTCATCGTTTCCCATATGACTTTCCTGAATAAATTTGCAGCACCACAAGTCCACCGGTGCTGCTGGTGACGATAAGCCTGGAAAGTACTCGGAAGTTCACTCTTAACCTGCAGGTGAACAATGTTACTACATGTCCCTGATCATTTACCTGTCTGTTGAGGCTAAAATCGAAAGGGAATAATACCTTAACATCACCGACATATAAGAACTCCCACCCTCGGAGACTTGCTCGTACAGCTAAATCCATGTCCTCCACAGTAGTCCTTTCCTTCCAACCTCCAGCTTCATTAATAGTTGATATTCGCCAAATGCCAGCAGTCCCTAGAAACATGATCAATATTATAAGAAGACTTTGTTTCTTCTCTTTTTTTTTCTCCTTCTCTTTTCTTTTTTTGGGCAATGGAATTTTTTAAATTTCCTGATAGAACTTTTCCTTGAAATATTCATCATCAGAAACAATATTTTGCATATGTTTTTTGGATTACAATCATGAGTGTCATTGTCCAACAGCATACATAGTGTTAGACATGTCAGTTCCCTAGAAACCAGCAGAAAGACATGGATACACAATTCATTAGTGAAATATACATATATCAGACATATTTTTCAGAGAAATTATCTGACATATATTGTGTTGATTTTGTTTTCCATTTGCGTATGGAAAGAGCTCAAAGAGTCAACAAAATCTTGCCTTGCCCAATTATTTAGAATCACGTTTTGTTTACCCTTGCCCATTGCTACCACTAAGCGCATCTCAATTCTTCAAAGAAATAACGAATAAAGAACTAAATATATGACACATTTGTCGAGAAAGACAAATTACTAGAATTATACTGCAATTTCTATCCTCCATATTGCTACATTTTGCGGCCCTTTCTCCCTTTTTTTAAAGGTGAATTCAAAATAATTCCATGACAATTGCCTCTTTATCAGTAATTACCTAGACTTGCAAAAGGAGAAGTTCTGGTTTACCATTGAAGCCGAAAAAGGCATAGGTGGATGAACCTGCCTCTTGCTCCACTTTGAAATGGTAATCAAGAGAAATCTTCTGTATCCTTGTCATCAAGCATTCTTCATAGTTCACTGCAAAATTGCCCGGTAAATGCCACATCAGCAACTTCCTGTCAATCGCAGAAATAATAATACATCAGGACGCATAAAAACTTTTGTGATCATGGGGTATGGGGTTTGCATATACAGAAGAGGTTTTTACAGGGTTCTGGAAATAAACACCTAGAAAATTCAAATATGCTTAACAAGGGAAAAAACCTTTTTCGTTCAGCAACTTAGGAAGATCTCCTTATCGCAATGAAAGAAAATAAGAAATGAACAGGGTCTGCTTTATGTATAGTAACACCCCCCCCCCCCCCCCCCCCCCCCCCCCCCCCGCGGCATCTATGTTATAGCTTACATGGTCGTGATGGTAATTTCATTTGAAAGAACTTTTCAACTTGATTTCTGAATTAAGCTACATCAGTACTTACTATTGTGGATTAAGGCAATGTTGATGGTTGCAAGGCTGGCCCATCACAGAGCTGAACAAGAAAAAGGATTCATGTAGCCGATCCCAATGATTTGTTATATAGATTATGTTGTTGCTGTTGCTCCTGATTGTACTGTTAAAGAAAGGACCCTCTTTTCTGTAGTTCCCTTTAGCTAAGAATTTAGTCCCAACTTGCATTGTTTACTTTAAGCTGAGAACCAGCTTATGATTTTGGTAGAAAGGAACTCTCATAATACAATGTTTACTTTAGTTGTGAACCAGTTTATGAAAAGGTCTTTGTGCTGATGATGAAACTTCATTTTAACTGCTAGAAAGGGTTAATTTCCATGCATCCAAACTTCTTGAATGTCCTCAATTTACCTAATACTTATTATGAACATCTCATTCCTATATGCACAGTGCAGTTGTCCTGCTGCTTTATTCTCACCCTCCATAGTCTGAGCAGTTTCTTCGAGTTAGATTTATTACTAGCATTTCTTCGACTCTGTAGACCATTGTTCATTTGAAAACCGGTTCTTTTCCTGTTAAATGGTGAGTTCAAATTTGCATATGATGCAATGGTCCTTTTGAGACTAATTATCATGTGTCTCCTTTTGATGGCTATGATTAATGTAGACTGGATGTGCATTTTTGTATTGTTAATAACTTAATGCGTTTGTCTACATAGGATACACCAAGTCAATGATATGCATGAGTCATTTGCATTATTACAAGTAGTGTCATTTACATAAGATTCACCAAGTCAATGTTATGCATGATGTCCTTTGCATTATTATAAATGTCTTCTACTGTTTCCTGCCTATATTCTTTAGCTTAATGTTTTTCTTATCTACAACTTTGTTCAAAATGACAATCTTTTCACAAACTAACATGATTCATTAATCTTTATACAGTGTTGTTATGCACAAATGAATCCAAGGAAATCACATTTTCTATCTATAATTGTACATTTAAGATTCATATTAGATTCTTAAAAGTGCTTACCGAAATCCCATCGAGCCTGAACGAGAGCGATCCTGGAATTGTGAACAAGAAAAGGGATAGTTTTCAAGAGGAAGTCTGAGTCTGGTTGGAAATCAGCATCAAAGATGGCAACATATTCACATTGTTGGACATAGATATGCTCCATCCCTTTTCTCAAAGCCCCTGCTTTGTACCCTTTCCTGTTGTCTCTCACTTCATAGGCTATGTTCATGCCTTTGCTTTGCCACACCTTGCATTCAAGTGCCACCAAATCCTAAAGAAAAAAGAAAAAAGAAAAAAGAAGAAGATGAAGTAAGCCAGATATAAATCATAAATCAGCATCAAAACCTTTAAATTGATAGGCTGATAAATATTTTGTATCATATGTTATTATTGTGTCAGATATTATTGTAACGATAAAAGTGAATTGTAACTTAGCCCCATAATAATGGGATAATATTTTATAAGTCACATGTGATTCATTTCCTTCTATCTTATTGTATCACACTGTTTAACATGGTTTAAAACCATGATTAGGATGACAGGTCATCTTCTAAGATAATTGTAGGTTGCATTATTTTCAAAAACAAATCTGTTGTCCAAGTTCTAGTATTATCAATGCCAAGTTGAATTTTTTAATTCCTTGCACTTAGTCTCCCAATTCATTAGTTCAGACTTTGTCCATGATACCATGGTTTTTAAAGTTGATATCCTACAAGAGTATCCAATGTCCGACAATTTTTCCCCCACATTCATTGGTTCAGGCGTGTGTTTGATTCCTTCCATCTTGGATAGCAGACCCCATTGCATACATATGGACGTTGATATTCTTGTTGTTGTTCTAGAACGAATCATTCTATAACTCAATCTCCTGCTTTATCACTGATTTTAGCGGCATTTACAACATTAAATGGATTCACAGAGTAGTTTCAGTGTCCTCTTAAGTCACCTAAGCATAAAATATGCCATTGTTTTTGAGTGACAAAGCAAATGGTATATTTGTTAGCATATTATGCCATTGCAGTGCAGACAAAGGCTTATATTTTACACTTTCACTTTTTCTACCGTACCTTTTTCCTTATTGGATTGCACTTTTCTTTTTCTTAAAAATAAAAAAAAAAATACATTCTAAGTTTGATTATTGTTTTCCTTCTTTATCTGATAGTTGTTTTGATCACAACAAATCATTTGTAAAATTGTTTTGGCAAGTATTATTGAATGATCAGATATGAATTAATATTTAATCTAATTCCTGACAGTTGTAAATCACCCAAGATTCTTATGAGCTCCCATCTCTTATAGCTAGTGAGTTGGAGTACTTTAGCTAGATAAACTTTTTTTTACCAACTAATATATGTTTATTAACATAGACAGACAGATCCACCTCTAATGTAATTATGCAAGCAGCATGAGGTCTTGTCTTGTTACCCTCTCTTTCTTTCTATTCTCTCTTTTTGGCTCGTGCAATCCCATGTGCAATTAAACAAAGAAACTCGAGCTATGTAAGGGGGGGACAACTGATGCATTAATTTTATGTATTGTTCAAAAAGACAAAAACGGTACACTTTGGACACAGCCAATTGGCTCTCCATTGCAGACACGTGCGAGTGCTCCACATGTAATGAGCATTCCCTTCTCCTATTAGTTCCGGTCTTTAAACTTAAAAAAAAAAAAGAATTTTTTTGGGAAAAAATGAGAGTATTTTGACGTAATTTTTACCTTGACAAGTGGGTCTGTGGAATCATCCAGGACTTGAATTATCATTCGATCAGACGGCCAAGTGAGCCCACACGCTGCTCCAATGGAAAGCTTGTACACCTGCACGCAGATCGCACGCACACAAAACTTTCCCAATTTCACAACCCTAATTTGTATGAGAGAGAGATCTTTTCTAAGCTAACCTACCTCCTTCTCATTGTACATGGGTATCTGGATCAAGACCATGGGGTATGCCAAGCTCCCCATCTCCTCATCTCCCCCCATGGGCTCCCACTTGTACCGCTTCTCCGGCTTTCGCCGGAGAAGCTTCACGACGACGCTGACGGCCGCCATGAACACCGCCTCCACCACCAGCATCACTGACATGGCGAGGCACATGGCAATCATGACTCTTAAGGCCGGTGCAATCACTCTTGCGCGCACTTGTTTCCATGTAATATAAAACTGACTTGAGTGTCGGAGGGTCTCAGCCGTCTCAGAGACGAACTCTAAGCATTTAGAGATCGAGAGCTCAAGATAGCGAGTTGAGTTGCCTACAAAAAAACAATGTTAACACACAGTGTAAATGACGATAGAGAAAGAGCCTGAAGCATGAGATTGTTACCAACGCGAAGAACGGGGAGACTCGTGCCTTCGGCGGCGGCGGCGGCGGCGGCGGTTGCGGCGATGATGCACAAAGAGAGAAGCAATGTGGCCCTTATCGCTCTCATCCTTCTTCTTGGAGAGTCTTTCTTACTCTAATCACATAAGATATTTGGAGCTCTCTTCCGACCTTTCTTTTTGTGAAGTGTGCTAGAGATTGGGGGAAGGGGGTAGCTTGAGGGAGCACGCTTTAAAGTCCTATATATTCTAAATCCTTCTGGCACAATCCCCATAAAAGCTATTGAGCAGTGGATCTGATGTTGAGTTTGTGAAGATCAAATTTCTCTTTTGCCTAGTGTGTGGTTCACACGTGGGAAGAGGGTAGGAACAACGATTTGGCACGTGAGAAAGGGGTATGGGTCCATTACCTTTGTTATCATAGGATTAGGTGGTATAGGTCCATTACCTTTATGATCATAGGTTTGCGTAACGGATATTGCTGCCCCAAAAACACGCGGAAAGCATTCACCAAATATTTATAAGTGTGCCATTATTTTTTCGCACATCTACGGTCGTGAAAAAGTATAACATGCCCTTCATCTTTTTTCATTTTTCTCTTTCTTTTCTGACGAATGCCAATGAGACCCCCCGACCACCCCCCCCCCCCCCCCCCCCCGCCTTCCCCGCGAGCACCGCCCCCTCCCCGACCCTCGATCTCCCCCTTTCCCGACCTCTCTGTTCCGCTGACTCCGGTCGAACAATGTTACCTCTGTTCGGCCGAGAAGGCGAGAGGGCGCCGGGGAGGGGGGAGGGGAGCCGGACGGGGAGGAGGAGAGGGGGCGGTACTCGCGGGGAGGCAGGCAGGAAGGGGAAGGAGGAGGGGAGGATAATTTGGTGATTTTTAAATTTTTAATAGGTGATTTTGTCACTTTGTTCGGAGTGCGGCTATTCACACCTGCAAAATTACTTAGCACACCTACATTTTAAGAAAAAACTCGTTGGACAGTATTAACCTTAAATTAAAAGACCAAAATAGACATTGATTAACTCTAATATTACAGCTAGAAGAAATTCTATTTCTAAACACATACAAATAATTGCTAAATACACTCATCCAAATCCTACCCTTAATCAATCGTACTTCTTTTTTATTTTTTAAATATATGCTTCTTCTTCATCTATACAAACTCTAAAAAATTTCTCGGCATCTATACCATCAAAAAATTTCCACATTGATAGTTATGGACAAACAAATAATATCATAAGAGCATCACAATGACCAAAAAGTAAGTTTCCCCTATAATTCATTAAATTAAATTGTTTTTCCTTTTCGGGTGATTTTGCATTACTAATTCATCATAAATACTTTGTGGCTGACCTTTCTACACTTCATGCCACAAAATAAAAACGTGTCTCTCTTCCTCTCAATTGGAGATTTATTAGTTTTTATTTTTTATTTTTAGATTATTGGGTAGAAATTAAATATCTATTAGCTTAGCAAATAAACTTACATAATTTTTTTTGTTGATCTAACACATTATAGATTTCAACCTCCCAGTCAATAGGGTTTAGACTTTTCTTTTATAATTTTTTAAAAAGATGTTTTTTCTTAAAAAAATATTGAACATTTTGATAAAAAATTTTAATTAAAATAATCTAGTGATACAACTCAATACAATACACATGTGACACAATACTAAATAATTTGTCATCCATAATACATGCTTTTTCTTCCCCTAGAAAAAATATATGCATGAAATATAATGTGTATTAACACTATTCTAACAAACTAATTAACGCAGACATTTATACATGTTGATGTCGTACACAATACTGAATGTCGATGGTCTGATAAGTCATACTTTTTAATTAGATTTGAGCTAAACATTACTTAAAAAAAATTTTACTATTGAAGATTTTATTGTTTTTTTGGCAGACAAATCATTGAAGAGGATTGCTTTCAAGTTGCATTCCTCACGATCTAAAGAAACACAATTGCATGATTATGCTGACGGCGCCTTCACAACTAATTTCACAAGTCTCTGTCTATAACAATTAAATCTTTAATTTATTATTTCATTTGTATTTCCAAAAAAAACAAAGAAAAAAGAACGAGAACACAAAAAAATGCATATACTAAAAACACAATAACAAACAACAATATATATATTAAACGTATCAAAAAAATAAAGAAAAAAAATCCAAAGTCTATCTTTTTTCCACCATAAATAATTTCTCTCTCTCTCTTTTATAATTTCGTCACTAATATATATATATATATATATATATATATTATATATATATATATATATATATATATATATATATATATATATATATATATATATATATATATATATAGGGAGCTGATCCTCTAAGAATGTTTCTCACGGATTTCTGTGAGAACTTTCAGGTGGGTCGTCGGATCTGATAGATCAAATCAAATAAAACTAGATCTCTATCAGATCCGACGGCCCAAGTGAAAGTTCTCACATGAATTCGTGAGAACCGTTCTTAGGGGATCAACTCACTATATATATATATATATATATATATATATATATATATATATATAATATATATATATATATATATATATATATATATATATATATATATATTATTAAAAGACAAACATTACTTAAAAAGTGTTTTATGTTGATTATGGATATTTGATAATATTTTTGTTCTCAAGTCTTCTCTAAGGATGAGAATGAAAAGTTCAATGAGCTTGCCTATGATCCATAAATTTATTTCTCAAAGGTACTTCTTTTACTTCTATATAATTTCTAAATTGTCTTTAAGGGCTATATGAAGATTATATTTATTATTTCAATTAAATAAAATATGAGGAGTTAGTCATTAAACCATAAGGAAAAATAGAAAAGAGTGACATTTTGTACTGTGTGATTCACATGAGAAGACAACTGTAGTAATAACTCAAAGAGTAAGAGATCATGGAAGATCATCTTGTTCTTCGGGAGGAAATTTGTAAAAAAAGAAACTGCCTCTAAACTATAAATTTCTTCCACTCAATAATTTTTTCAAACAAAGGAGTTCAAGTGGGTGTGTCAGAGATCAAATGAAACACAAGAGATCAACAAATGTCAAGCTTCCAAATTCATAAATTGGAATTAGGAATATTGAGAGCCATAGATAGAGAATTGAGAGAGAGGTTGAGAGTTTTCTGATGAGAGAAGGATGGCAAAATTGATATTTTGAAACTTTAATTTGACTTAAGTTGTGAAGTGTAGTTTAAGAAAAGTGAGAGAATGTGGTTAGAAATTTTGTGAACGTATTAAGTATATAAGTGTGTTAAATAATTCTGTGTGTGTGAATAGCCGTACTTCTTTGATCGGTGCCTTAGGGATGCCTTGAACAAACCTTATGCCTTGATCAAACCTTGGGGTGACAATATCCGTGCTCATAGGTTTGTCATGACATGGCTTAGGTTTGTCATGACATGGCTTGACATGGCTTAGGTTTGTCATGACATGGCTTGAGCAAAGGAAGGTATCTATTTATATCATCAGATGATGATATTTTTTTTTACTCTTTAACTTTTTCCCCCTCTTATTTACTTTTTCTGAAATAAGGTTTTTGAGTACTTCTATGCTATCCAAGATATTGAGAGAAAGGAATAAAACACGCTCGTTGAGTTTGTGGCGTTCAGATTTCGGGTTTGGATTTGAGTTTGAGTTTTTCGGTTTTGAATGAGTTAGTTGACTTATGCTTCAATGTTAGTAGGAATGTTACAAATTTTCAAAGACAAAAAAGTTTATATCTAGTCAAAAATCTAATGATTTTATTGTATGCAAGACTGACATTCATTTTTTATAAGCTTTTACATAGCATTGTCATCGTGATATATACTTGCAACTCTCTTTTCTTGGAAGTATTTAATTCCGAGTCTAACTACTCTCGCAGTTTTTACTGGAATAGATTTGTGCCAATTGTCAATGCTAAAATGCAGCGTATCAACTACTTAAATAATTACTTACTAAATGTATGTAATGATGCGAGTTAGGATTTTTGAGCTTTCAATATAGTTTATTTTGGAGGAAAAAGAAAAGAAAACAGGCCACCAATTTCTTGAGCTGGGTGGGGGTCTTTTCTTGGAGAAGAAACCTGAGGCATTGGGTCCCAATTAGTATAATAGAGACTATCAATATTCAAAGAAATAATAATAGAGACTGCAACCAAAAAAAAAGTTAAATAATGTGGGCACAGTTAGGGCTCGTGGATATATGCTATGTATGAAAAATAATTGATTGATATTTGTGTCTAAATTATATGTGTAAATTATTGATTTGATGCTATACTTATAATAATGATGGGAGTTAGGTAGGCCTTCCAATGAATCTCATTGGATGCTACAATGCCAGTAATAACTCTAAACTCTTCCAACTTCTGTGATTTGGGGACACTTTCAGCTAGAACTAGCTTTAGCTCCATTGTATGATCCACAGATATCTTCGCCCAAATGAATTTAACTACAACAGTTAGAGTTGCATGTAGCTCTGTAGTAAACCAAGTAGTTGGGCTCTTATTTCCTGTAGGAAATTGCATGTCGCTCTAACCTCAGCTATCAACTGAGCGCATCAACAGTTTTCACTTTACTCTGGATCACTCGAGCTTCAATAAAAAAAAAACCAAATTACACATGTGGCTTACATGAATGATTGCTTACTGTAGATTGTTTGTTTCGTCAAGGTTGGGCAGAGAGTTTGTTGTCCTCGCCTTGAATGGAAGCCGATGAATCAACTGAGCATCCACGCCCTTCACTGTAGGGTACTATTTGCTCTCGTTTTGCTATTCTTAGACTATCGTATTCTATCTTTGACAAAAAGGGGAAAAAAAAGAAAAAACTCAAATCAGATATAAATTAGGAGACTTTTCAAATCATGTAAGCTTGGAGAACAGAAATAAAAAGACAAGAAAAAAAACCAAACAACTAAGAGTAGGCAATCATAGCCAATCAGTTGATGATAGAGAGATCCTTAGGATAACTTTTGTTGCTTTCCTATGTTGAGCATCAATTTTTTGTAAGTAATCATTCCCATCACAAATAAATTTTTTACGAATGGTGTACTCGTAAAAAATTTCTCCTTTACAAACAATATGACGGTTTCTAATTTACGAAATAAAACCTCGAGTATTACAACACAATTTCCTTGACAACAATCAAAATAATCGTACTACAGAACTAATGACAGTATTCCATGCTCACAACTGACAGTGCAATTCATGCATAAATGAATTGCACTTATATGTAGAAGAGAATTACAGTGATGCACTAATTCAAGACTTGAGAATTCATCTACTTGCTTCCAGCATTGAATGTGCCATAGTAACTGAACCCCAGGGTGAGTAACGTAATCGACTGAGGGAAGATGTATTGGCAGAAGTTCTTGATCTGATACTTGCAATCATATATTGCACATATGACAGAAATATCCCAATCCATATCTCAGCGAAATTAAACCTGACCAGATCAATACATCAGCAGGCTAAATTTGATTTTCATGATAATCGCGGGAAATCTGCAGTAGTTTAGCTGTAGAATTTTCTGTTTTTCATTTTTTATGCAGAAACTATTAGATCTAAATGTACCTTTGTCAGATCTTGATTTTAGGCTTTGAGAAAGTGCTGACAGTTGGTTCAGCCTTCAACTTGTTTCCAGTCTTCTTAGTTACAACCCATTCTTTTGCCCTGTCAGTTTCTAGCAGACCGATGTAAACAGCTTTCATTTGTTGAAACAACATTACTTGCTTGGAGAAGACCCAGAATAAGATAAGATGAAAGAGGGAAGAAATAATGTTAGAAATTAGGACTAAACTGTTCCCTGCATATGTTGTAAATTTCAACAGTATTATCAGCTCGAAACCTGGGAATTCCAGCTGCACTGATCAGAGTAATTGCTGAAGGAACATAAAACACCCCCATCGCGGAATTTCAACTTCAGGGAAATAAAGAGTTAAGGGAAATACAACGGTGTAGAAGATGATATTCACGTTGTGGGATACAACTTTTCGAACGAAGAAGGTGTAAATCTGATGCGAAACAGGAGACCTTATAGTGTAATGAATGAGACAGATTCAAAATTCCGCGACGTTTCACCAGACTAATGATCTTCGATAGGAAAACAATTTAAAACTAATATTGTCACTCAATGGACTTTAACAAAAAATTGCAATTGAAGTGTTTAGATTAGTCTAGTCAAGAAATCTAATCAATACTCAGTTATCATGAAACAATCCAATTTGTAATATCGGAATCAATAAACAACAATCCAAACAGAATAACACACATTCTCACAGTATTTTAAAGGACAACAAGAATAGTGATAACAATTTGAATAATTGAAATGTGTTGTAACCCAATTGACAACCTGACTGTTGGAAGAAGAAACATCACCGACTGAGAAGCTCATTCTCAAGTGACTGTGCTATGATTATTGTTGTCCTTGTGATGAATGACTTGTTGATCTTTTAAAACTTTGCTTATGTTCTTTGACTGAGAGGGTCTGATCTGATATTGTGATCTAATGGTTGTTTCAGCAGGTGGACTGAACTTGTGTATAAGAAACCTGAGAGGAGTACTTGGCTTGGCCCTGTTGTCGCAGAGGCGTGAAGGAGAAGGGCAAACCTTGGACTAGTGCAGGCAAGTAAGCAGCGCTGTTGTTGATGATGGAGAGCTCGGCTGAAACAAGAATGTTGTTGATGTGATGGAGAGCTCCGCTGAAGTTTTGATGGTGAAGACGCAGGGAAAGAGAAGGATTATGGGGTGTTTGTAGGGATGCATGACAAGGAGAAGAGAACAAGTAGTATGGACTGGTGGAGATGAATCTTGGAATGAAGATAACACAGAATGGAAGGGGTGGCTCTGATTGGTTGCTAGTGGCGGCAGGGAAAATGGGTAAAGGCGGTTGCGAATGGGGCGTAGGGAAAAGAAGATGGTTGAATAGACTAGAGTTTCTTTTTTTCTTTTTTTTCTTCTTTTTTTTGGCTGAGAATGAATACAAATGGGAGTAGAGATGTGGAAACTTTGCGATGTGGGGGATAACTAGGTTTAGAGTTTCACAATAAAAAAACCTATAGATTTAGGCTTCACATTCCAAGACTTAATTTGAAGCTTCACACTCTGAAATTGTAAAAGAATTTTCATTTCGAAAATACTCATTTCATTAATCAACAATTTAATGATTACAACTTATTAACTCTTGCTCTTTTATAGGCCTACAACACTGGTTACTTCTCCATATAGCAGATGTGAGACTTAAAGAGAAACACAAAGTTAGAAACAAGAAGAAAAAAAAACATGCTCAACTCAAATAAATAAAATATAGACTCTAAAAAAAATCAATTCATGGCGCCCCATGTGTGCTAGATGCCGGCATCATTCTCTAGGTGGGATAAAATTCGACTCCGTCGAGTTTGGTGTAGAATGCTCTCATAATCCTTCAACACAATTGAGTTTACTTGCTGCAACTCACTACTCAATAAATAATATTCATTTTCAAACAATCAATTATCATTAGAATCACTAGATAATTTAATAATCTAAAGTTTTATTAAATTTCACTGTTAAATTGGGATAAAATCTGAGGATGGACTCAATGTGAGCAATGACTTAGGAAGGACTTACAACCTGTAAGTTATTGGGGCTAAAATCAAAATTCCACTGAATACCCGACATTGAAAAATATGATTAATTTCAATGTCTTTAAAAGATATATAACATGAGCATTGCAATCTTAATTTTACAAGATTTTGAAAAATCCAACGCTACGGCATGCAAATCATTAATAGTTCCTGGTGAAACTGTTTCAGACTAATCCTAATCATCATAATTTATCAACACTAAAAATTTTAAATTCTTTCCTGATGAAGCTTATAAA
The DNA here is from genome assembly GCA_038442645.1 of Agave tequilana. Lineage (NCBI taxonomy): Eukaryota > Viridiplantae > Streptophyta > Magnoliopsida > Asparagales > Asparagaceae > Agave > Agave tequilana. The sequence continues at coordinate 12,316 of JAVJIF010032997.1, read as the reverse complement.
ATTATACTTAGTGTTGCTTTATTCAAATATATCACCAATTTCTTACGTGTAGATCATACATGTGTGTGAAAAATATAATGCAAATTCAGACATGCACACTCAAAAAACTCTAGCAATTGAGATAGCTCAGTTTAATGCCTAACATGTGCAGAAAAGATTTTTAAAAGATAGTAAATGAACTTGACTCCCTACTGGACATAAAATCTTTAGGCACTTGGTGTGTAACGCCCCGGTCCCGCAGGTACGGGGACGTTACATTGTGGTATCAGAGCCTAGGTTCACACCTGGTGTGGGTAGCCACCTGGGTCCATACTTTTTTTTTTCCTTTTTCTTTTTCCCTTCCCTTCTCCATTTCTCTGGAGAATTCCTCCACCGCCAAAGTCACCGACTTATCTCTCTCCCTCTTTAAAAGCTCTCTCTCTCTCTTAATTTCAAATTAACGTCATTTCTCTCTCTTCCCTAATACTCTCTCTCCAATTTCTCTCTCTCTCTTTTCCCCCACTCTCTCCTTCACTGTGCAGTCCCATCGGAGGCCCGCTGCCACGCCAGGCCGCCGGCCGCCGCCGCGGCGACTGCGACGCCAGGCCGCACCCCCGCGCGGCCGGCGCCACCGCGCCCCGGCCGGCGCCACCGCCACCCGGCCGCCGCCTATTCTTCTTCTTCTCTTTTCTTTTCTGTGCTGTTCACTCCCTCTCCTCTTCCCCACTCTCTCTCCCCTCTCACCTTCTCGCTGCCGGAGCAGCCGCCGCACCGCCGGCGGGCCTCCCCCGCCGCCGGCCAGCACCTGCTGGCGGACCGTGCGCGGGCGCAAGCAGCAGCACAAGCTGCTGCTGCTGCATTTGTTATGGGTTCACACCCAATGGGTGTGAACCTAATAACCCTTTTCGGATTTAATGAAACCCAAAACCCAATAAACACCCGCTACCCAATAACCATTGACTTAAGTTAACGGGTTTGGGTTGTGGATCTGGACCCGACCCGTTATGAGCCAAACCCGCATCAAAGCCCAATAAAGTATATTTACAGAAAACCCCTGTACAATTTAGTATTTACATTTATTATTTTTATTTACATATTTAACCCTATTTGTTATGATTTAGTATTCGGGCGATATCGGGAGCATCCGGACTCCGATTTGGATGATTCTGGATCCGTTGCGATCGTGGGAACGAGAGCTACCTTCCTGTGGCTAGTTAGTGAGTGTTTTCCTTTTATAAATTATATTTTACCATGTTTAGTGACATTGCTTGATATATCGTGTTTATGGATAAAGACGGTAACTATTCATTATTCACTGGTCATGATTGGACAGTCATTTTAATCGGCCTAATTTAGAAGATTGTTAGGTATTTCCTGATTTAATATGAGGTAATAATGGTAACAAGACATACAGACATAGACAACTCGGACACAGATATCATGCCTGTACCGTCACTGAACCACGGGCCACTAGTTCACCATATTAGTGGACGCTATTACTTCATGTAGTATCTCACAGTTAGATAACTATCGTCACAAGTATACTGATCCACGGTACTCGGTACAATATCACTAGACAGGAATATGGGACACCATGATTTTATGTAATGATATCATCATAACACGGATACTGGAAGTTCACTGGACATGCTATGATACACTGACCACTGTTATGACATGTTAGTGATACACCAATGTGTTACACAGATTATTGTTACACATAGATGTTCATTGGTACACGGATAGACCACTGCACGGAGTACCGCATTGCATATTCTTATTATCCTCATTACAGGGATGCTCCACACACAGTTATCTCATGTTCACACATCACTGTTACATCTGCTCACTGTACGAGTGTACATGCATGTATTGTTGCTATCTTCTCGTCATCACTGTCCATATTATATGTATTATTGTTTCATGTTACCGTATTCATGTTATATGATTGTTCCATGTTACTGTATTCATGTTATATGATTGTTTCCTGTCACTGATATGGATATTCCCGTTACTGGACATGAGAGCTGTTGATACGCGATATGTGGAATCCCACATCTATTGTTCCCGTTTCCGTTATATTGTTCCCGTTATATTGTTCCCGTTTCCCGTTATATTGTTCTATGCTATCAACAGAGCTCAGGTCCAGTTATCATGTTACCCGTATCATGTATTTGTTCTTGTGACATTGTATACTTGACATATCAGATCATAAAGCTAACTTGGGTATGGGGGAGACTTGACGGTTGATTAGATCATATCGGGTGGATGTCTGGATCCATTGTTTGTCCCACTGTAGGGGACGGGGTAGTGCTGGCTACCGTCTGTTACTCATGAGCATCCCGTTATTGTTATAGCTCATTGAGATTCCCGTTACATGTTACAGCTCTAGCGGGCTGGCCCTGGTCTCAGCAGCCAGGGGTCTGTTTAAGGCCGTTGTCCCGGGTATGCACGGATACACCCACCCGATAAGAACTCCTCGACCATGGGATTCCAATTACTATAATAAAACAGTATACACAATAGTGACGTCGGGAACACTTGTTATTTGGTCACTCTCTCGTTGGATAATGGTACCCGTAGACCATGTCCGGATGGGTTCGACTGGAGTGCGGGCTCCAGTATGAACTGCCAGTGGTATGGGACACTGGAAGAGATTGATTAAAATATCATGTAGTACTGATTGCTACTATTGTATAAATGACATGACTTGCCTGATACATGTATACTATCTTGTTACTGTTCCTGATCATTTATCCGATATTATGTTACATGTATACTTGTTACTTTGCCTGGTACATGTTACTCTTTCTGTAGTGGCATACGACGCATCTTCTGCATTGCATCTATTCTGTTTTCTGTATACCTTGTAGACATCATTCTTGTATATGTACAACACAGTATTGTGGTTATATTGCATATGCCCACCTGCATGTTCATATTGCATATGCCCACCTGCATGTTCACTTCTATCACGTCTTCACTAGACAACAGTATTTATTATATAAACTGGATACGACTAGACGACTATAGACATGACCCGATGATAACCGGCTAGGTAGTGATGGTATTAAAAGATAACATGTCTATATATTTCTACTGCTTCTTATATACTTATTATCTAGTATCACTATTACAACATCATGTATTATATAGTAGTATCGTGTTTGTATTACTATAATATATATTACTACCTCCTCCTTCATTTTACCACTCACTAGGTCGCTTTCTGACGACCCTGGGTTTGCGTGCCCAGGTTGGAGATCCGAGTTATTGTATTATCAGATAGTTCATTGGATTCACATAGGAGACTCATCATCGAGACCGTTCATAGGTATCTTTATGATTTATTGCTGTTATCTTATTTATCCCTGTTTTCCTATCTGTTATGATCACTAACCTCTTTCTGCAGGTACTCTTGTACTCATTTCCTGCTGGAACTCTTGTTTATATGGAGGCTATGTCCTGTACTGAGGCTTAACGTACGCGTGAGTGTGTTTTCACCTCGCGTATGTACGTCGCCATAACGTCCCCGTACCTGCGGGACCGGGGCGTTACATGGTGCACTAAGTCAACAATACTCATGACCTCTATCAAAAAGAATGATTAGGGGTATCATCATAAATATTCATGGAATCTTACCTGTTACTTTTGTAAAGATGATCAAAGATATCCTAACAGGTAAAATTTGATGGAACATACCCTTTTGTTTAATCATAATGGAGAAAAAGTTAATAAACTGTAGAGTGTTTGATTCTCCCATAACTGCATTCTTTGAGTCTTCAAATATAAATTGACCATAGATGTTAACATCCTTAATCTGACCCACATCTTTTATCACTATATAACTCCAAAGCTTGTCCTCATAGGAATAGTGTTTATTGGGAAAAGGCATTATTACTTGACCTCTAGTAATAACTCATCAATTTGCCTTTCAAGTTCAATATACTTGATAAGGTCAATCCTATGTCGTGGTAAGTCAGAAAAACTAGCTCTTGAGACTAATTTAATAGCATGTTTGTCAACACGTATCGGTGGTAGCCTGTCTGGGAAGTCTTCAAAAAAAAAAGACATCAACAAACTCTATGATCACAGGGGTAACTTTGAGAAGAATTAAAGTACTGTCTTTAGGAGAGACATTAGTAAACTCCATAGTCACTGGGGTGATCTCAAGGGAAATGTGAGTAGTTGACTCCTCAATGTGATCACCCGTGATCTCTTCGTCAGAGTCATAATCTTTCGAGGCTATATCACTAAACTCCTTTATCACGAGAGTGATTATCGAAGGAATAGCACTATTCAACTTAGGGGTTGCAGTGGGAACTGCGCCTATAATGACAACTCTAAAGGGACTAGTGCAAGATTCAGCTCTATCTCATAACCTTGCCAATTATCGCATTTAACAGGAAGATACTTTTTTTGATGCTTTTATTTCGTTCGTCCTTAATATCATGTCTAGATGGGAGTTTAACGGTACTAAACTTATGTGGTTGAACATGTGAGAAAAGTTTAAACTGGTAGAAATATGGTGACATGTACTTAATGATGAGTTCATCCTTCATATAGTTTCAAGTCTTAATAGGTGTTTGAAATTGGGCTTTTCTATTTCTTTCCACATCTACTCAGTATTGGCTCACTTGTCCAGTCAGTTTCATATAATAGTGAACCTGACTCTTCATTTAGAGAGTAAGTATAGGGTGAAGTGCCGGTCCATTTTGTGTAGTCAATCAAGAAAAACTTGAGGGTCAGTTAAACGACTAGAATAGTTCAAACGGCCATCAAACGTTGAGACATCTATAGTGGAGATGCGGGGCTTCCTATATGCTATTTTTTTAATTTTTTATGCAAAAAAATAATTTTCCTAATAAATACCTAAAAAAATTCAATTTTTCCTAAATTTAATACAAGTTTTCTACCTAAACCATGCTCTAACACCAAATAACATAAAACGTGAGACAGATTATGCGTGAAATCAGTGATAGGCTTGAAAATTATAACGTTTCATTATAATTTCAATCTTGGTAGGAATAAATTTAAAGCTAATAATATGGCTAGATAGAATTTAACAAAAGTTACATGCGTAGATTAAACAATTTCAATCTCAACAAAATCAAACACAATATTCAGTCATTTGAAAATAGTCATATTCGCAATACTGAGATTCAATAGATCACAAGCTCTAATCAGATTCACACGCTCATAGTTATTTGTGGACAACAGGATTACCAATAAGATGGTAGAGATAAAATAATGCGGTGCTATCCAAATTGTATACTAATTATTGAAAATATAAAATTACCTACCGAGAAGTCACGTTCTCGGGTATCCGATCTCTTGTATATTTGGTGTGCCGACTTTGCATCTGATGCTCCTGTTCTGATCTGCTGGCAAGTGAACTGATGTTGTTCTCTATTGTTGTTGCAGGTTACTAGTAGTGTTCAGGTTGGGTCGGAGCACGCGCAACTGGGCCAGGGCGCGGGACAGTGAAATAGAACAAGTGGCATGGGCAGGTGGAAATGAATCATAGGGTGAAAATAACAAAGAATGAAACGGATGGCTCTGATTGGTTGTTGGTGGCGACAGGGAAAATGGGCGTAGGAGGTTGTGAATGGGGAGCAGGGAAAGGAATAGAGAGAAAAAAAATAGACTAGGGTTTCTTTCTTTCTTTCTTTCTTTCTTTTGGCTGAGAAAGAATATGAATGCGGTTGAAATGTGGAAACTTTGAGATGTGGGTGATAATTAGATTAAGGGTTTCACACTCAAAAACCTATAGATCTAGGGCTTCACTCTCCAAAGTTGTAAAAGAACTTTCATTTCGAAAATACTCATTTTCTCAATGAATAATTCAATGATTACATTTTATTGACTCTTGCTCTTTTTATAGCCTATAAGACTGATTACTTTCTCCACATAATCGATGGGGGACTAAAAGAGAAACACAAAGTTAGAAACAAAGAGAAAACAAACATGCTCGACTCAAATAAACAAAATACAAACTCCAAACAAAAATAGATCGATTCATGGTGCCCCATATGTGCAGGATGTCTGCATCAAAATCAGATACAATTTCTTCCATTGAAACTTCCTGCAAAAAGAAAAAAGAAAATAATTTCATAGAATGTTCATATCAATTTAAGTTAGGTTCATGAAGTACACATTACAACTAGCTAGAACATATGTACTTTAATTTCTGATATAGAATTTCTGAAAAAGAAATTTTGATGACAAACCGTTGCCACTAAGATCTCAAGCGCCATTTTCCTGTACAAATTTGCAGGTCCACAAGCCAACGGTGTCGTTGATACTGGTAGGCCTAGAAAGAACTTGGCAACTCACTTCTAACCTACAAATATTGTAAAGATGAACATATGATTTATTACCCTTAGCGATTTCAAACTGTTTACTGATATTCGCACATATATGCTCGCATAGTAATACGCTCGTGTTTTATGAATAAATGAAACAAGTACCTTGATACTACCATCATATATAAATTTCCATCCCTTAGAGACTTGCTCTGACTGCTAAATCACCCATGTCCTCCAATGTGCTTCTCTTGTTCAACCTCCAGCTTCATTCATAGCTTGGATTCTCCATACACCAGCAGTTCCTGAATGTAAGTGATCTAACATATTACATTGTTTTGACAAACCACTCATATATAGTTAAATTTGGACTTGCATTTTTTGAACAATAATTTCGGTGCCATTCACTGTAGAGTAGTAACTATGTTGATCGCTTCACTGTAGTATGAAATACAGTTACAGACATAGAAACTAGATGTTTTCAACTTGTGTTTTCTGTATGTTGCTTGCTATTTCTGATGTCTCTAATCAGTATATATCTATGTTGATATTAGGTTATAAGATCTGATTCCGTGCTAATTGTTAAGATTTTTCTACTTTCAAATTAGTAGCAATTGCCTTGTGATACCTGGTAATGACTTTTTGAGTACTTAGTACCTTTATTTCTTTAGAATCTAATGCAAAATAATGCATGATATCTATAAACCTATGCTACCAAGAGTAGCTTCACTTTGAAAGCTTTGAATTATATCATTCAAATATACACAATTTATGCATTTCTCATAGAGAGACACAAAATAGTTAGAATGAGTGAAGTTATTTGTATTGATTTTTCTTTTGGAAACGGATGCACTTCTGTGTCCTTTCCAGGATTAAAACCTGGCTCTGTTTGTTGATCCTCCCCCTTTACTACTGTTTACCATGGGACCAAGTGTTTTCTGGTGCTTGAATATCAAAATACTAATAAATATTATTAAAAATAAATGCTTTATCAAGAGGAGGATTACCATTAAAGCCGAAGAATGAACAATGATGATCCGCCCTGTTGCTGCACCTTGAAATGGTAATCCATTGAACATCTCTTGTATTTTTGTCATTAGGCACTCATCGGTATTAACTATATAACGCAAGCTAAATTACTGATTCTAAGAGCAAATCTGAAAATTCCTTAAATTATATTTATTAGAGATATATGAAAAATTTAAATTATAGTTAGAGGAAAGTCAATATTGAAGACTTTGTTGGAGTTATGAACTTAATGCAAAACCAAACCTGAAGCTTATTGACTCTACCAATAAATTTAAGTAAAACATATAGTATATTTACTAAGAGAGTTTTGTGAGGTTATTAAAACATGTATTTATTATATTGAAACTCCATTGTATACAAATCCTATATAAGGGATCGTATGGTTGTGTTGTAATGTATAAGAAAAGAAGAAAAATAAAAGAAAGCAAAGCAAAGCATTGCAGAGCTTAGTTTGGGTGAATTTATTTGGAGGTACTAAAAGGGTAGCAACCCAGTACTCAAGAGTGTTTGGAGTTAGCAAACATCCATCGTCTCTTCACTCCCCTGTCCCCCATTCCAACAATTGGTATCAGAGCCATTTCATTCTTTTCTTCTATTCTATTCTCCTCATGGCCTCCACCAATAACCTTGTCAATCCTCAAGTACCCAAATTATCAAAGGATAATTATGAGAGTTGGTCAATTCAAATGAAAGCTCTATTTGGTTCTCAAGAGTTGTGGGAGCTGATCATTGATGGGCTCAAAGAACCCACACCGGAGGTAGAAGCCGCCTATACCGCCGAAGAGAAGAAGGCTCTTAAAGAGCAAAGAAAGAAGGATAGTAAGGCTCGTTTTCTACTCTATCAAGGGTGGACGAGTCTACCTTCGAGAGAGTTGCCGAAGCAACAACGAGCAAGGAAGCATGGGAAATCCTTGCTACCATCTACAAAGGAGTCGAGCGGGTGAAGCGAATTCGCCTCCAAACTTTGAGGGGTGATCTTGAAGCCGCTCAAATGAAAAATGAAGAAAAAATCTCTGATTACTATTCACGATTACTTCTAATTGTGAATAAAATGAGGAGAAATGGAGAGAAGATGGAGGACATCCAAGTGATGGAGAAATTACTCCGATCCCTCACATCTAAGTTCGAGCACGTGGTGACGGCAATTGAGGAGTCCAAGAATTTGGAGGAGATCTCAATAGAGGAGCTTTTGGGATCTCTCCAAGTTCATGAGCAGCGCATGCAAAAGAAGACCGGTTCCATAATTTTGGAACAAGCATTAGAGTCAAAGTTGACTCTAAATGATCGAGGCTCACATAATAGAGGTCGTGGTCGTGGTAGAGGTAGGGGACGTGGTCCCCAACAACGAACCACTCAAAATCAAGTGGAGTTCCAAAGCTTCAGAGGTCGAGGACGAAGCAATCAGGGAAGATTTACATCTGGACGTGGAAACAACAAGAAGTCCAATGCTACAACTGTCAAAATTTTGGACACTATGCCTCAGATTGCTGGCACAGGACTGAAGATCTTACCAATTTCATCGAAGCAACAAATGATGTGGGTAATAACTCTACTCTTCTTCTTTCTCATGATGATTCAAGTGTTCAGAATGATGTTTGGTACCTTGACTCGGGTGCTAGCAACCACATGTGCGGGAAGAAAGAACTATTCATGGAACTCGCAGAAGGAGTTTATGGAAGTGTGAGCTTGGGAGATTCTTCAAAACTCCACGTTGAAGGCAAAGGGAAGATCAAAATCTATCAAAAGGATGGTAAGCCCGAGTATATTTCCGATGTTTATTATATTCCTAACATGAATAGTAATATTCTCAGCATCGGTCAATTACTCGAAAAAGGATATAAAGTATATATGGAGAACAACCATCTTTGGTTGGAAAATGCAAAAGGAGGCCTCATAACTTGTGTTAAGATGACAAGGAACCGCATGTTTCCCTTGCATCTAAACACGGAAGTTGAAAAGTGTTTTCAAGGACTCGTGAAGAATGAGTCATGGAGGTGGCATCTTCGTTTCGGCCATCTAAATTTCAACGATCTGAAGTTACTATCTACAGCTGGCATGGTACGAGGTTTACCAAAAATCGATCTACCAAGTCATACCTGTGAAGTTTGCATAATTGACAAGCAAGCACGACTTCCTTTTCCCAGTGGAAAGTCGTGGAGAGCGAAAGCACCATTGCAACTTGTTCACACTGACATCTGCGGACCACTAGATCCTGTCTCTTTAGGAGGTAACAAATATTTTATTACCTTCATTGATGATTTCAGTAGAAAGTTGTGGGTCTACATTCTTAAAGAAAAATCTGCTGCCTTTACTATCTTCAAGAATTTCAAAGCTCTTGTTGAAGCGGAAAGTGGCCACAAGCTAATAACTCTCCGATCTGATCGAGGGGGTGAGTACACCTCAAATTTGTTTCAAGAATATTGCAGGGAGCAAGGCATAAAGAGACAATTTACTACTGCCTACACACCACAGCAAAATGGCATCGCAGAAAGAAAGAACCGCACCATTCTTGACATGACAAGAACCATGCTTAAAGAAAAGGGGCTGCCGAAGCAGTTCTGGGCGGAAGCTGTGGCGTGTTCAACTTACTTGCTAAATCGGTGCCCGACGAAGCAAGTGAAGGGTAAGACTCCTCAAGAGGCATGGAGCGGTTACACGCCTAATGTCGCACACCTACGAATTTTTGGGTGTGTTGCATATGCTCAAGTACCTGAAGTCAGAAGAAAGAAGCTTGACAATCATGGTGAAAAATGCATTTCATCGGATATAGCGAGGAGTCGAAGGCATACAAGCTTTACAATCCACTAACTGAGAAACTAGTGGTTAGTAGAGACGTTGTTTCAATGAAGCTGAAGCATGGAGTTGGAGTAATGAAGAGACTGTCAAAGAGCAACCCATGGTGAATGAACCTGATGAGCCCCTACAAGAGGTTCCACCACCAGCTACACCACCATCTCCTCAACATATTACACCGTCTTCTGCAAAAGGTTCTCCATCTTCTGGGGAAAGTAGTAGTAGCGAATCCTCCGTGCAATGAGGTCCCATCAAAATGAGAAGCCTCAGGGAGATCTATGAGCAGATAGAAGAGGATGGAGAGACTAATCTCTTCTGCTTATATGCTGATCATGAGCCTCTCACTTTCCAAGAGGCTGAGGAAGAAGATTGTTGGCGATCAGCAATGAAGGAGGAGATTCATGCCATCCAGAAGAACGACACATGGGAGTTGACAACACTTCCAAAAAGTCACAAGGCAATTGGTGTCAAATGGGTGTACAAGATCAAACGCACAGCAGATGGTGAAGTTGATCGATACAAGGCGAGACTTGTCGCGAAAGGCTACAAACAAAAGTACGGCATCGACTATGAAGAAGTCTTTGCACCAGTTGCTCGATTGGACACGGTGAGACTATTAATTTCACTTGCAGCTCATCACAGGTGGAAGATATATCATCTAGATGTCAAATCAGCTTTTCTCAATGGTATTCTTGAAGAAGAGGTGTACGTACATCAACCAGAAGGTTTTCTGATAAAAGGACAAGAAGACAAGGTTTATCGCCTGAAGAAAGCCTTGTACGGCTTAAAGCAGGCACCACGGGCGTGGAATACCCGAATTGATGGTTATCTTCATCAAAATGGCTTCACCAAATGTCCCTATGAGCATGCCATCTACATGAAGAGGACCCATCAAGGCGAATTTCTAATAATTTGTCTTTATGTTGATGATATGTTGTATACAGGAAGTAGCGCCGAAATGCTTGCTGAATTCAAGGCGGCGATGTTCAATGAATCTGAGATGACGGACAATGGACTGATGTCCTATTTCTTGGCATCGAAGTGAAGAGCAGCAACAAGATGAGATATTTATATCTCAAAAGAAGTACATGAAGGAGATCTTGGAGAAATTCAAGATGAGTAACTGCAACCCAGTGAACACCCCAATAGCTACAGGAACGAAGCTATCAAGAGAAGGAAATGGAGATTTTGTAGACTCGACTCTCTTTAAAAGTCTAGTTGGTAGCCTGAGGTACTTGACGATCACAAGGCCTGATATCGTTTATGGAGTCGGACTTGTGAGTCGTTATATGGAGACGCCGAAGGAATCTCATTGGCTAGCTGCGAAGAGAATTTTAAGGTATATCAAAGGCACACTCAACCTTGGTCTATGTTATGCTTATGGTAAACTTCAGATTTAGTAGGCTATTCAGATAGCGATCATGGAGGTGACCAAGATGAGAGGAAAAAGCACCACTGGCTATGTCTTCTTTCTTGGGCCAACTGCATTTTCATGGACCTCAAAGAAGCAAGGAGTTGTGGCCTTATCTTGATGTGAAGCAGAATATGTGGCGGCTGCATCTACAGTCTGTGAAGCAATTTGGCTGAGAAATATTTTAAAGGAGCTGGATCATCCACAAGAAAGACCAACAATGATACTTGTTGACAACAAATCAGCTATACAGCTTGCAAAGGGCCCAGTACACCATGGGAGGAGCAAACACATAGATACACGGTTCATTTTCTTAGAGATCATGTAAAGAAGAAAACCATAGTACTGGAGTATTGTCATACTCTAGATCAAGTCGCAGACATATTCACCAAGCCTCTAACAGCAGATGCATTCAGAAGATTAAGAGACAAGCTCGGCATGACTACGCTTCAGGTTTGAGGGGGTGATTTGTTGGAGTTATGAACTTAATGCAAAACAAACCTGAAGCTTATTGACTCTACCAATAAATTTAAGTAAAACATATAGTATATTTACTAAGAGAGTTTTGTGAGGTTATTAAAATATGTATTTATTATATTGAAACTCCATTGTATACAAATCCTATATAAGGGATCATATGGTTGTGTTGTAATGTATAAGAAAAGAAGAAAAATAAAAGAAAGCAAAGCAAAGCATTGCAGAGCTTAGTTTGGGTGAATTTATTTTGGAGGTACTAAAAGGGTAGCAACCCAGTACTCAAGAGTGTTTGGAGTTAGCAAACATCCATCGTCTCTTCACT